>OU744339.1:64908922-65391149 GCA_916610165.2 Gymnosoma rotundatum
TTTAATTTAGACGTAATTATACATGTACATTTGTGACCAAATATTAAAAGTCTACTGTAAAATACCAATTTTGACACACATGCAGAATTACATATGTCTAACACAGTTAAGAAGTCAGATGTAAAAAACATGTCGTGTATGGGAAGCTCAAGAGTGCTATATTCGGCTATGCCGAATCTTATATAACTTTTACAATCTATGTAAGTCTTACTTATTGAAGTAACTCCAGTCAAAAAAGCAAATATTGGAGTGACAGAGAATTAAAAAATAAAAAAGTTTGGTACTGCATATATACAATTTTACATAAAAATTACATCGACTCTTATTTAAAAAACAATTTTGTATTTCTTTAAAGATCTCTTCAAAAGCTTCAAAATGATACCCATTTTGATATTTTAGAAAATTTCAGAGCCCCGTAGCTCGGAAAATATGGGGGAGAGCCAATTTTTTCACTTGATGTTTTATCTTATTTTTAATTCTCTATCGCCCCATATGTATATATATATTTTTTTGATTTGAGTTACTTTATTGTTCCAATTGACATGAAAATATTAGAGTTAGAAGTGATGTTTTGCCTGCGGCCTTGAAGGACATGGACGGATCATACTGATTTCTAATAGTAACTCTTTCGACACTATATCTGATCGATTGGCATTTCAATTTTTTTGTGTTTGCCGAGGCAAGCTTGATTTCAACATTAACACGGACGGGCAGAAGGACATCGCTCAAGCAACTTCGCTGTGCATAAGAATTCAGAATATATATACTTTATGGGGTCGGAAGTGGATATTGTAGAAATTTAACACAGAATGACAAATTTTAATATACCCTTTTTCCACGTTTTGTGGTAAAGGGCATAAAAAACGAGAAAAATGTGCTGCGCACGAATTGGGAGGAAGTGGGAGTTTAAAAGGAAAAACAACAATTTTACCATTATTTTGTCCATAAATGTTTTTACACAATTTTTTATTTTCTTTTTTTCTTTATCTTGTAGATAACTCTATTTGCGTGTACGTAATAGGTACAACATCGCTCAAGCAACTTCGCTGTGCATAAGAATTCAGAATATATATACTTTATGGGGTCGGAAGTGGATATTGTAGAAATTTAACACAGAATGACAAATTTTAATATACCCTTTTTCCACGTTTTGTGGTAAAGGGCATAAAAAACGAGAAAAATGTGCTGCGCACGAATTGGGAGGAAGTGGGAGTTTAAAAGGAAAAACAACAATTTTACCATTATTTTGTCCATAAATGTTTTTACACAATTTTTTATTTTCTTTTCTTCTTTATCTTGTAGATAACTCTATTTGCGTGTACGTAATAGGTACAACTGTATTTTTTGAAAGTTAATTAATTAAATGGAAAATTCTCGTACTTTAATTTAAATTAATAATTTGCAAGGTGCCCGTGCATAGAAAAAAGTTACCGCAGTTTATTTGATATTTTATGATATTTTAACTGCATAAAAAAGCCGAAAAAAGTCAACCGTATACAGTGGAGAATGAAAAATAGAATCATTGTTGGTTATTGTTGTTTCTGCTTAAACTTTGATTATTGTGTTAACTTTATTGTTTGAACAAAAATCTTTAGTTTATTTAAAATGTTTGTACGAAGTTTCCTAAAAAGCTAAGTAGGCGGTAGCGAATTAAAACCAGGTGGCCTAGGTGAGTATGTGATTTTTCCTTCTTGGAGTGTCAAAACTTAAATCTCCTTTGTTTTTGACAGCCGAAAACTATTTGTACAAAAACAAAATGTACGTGTTTCTATCGCAGTGTTGTATTTATTTTGCCGTGAGTGTATCTGTGACATGGCGAAATAATACAGGTGAACGCACGGGCGAAAAAGCCCATCAGCCGTATACATTACAGTTGTCAAAAAAATTTGTCAAAAATAAATAATTTGTTAAATTTTTTTTAATTTAATTTTTTTTTTTGATTGCTAATAGAAAACAAACAATTGAAATTTCTAGAGAAAACTACCACAACATGGAACCGTATTTGCAGTTCCTAATGTGTATAATCAAAATATGCGTAAAAAGATAGTGAAATTATTGTTAACACATTTATAATTTCTTGGTTTTTTTGTGGAAGATTATGTTAGTCTTCAAATGGTCAACGTGCAAGAATGGAACGATGCATGTGATTCTGGCAAACTAGTGGTACAAAAGAATTTTGGTCACTTCCTGTTTTTTTTATTTTATGTAACTTAATTTTTATAATTTTCTTATTCTGATAATTACAACCACTTTTTTCATTAAATATATTTTTTATTTTGTTTGTTTTTTACAATATTTTTTTGACAACATACATAATTTTGTAGCAACAAATTGCCTGTTGTTTTTTGTGTTGTTGAATTGTTGTAGCCGTGCGGTCACCTGTATTAATTCGCCTTGACCTGTGATCAATTTGCGTTGACTGCGAAAGAAATAAGTACATTTTGTTTTTGTGAAAATCGTCTTCGGCTATCAAAAGGAAAGGAGCAAGGTGAATCAATTACCAGGTGGCAGCGTTGGATAATTTATTATTTGTTATATAAACGAATGTCAAACTTCATATATAAAAAATAGTACACAGATTTTTATATATGGAGTTTGACAGTGGTGTTCACGGCGAAAATTAATGAATTCGCCTAACCTGCTAATTGATTAGCCTTGAAAAGGAGATTATAACTTTTAACACGCGAAAAAGGAAAAATCACAATAGTTACCTGGATTGTTAAGGCTGGTTCACCGGCAAAAATTTTGTTCCGCAACATTTTATTTTTATATGTAGTTTCCAGCGTTACCACACAAGAAATTTACTTTCTACCAATAATTTTCAAAAATCCTACCAAAACCGTTCACAGCCTACCAAAAATTTAAAAATGCATTTCTTGCACATAAACTCTGTTATACTCACTTGGTTTTTTCCCCCGTAGTTGTTGAGATGGTAGTTTGTCTTTTGGTGACTTTTGAGATGGGTGTTATGATTTAAAATAGTTTTAGAGCATACTATGCAGAATGAACACCCATCTCTTTCCTGGAGCCAATCAAATTCGCTCAACCATTCGGTTCTAAATTTTCTTTTGACTGTTTCTTACATGCAATATTAGTAAATATTTATGTAATAAATAGGTACATATTTACAATTAAAAAAGTTTACTTTTTTTCCATTATGTCTGTTAATTTTTTTAATACGTACACTTAAAAATAAAACTTCACTCAAAAATTATGTTAATTTCAATTTCATAATATTGTTCGCGTTTCTTAAACCACAGATAGCTTTAATCATCTCTATGCAAAAAAGCAGATATGTTTTTTATTACACCTAAAACAGTTTTTGAAAACAGTGATAACACTATTCAAAGTTATTGTTTACTTAATTCAAAGTTACATTTCTTTTTAGTTTATGTTCTGAAATTTTAAGGTGAAAAATTTACTATAGCTAAAAAACTGCTCGAGAAGGAAAACCTACCAAAAATTAAAAAAAATGCAACAAACCAACCAAACTACCAAACTGTTTTTTAAAAACGAAAAACTACCAAGTTTGGTCCGATTGGACCAAAGCGGCAACGCTGGTAGTTTCTCTCTCTCTCAAAAAATAAAATGTCAAACTACATATAAAAAAAAAATGTTTCGGAACCAAATTTTTGCCGGTGAACCAGCCTTTAAGGCCACCTGTTATTATTTTCGCCGTGATTATAAAGAGGTGGAAAAGCAGAAATTAATTAAATTTATTTCTTTTTAATTAATTTTAAAGATAAATCTAAATCTCTAAACTCCGAGTCCAAGTCCTGCTTTTTATTTTGTATTTTATCAAATTAATTATGATGTTTGAGAAATAATGGTATACATCTCAAGCTAGCGTCTCCACAGCAGATAGAAGTTTGAGTTATGCATACGTCAAGCATAATACCAGTGAGTGACATATTTATGCATTTTATAATAAATCTTATAATTTACTTTTAAAATTTGGACAACGAAATGTTTTTTGTCTTTAATGACGGCAGTTCCATCTGCTTCAAATCCAACCATGTTCACTTTATATTCACGTCCCTGTCGAATAAGTATTTAACAATTAATTTATTAAGCGAAAAGCGTCTACCAATCCAAAAAACAGGTTTGAAAATCATGTTCTTCTGCCTAGTGCTTTTTTTAAATTACTTTTTTATAAAAATTAGGAGTTGAACTGTAGATATTACGTAGAAAGAAAAATTATTTTACAAATGTATGCGGACGTTTTATAAATAAAAAAAGAAAAATTAGTCAACGTAATAGAAGTTACCCCACAGATTTTAAAAATCTTCGATTTTAGGCCAAAAATCTTCAAATCTGTTTTTTTTTGGCAATTTGAGAGACTAAAATCTGCACTTCAGCCACAGATGATGTGATAGCGACTCTACAACAAATACAAGAAAGCAAAAACAACTTGGCTTTTTATTATTGTTTAGTTATTGGAAAATGGAAAGTCCCTTTCAAGGCATATTTACGAATCTACGAAAAAAATATACACAATAAAATATTAATGGCTTGCGTCAACGTTATCTCTACTAATTTTCTTTTGTTGTTACATGTTTTTGACACTAATTATTTCTTTGTTGTCGTCGCGCTAAGTTTGTATGCAAACGTAGTAATATATAAACAACTTTTGACTTTTAATTTGCTAATCAGATGGACGGACGACACTTAATGGTAATATAAATGTACGTTGTCAATTCCAACGGACAAAGCAACAATTAAATGCCATGTTGCAATCTTGTAATTGTCGTAGAGCTACTGCTACCTGGTAATATAAATGTGAATCTCTTCAATGTGTGTTGATTTCTTATAAACATTTATTGGCAACTCTACTGTAATAAGTTGAGCAAGGCGAATCAATGGAAATGGTAAACGTCAAAAAAGAAAAAACTGTCTCTGGGTTTGCCGCTGTTAAACTGATTTTTCAATAAATAATATAAATTAAAAATTAAACAAATTTATATATACTTGAGATTTTTAAATAAAACAATTTTGAATATGTCTTTAATTTGTGCGAGTAAGTATATAATTTATTTATTATTTAAGGTTATGTTTAATGTTAATGCCCTATTTATGCCATATCTCAAAAATGATTTTTTTTAGTAACAAATGAAGTGCCCGACATCCCTGTTATATCTCCCCATTCGGGTGCTATTTTTGAGAAGCGAGTAATAGAAAAGTATATTTTAGAAAATGGAGTTGATCCAGTGACAGGCAAAGAGATGAAAGTTGAAGAGTTGATTGAAGTGAAAACACCACCCATTGTTAAACCAAAGCCTCCAACGGCTACAAGCATTCCAGCTACACTTAAAACTTTACAAGACGAGTGGGATGCATTAATGCTACATTCATTTACACAGCGACAGCAATTACAGACCACCCGTCAGGAGCTATCGCATGCTCTTTATCAACATGACGCTGCGTGCCGTGTTATAGCCCGTCTAAACAAAGAGGTGACTGCTGCCCGAGAAGCACTGGCTACACTGAAACCGCAGGCTGGTATAGGTGCTGCAATTGCACCGACATCTATTCCACAGCCTGCTATTGCATCGGAAGCAGCCGGTCTTGCATCTCAGCCTATAGAGCAAGCTGGTATGAGTGCAGAAATTATACAGAAGCTGCAGGATAAAGCCACTGTGCTTACTCAGGAAAGAAAAAAACGTGGTCGAACAGTCCCAGAAGAATTGGTCACCCAAGACCAAATCAAGACTTTTCTTACCGTAGCTTCACATCCAGGCTTACATTCAGCTTCTATACCAGGAATTTTGGCACTTGATATCAATAGTGCAGATCATAGTAGAATTTTGACGGGGGGTAATGACAAAAACGCCACGGTATTCAACAAAGATACTGAACAAGTAGTTGCAATACTAAAGGGCCATACAAAGAAAATAACCAAAGTAATATATCATCCGGATGAGGATACAGTTATCACGGGTTCTCCAGATATGTCTATACGTATTTGGAATGTACCAACATGTCAGACACAGTTGTTATTAAGGTGTCACGATAGCTCTATTACTGGCTTGTCTTTGCATCCAACGGGTGATTATATACTGTCTACATCTTCTGATAAACACTGGGCGTTTTCTGATATTCGCACTGGACGCCTGCTTACAAAGGTTTGAAAAAAATATCTTCACTTATGTCAAAAATTATTCATTATCTAATTTAGGTTATTGATACGGCAGAGGTTGGCCTTACAACAGCTCAGTTTCATCCAGATGGTTTAATTTTCGGTACTGGCACAGATGATTCACAAGTTAAAATTTGGGATCTTAAAGAACAAAGTAATGTAGCCAACTTTCCAGGTCATACAGGTCCAATATCTGCAATTTCATTTTCGGAAAATGGTTACTATCTCGCAACAGCAGCTGATGATTCTTGCGTTAAATTGTGGGATTTGCGCAAACTAAAAAATTTCAAAACCATACAACTGGACGATACTTATGAAGTAAAAGATTTATGCTTTGATCAAAGTGGTACATATTTAGCAATAGCGGGCACTGATGTCAGGTAAGCCGTAAAACAAAATTATTAGTATTCTTAAAATTCTTATTTCAGTTAATCCTGTAGTAAAGCGTGTTTTTTAAAATGCTCCCTCCACTTTTGAAGAAGATTTTGTTTCACTAATGCCTTTCTAGACATTTCTTTTTCAGCTTGAATTCGCTTTCTTACTTTTTTTTCAACTTTACTGCACTGGTCAGAAGGATATTTCTCCAAATTTTGTAGCAGACACTAAAAAATATCATATTATTTTGATTCTTTTTGAGAAATAATTTGCATATATTTTACCATCAAATACCACTGAAGTTTTTCAACTTTTTCTAAAGTAGAGTTATGAGAATTTTCATATGAAGCCTTTTTGTTACTTCCCTTTTTTAAAGACACTTTCAAATTCAATAGCTTGATAGCAGAGTTTTCATTGTCTTGCGATAATTTAACTTCAATATTCTCCAGGACAGCCGCAAGCATAGCTTTCAATCTAATTTGAATTAAACTAAACTTAAAACGTTAAAATGAAATATTTAAAACTAATATTATTTGCAACATTTCTTACTCTTTGTTTAAAGTGGTTTCAAAATTATCTAATATTTCCACAGAACGCTGATTTAAAAATTCTATTCTTTGCTTTAGAAACTGCGGATCTTTAAAGAAATTTTGCTTCCTAATTCTTTGATTAAATGTCTTTTCCTAAATTTTTATGTTAATATTTTAATTCAGTACGAAAACATAAATAAAAAGTTATTTTTACCGATTTGGAATTAATAATAGTTACAAGATGGTTCAACAAAGCAAGATGGTGGAAGCGTCGGTTGAAATTGAAGATTTTCTGTCTTGTACATTCATATCCCTATTGTATAAAAGTTTATCATTAGTATTGCAAATAAAAACGAAAATTATTGAAAGCCAATGGAAAAAAAATCTTAATTACCTTTATCCAAATATCAGCACTTAGGTGATTTCTTTTTGCCAAATATGGTCTTATAACTCTATTCATATAACTAGTTATGGATAACATTTGTTTTTTTCCAATTGGATTTCGCTCGTTTATTTTTAAATCAAAAACTTCTGATAATTGCTTTGATTTAAATGCTGATTCTTTCATAACATCTTCTAAATCTTCTGTCCCAATTATTTCATCGAAATATCCCTTAAAATAAAAAAGCAAAATATGTAGGTGAAAATCTAACAAAAAAATTTCAGTATGTTTATAAGCGTGGAGTGAAAAAATTTGTTTTCTCCTGTAATATGAATTAATGCTTCATAGGATTAAATATACTGAAAAAATAATTGTTTTTTTGGACCCTTATAATTAATTTTCTTTTCTAATTTTTTAAGCACTAGGTCAGTTTTTAAATAAAAATATTATTTTTTTTTATCAATATTTCGCCACATCGTTGGGTGGCATCTTCAGGAAACAAGACTAAAAAAAATTTCAACTTAATTTTGTGTTTGAAAAAACTAATTATTAATATTTTTGTTTCCTGTTTCCTGAAGATGCCACCCACTGGTGTGGCGAAATATTGAGAAAAAATAAATAATGTTAATACTGACCTAATGTTTAAAAAATTAGAAAAAAATAGCTTCCTAGGTCAAGGTCTTAACTCAAGACTTGAGGTGGCGCAGGAGACTTAATTTTTTTTATTAAATCATTTATTGAAATAAAAGTAATTTGGTTTAAAATTGTTTTATATGAATTTAATTCAAATTTAGCCACATAGAATACATTTAATAAAAATAAGTACTATGAAACAACAAAAAAAAATATTTTTTTGTCCTTAGTAAAGAGTGCTATTGTTGACAAAATTTGGATTTGGTTTCAAATAATGGTATATCTTGCCTTGCTTCCGATCACCAAACAGAAATTAAAGCTTTAGTGACGAGCTTGACACCAGGGCCTAAAGAGTTTTTTAAGACGTATCCCCAATTTATATAAATATTATCCCCACAATTCCCCAAAAACAATTTAAATTATCCCCGAAAATCCCCACTACCAATAATACTATTTGTAGTGTAATAGCATGTTTACACGGCAATGTGAAGCACTTGCTTCGCTCTCTGAATCATGATTGCGAAACATGCCGTTTCCACGACACATACTACATGCTTCACATTGACTTCTGTTCTAAAATTTTGTTTTTCGTTTCAATTTTAGTGTTTTTAATTAATAAAATTTTAAATTATAATATAATTATTTGTTTTTATATTAACACATATTCACACAGCACTTTTAATATTGGTTTACTTTTTTTGTTTACATTTATATACAGCTAGTTCAGATAAACTTGCGATAAAAATTAGGGAAGACAGAAATTTTTCATGCTTCGCAAGTAGATTCAAGCTGAATCGTCTCAAAACAAAATGCTTCGCTCTCAAAAGTTTATATGGCGAAGCACGTTGATTCGGTCGTGATTGAGCTGTGAATCATGAAAAGAGAGCGAAGCAAGAATATTATTCTCCGTGGAAACATAGTATAATACTATTTTTAAATTCAACTTAGGCATTAACATACGTTTTTTAATATTGTATTTGTACAAGCTATACATACTTATGTAAAATAACAAAATCAAAAAGTTCTGAATCAAAATGTTTCAATACGCTAATTTTTGGTACATAATTTTAAAAGTTAAAAATTTGAAGCATTTCTGAAGATGGACCAAAAGTGTCACAATAAATATATAATATTTTTAAAATGTGTATTAATTCTCAATAAAATTTTGAGCAGCTTGTATTGCATTTTATTTCCTATTTTGGTTTTCACTGAGTTCATTGCTTGAAAAAGGCAAATTCGGCTTTTAAATCTACGGAGAGACTTAACTGTCATAATTTTATTTTTATTTACTTATTTATTTTATAATCTTTTAATACAGAAAGTCTGCAAGGCCAAAGTCGTATTACAGTTCTAATTATAAAATGAAGTACAATATAACGTAATTTCCAAAGAAGGAAAAAATACATGAGTTTTAAAGAATAAAAGAAAATAAAAAATTAAAAAAAGTACGTGGGTGAGTACATTTTTGAGAGAGAGTGGGTGATTAAAGTGCGATTAATAAGCCCTAATTGGTGAAAAAACAAATTTTTTTTTGTTATTTAGTTTACAGCTGAAATATGACTAAAAAGTCCTACTTTAAATAGGTGACAAGAGCAGTCAAAGGACCGCAGAGAGCGTGGCAAAGAGTTCCAAAATCTGGCAGCTCTGACAACAAAAGATCTCTCAAAAATGGAATTCGTTATTACCGATATAATGATTTAGCGAGATCTCGAGAAGAGAACGAAAATTTGTGATCGAGAGAACGAAAATTTGTTAAAAAGAGTCTAAGCTTGAAGGTATTGTCTGAAACTGCAGCCTAAGAAATCTTGAACCAAATCAGTTACATCATCCCGATATGAAACATTGTAAGCGAATCTTACAATGCGTTTTACATTACGTTCTATAGCGCGAATGTTACATCCAAGATTACCAGAGTAAACCTCAATGCAGTAGTTCAGATGTGACATAAGTAAAGTACTTGCAAGTATACGCCTAATCCTGGTTGGAAGATACAAGCCGCAATGATAGAGTTTCCTGAGCACGAAAGAGAGTGTCAATATGTTCGCCAAAATTTAAATGCTGATCAATTACAACTCCAAGACATTTGAAGGATCGTACATAGGAAACGTTAGTATTATTAATTCCGGTGCTGCGGTAAACATAGTTTCTGCTCAAGAGACTGGGGAGGCTTATCGAGATCCACATGAGGATGAAAATCGATAGGAACCTTCTTTCGCCATCTCAACACGCCTACACATGGGATAGATCGGTAGATTGGGTTATATAGAAAACTTACTCGAGCTTAGGAACTAAACCATGTTAGCTTTCATAGACCTCATGGACTACAGAAGTATTTAGTTTATCTCTATATGCGTACTGAGAAGAAGAAATAAGATAAGAAATACAGTTACTAATTTGGGGCTTTCAACAATATCGACCCAACTACGATCACTCAGGCTCTCAGAGAGCTAGGAGTCGGCCCGTCGATAATCGGGTTCGTAACATGCTTGCTGAATTGCAGGATAATAACGTCCACTTCTGGCACGGCGAGTGTCACTAGGATGGCGGTAAGGGGCACACCATAGGGGGAGTTTTGTCTCCGCTGTTGTGGAATGTTGCGATTAACAGACTGCTTGTGGAACTAGATTCCATGTGCTTTAAGACTATCGCCTACGCGGATGACGTGGCGGTGGCAGTGTCTGGGCAATCTGCACCGACGGAGCGGACTGAGTGTAAACTTCTTTCTTTTGGTTTACCTAGACTGAATGGGGTTCCACTTAATCTTTCCGACAGCGCGAAATTTTTGGGCGTCATCTTGGATAGTAAGCTGTCTTGGAAAATAAATATCCAAGCCAGGGCGTCAAAGGTCATTACGGCAATATATATGTGCAGGAGTTCAATTGCCAAGCTTGGGGCATCAACTCAAGGGGTGTAAATTGGCTTCTTGAAGCGGTGATTAGGCCGATTTTTCTCTACGGAGCTCTTGTCTGGTGGAAGGCACTGGACTCTGCAGCGAATGTCTCTATCTTGGAGAGGTGCTGCGCAGTATGGCGATCTTGATGACCGGGGCCATTAGATCAACACCCACAAATCCGCTTTTCGCCATGCCCAACTGGCTGCCCGTGGATCTTCAGGCCAAGAGGATGGCGCTGAGGACGGCAGTCAGACTGAATGTTATATCATGGGGACATGCTAGCGTACTGAGGATCACGGATGTTATTCATGATCTTGTGGATTACTGCACCCCGAAACCCTCCCTCAGAAAGAGATTTCTCTTTGATCTGACGGAGGGCCACTCTCTTCCATCTCAAGCACTCTGTATATACACGGATGGCTCCAAGAGAGGGTGCCATTTACATCTTCTGTGGCATACCTCTCTCCGCTTGCGGACAGCGCATCGACGCTGCTATCTTCGAACTGGCCCAGACCAGATGGTCTAACGAGTCGACAAGTTCGATCGCTAGAACAATCTTACCCTCTTTGGATCGGGGCAAGGCGGCTGCGCTATTGCAGCTACCGAGGGTTCGCCTACGTGACTTGGTCGCTGCGGTCACTGGGCACTGTCTTTTTGGGACACATGCTAGGAGACGATTTCTGCAGAAGTTGTCAGAACGAGTTGGAAGAAGAGACGGTGGAACACCTCCTCTGTCAATGCCCTGCGCTGGGATGTATACGGCTGAGATATCTCGTTCAGGGGCACTATGAGGGCCTATCTGTAATATTGTCAATGGGTTCAGGTAGGATTAGTTTCTTCTTAAGGTTTAGTGGATGGTTTACCGGCCCAAAACCGGACACCGTGACTCATTCGGGGGATGAGCGCACGATTTGGTCGACTGGTCTCATTTAACGGATTCTTCTATGCATTTTTCTCGGAACTTCTCCGTATTCTCAGACCCGCGGTACTCTCTATCTTTCTCATTTCTTCATCCCCATTTCTCTTTTTCTTTCTTTTTCTAATTCCTGCCTTAATCTTCTCTGTTTCTTCTTCTCTCTCCCTTCTAACAGCAGATAACACAAAGGGACCAATCATTGGACTCAAGTGGGCTGTGGCAACACGGCTGCCTGCCTGACCTAACCTGCTCCATCAAACATATTCATGTAGTGTTGTCGTCTTAATTTACGAATCAATGATTTAAGTTTATTTTTCATTCTTTGCGGATTCTGATTTTGAAACGAACTATTGGAACAAGTTCAAATAGCACAGAGTGTTAATAGTGTCGACTGAACTCCAACTATAAAAACTAGAGAAATCAAAACGATCTACATTTGACTGTACAGCGTTAAGGTCTAAGCAGTCAAAAATCCTGTACTGAATAAATTTGTCGTTACGTTAATTAATAGAAAAGTTTATGACAACATAAATAATCGCATGATAAGATTGAAGAAAGGGGACAGACCCTTGACTAGACATAATAACATAGGAATTATAGTCCAATAAAAAGAAGTCAGTTAAAGTTGTAGTGTTTCGAGCGACGTTCCAATGCGTTAGTAAAGAATTGTGTATGTAAGATAAACCTAGTCTGTTGCACAATGATTTTAGCTCTGACTATTTCTTATAATCAAATAAATTGCAGTTCCAGTCACCTATTAAAACTATATTGCGATACTTAGTGAAGAGGTCACCTAGCCAATCTTCATTGAAATTAAATCTTCATTGGTAAAATACACAACACCTACCAGAATGGGACCATTACTGGAAAACTCTTCGAAAAAATAGTTCTGGATTTTAATACCATTTGCGATCAAAATTCCAACACCTCCTCCTCTCATAGGGTAGGGCCTATCATTGCGTCAAAGGGTGTACCCAGGTATGTGGACTATCATGTCCGGTTTAAGCCAGGTTTCGGAAAGACTGATAACCTGGACATTAGAGTTAATTAATAGATTTTTAAGTTCATCAAGTTTGGCTTGTTGCGACTGCGGATTAATGCTCTGGTAATTAATATAAGCGATGTTCAAATGCTAGCTGCAATTAGCAAAAATTTTTCTTAAGTCAGCATTATCATTATGATAGGGCTAATATTTTGGTTATGTACCGACAAAAGTTAAAATTATTAATGATCTAACTCTTCTCTCAAAAAAGCACTGACTTACAGTTCTGTTATTTATTTTTTAATATGTTAAAAAAGTATATTTATATATGTGCATGTTACGCTGTTCACAAAAGAAAAAAAAAAAAAAACAAAACTTAAAAGTTGTTACTAAGTTGTTCATTAAAATGTGCATATCTTTTATCGTGTCCAAGAGTTGACATAAAAACAGAAGTCACTTTAAAAAACATATCTTTCAGGTTAATCAGAATTAAAGAAAGAAAGAAAACAAAATCAACCGATCAAGATATTACAATTTTAAAAAATTTACGGCCTTATTAATAAGAAAAAATATATTTCTGTGATATTATAGTTAGATAAGTAATGAAAAGGCTATAAAAATTATTGTTTATTGCAAGTGTCAAAGCTGATGAACATTATTTCACTGTTTTAATGGCAACTCTTGGATAGCTACATATTTTTATAGTTGACTAATAACACGTAAATCGAAGAGTAAACAGTATAATTTACCTTATTAAAATATGAATGCTAAAGGTGGAATTTTAAAAATAAAATCTACAGATCGCGAAACTCATAAACACATTGATTGTAATTATGACTCGCATTTTGTTGATTTGTTTAATTATCATTAACATTCATAAGTATACTTAAATACAGTTATCATACAAGAACATAGTTTATATAAATGAGATCATTATAATGAGACTAATAAATTACCGATCCATTAAACCCTCTTTTAAAAGGAATCGCACACTTCGCCAGGGCCTGAGTCAGGAACTATGGATATAGGCGAGGGGCTAAAATGTTGGAAGAATTCCTCATACTCAAATATTTGTTCGGTGTTGTCATTGAAATGTATTTTCACTCTAGGTAAGTCAGAGTTAAGCAGTCTAAACTTGGCAATATCACCTTCTTTTCTGAGATTTCTACAAAGCCGATTTAATTTAGCAGATTTTTCTGTGAGGTGTTTATTCAAATAAATGCGCTTATTGCTGTTGTTCTTCAGAATATCATTCTCTGTAATCTTTCCTTTCTTATAATAGTTGCGCATGACATCAGTTCTCTTAGATAGGCTGTTGAATTTCACTAGGACACTTTTTCTCTTGTTGATATAGCTACAAACGTATAAATCTTGAAACCCAACTTTGATTTCCACAAACTTAAAAGCAGATAAAACTACATCTGTAAGCTTGATATCTTTACGTGGAAGTCCATTTAAAATAACATTATGTCTGTTTGATCGTTGTTGCATAACCTTAATTTTATCTTCGAGATTCTGCACCTTTTTGTAGACATTTAGATCGACCTGTTTACAATTCGCCACTTCATTCTTCAGAGTTTTTATATATTCATTATAAATACCCACTTTAGACAATAGAGCGTCAAACTTGGCTTGAGTGCTTTCATTTGACGTCCTAACTTCAACTCACAGCTCTGACATATTCAAAAAAGAATTTCCCTTTCGCTTCCTGTAAGAAGTTCAACTGCTCAGCAGATATGTGAACGAAGGCAATGTGAAACTATTTGAACGCCGCAAGCTGCTGAATCATTTTAGCTATATGTAGTTGTTTTTGTACAGAGCGGTTTTAAGAAAACGGTATTTTAACTAAGGATACTGAACATGTATGTATGTATATGAACAGTCGCAATAGTTAGTGAGTGTGTGGTACATATGCAAAATAGACATGTGGTACATATGTAGAAAAAAAACAATATTTAATAACAAACTCCAAAAGATGAATGTTAATTGTTTCCATGATTATCGGCTTATCGTATTTATTATTGTGTATCCCTTGTCGTTTTATTCCACACCGATTTGTTCCACAACCAATTTATTAAATTAATCCAGCATTAAACCTCTGAGTGCACGCGCAAAATAATTGAAATATAAGCAGCCGAAATTAGTTATCGTTTGTTTAACTTTTGATAATATAAATAACAACGTTATTTGTTAACATTTTAGTAATCTTGAACGTTTAAAAAAGTAAAATATATTACATTACAATAACCAAAAACAGAATTTAAAATTCTCCAAAAAACGTCTTTAAATCCCGAAAACGTTAAATATATTCTCAAAGAGTTCCTCAATCCCCAAACTGAATAAAAAATAATAAAATCCCCTATTTGGGGATAATAAAATCCCCTATTTAGGGATAATAAAATCCCCTATTTGGGGATAAATCCTCTAATCTAAAAACACTGCTTGACACATTTTTCTACTGCTTGAGTATAGCAAGGAAACTTCAAATTCAAGGAATTGTTCATCTGTAAAATTTCTGTATCAGTACTCGCATATTTCGTTAGCATTGAAGGTTCTGTTACATTCTCATTCACCCAATCTATCAAACCATAGTATTTTGTAGCATTTACTTAAAAATCTGGAAGACAAACTTCTGAACTTTAACTGTAATATTTTCTTTTCTCTCTTCTAACACTCTTTGAAGAGCCAATTCTCTTATTTTTGAAGTATCGTCCTGTAGCATAGCCATAAACATATTTTCAGGGTGTGAAAAATATGAATTTCTTTGCTTAGTTTTTAAAACAATACTTTTTAGGATATTTCTTAAATATAAACTTCTTTTAAACCAGTGTTTCGAAAAACTGCTATTAGCAGCCACGTTTTACTAACCAGTTCAACTTTTTTCAGTTATATGCTGAAAATAAACAACTGAACTCAGTTTTCTATTTTACGCCAACTGAAAGTAGGTGAATTGAGCACACACAACTAAAAACCAACTGAATTCAGTCTACTATTTTCAGCACCAAAACGAACACACAGCGACTGAATTTTGAGTTTGTAAGTTAACAGTACGCAACCGAAAAGACAGTTCGTGTGCGTTTAGCAGACGTAGTTATGTTAAACAAAGTGGAAACTAAGCGTTCGTATAGAATTTTATGTTGAACAAATTAACGACAAATGGGTATGTACATACATGCATTGTTGCTAGTGGTGTTAGTAGAAAAAAACCTTCAATATATATTTTTGTAATATTTGCATATTTCATTTCAATTAACCAATTGGTACGAAAATTATAAGTTACCAACATTTTAATAAAAATATAATTAAAACAACATTGAAGTGGGTTCGATGACGAATTTTTCTTAGAAAGATTTACATTTCGGTTTTATTTAACTACCTTTTAATTAGATAATATAATTCATTAGCTTGTAGAAATTATGAATGGAATTAAAATATGAATGCGTTCATAATTATTAAAAATATTTTACTGCATTCATTTCACCAAAAATTAATTCAAATCGAAATGCATGCTTATTTTAATAAAAAATTGCTTAATGCATTCAATTTATAAGAAAAACTAAACGAGCTGAACTTACAGAATTCCTGCAATCATTCACGTAATATAAAGGAGATAGAATACATTTACAAAGAATAAACAAATTTATTTCTCCTAAAAATGAATTCAAATTTTCTGGATTTTATCAAAAAAGTGCCCATTGAGAGATGAAGGAAACAAAAACATATAAAAACGTACATAAAATTCTAGGAATTTTTCTAGGCCTTTTGCTATTTGAAAAAAAGATATCCTTTTTTGCTGTTGTGTGTATAAATTGTCCTGTGTCCTTTTTTAAGAAGCTGCAGCCTTTAAACAAAATTAATTATAAACACAATAACAACAATACAAAATTAATGTACCTGTTGTTAACAAAATCTGAAAATTGAAAGGTTTCTGTTAGTTTTTTGCAGATTTGTTACATATGGGTTTTTTTTTTTAATAAATGACTGATAATTCCAGTGCGGGCATTAGGTACGAAAATATTTCTTTAATTGATATACTTAAAGGGACTAAGAGCTCACATGTATGTGTTATAAACTTTACTCGTGTAAGTTTTCTCGAAAACACCAATTTTAAATAATCTTATTTACGAATTAGAAGATAGACATTGATTATAATTTTGTTTGATTATTTTGTAATTTATTGAGGGTACCTCCAACTAAATTCGATATGTAGGAAACTTAATGCTTAAACAAATGTTTCTATCTATATTATATTTTTCTTTACATATTATCTGAATTAATTAAATTTAAGTCTGCACAAAAGTCTTCCAGTAATTAAGGCATTTTAAATTCTAATCCTTGTCTTATTTTTTTTTGTATTTATGTAAGTATATTAAAAAATGAATTATGGTTGCTTCCAGTTAACCACACATTATTTTGAAAATCCACAATAGCTTCGTACAACAAACGGCAAGGAATGTCTATTTAATTCCTTGACCTTAAAGTTAGGTAGGAAAATTGTGGATCAGTGGCGGTTTCTTTATAACAGGCACAAATCCTTTAAATTCAAATTATTTATTATAAGTGCAAACAAAATTCGCATAGAAACATAGATATCTTTGAATTATATGGGTGTAAAAACCCCAAACAAACTCTACCGAAGTAAGTTATTTACTCAGTTTTAGGTTAATTATTAATAAAGTTCTAAGTTGAAAAAATATTCATGTAAACAAAAACTAATTTTAAGTTCAATTATCAAATTATGTAAGTAAGTTGAGTAGAATTACTGTAATTGTGTACTACCATTTTAGTTTTTAAACAATTAAAAAAATAGCATGCAAATTTTTAAACAATTTAAAAATGTAACCAGAAAACTTTTTTTTTTTTTTATTATTTACAAATACATTAAAGAAACATTTAGAATCAAACTATTATACAAACAATATGAAATGAAAGTATTTTCTATTTGTACCTACTACACAACAATGCATATTTGTTTTTGATGAAAAAAAACTGTACAAATACACAATTAAACTTTTAAGTCAGATTATCCACACACATTTTCAGTTGTGTTGCGTTACTAAAAACATATCTACGTCTGCTAAACGCACACGAACTGGCTTTTAAGTTGCGTATTGTTTATTTGCAAATTCAAAACTCAGCCGCTGTGTGTTCGTTTTGCTGCTGAAAATAGCAAACTGAATTCATTTGGTTTTTAGTTGTGTGTGTGCTCAGTTTAACTATTTTAAGCAGACAAATTCTTAAAAATAAAAACTGGAACTATGTTCAGTTCAGTCGCTACTCAAAAAAAAATTTTGGTGGTGCTGCATTTTAAACCCTGTTTTAAACATGTGGAAAACAAGTGCTTACATGATGGTATTGACTTTGTGTCAATCCATGTTGGTGCGTACACTTTAGTTTATCTGATGGTTTAGCAGTACCTATAGACAAACGGAGAATCCTATTGGCAAAAGCTAACCATCAAGAGTGTGCTAATTTTCCTGCGTCTCTGCAAGCTAAACTTGGTGAAACTAAGGCAGCCGAAATGGCGGAACATATTTCATATAAGTATTAATTCTGTGGGAATTGCTTCAAAAGCTTCTGGATTAAAATCAATGCACTGACCAGTTTATTTCCTATACAACCGGAAATACTCTTAGGACCATTAGTGGTTCCGTCGAGGCTTAAAAGCAAATGTCACAGACAAAACACAAACACATTGCAAAGTTCGTTTCAGCTGTTTTTCTAACAAAGCAAGAACTCCATTTTTATGTCCCGATTGCCATTAAAGATGAATGATATTTATATTTTTTTTTTAATACAGCCAACAATATTCTTCTGAATTTTAAATGTAGTAATAATACGAGTACCTTGTACTTATTTTTAAACTTCTCCCTTCGTGCGCCTCCTCCAAATAAAATCGTACGGCTTTGATATTTTGTATAAATTTAGTTTTGCTATATGGGCATTGATTAGCAATACAGAAGATTTAAAAAAGAAAAAAAAATTTTTTGGCCAACAAATTCTATAGCATAGTATAAAAACAATTAGAAATTATTGAGAATGTCAACTAATTTGTATGGTATAATAAGAAGTAAAAATATTTAAAATTATAGATTAAATAATGTTACAATGGTTGATGTAATTTGATGCACAGTGGCTCAGCTAGGTAACAAGGAAATTTTTCAGTAATTTTAAAAATTTTTTGGGAGTAAATAAAAACTTTAATAGTATGTTCATACGTGAACTTTAGTTAAGTTTAAACGCAATTTAGTTTGTGTCTGAGGATTAATTTTAAAATTTAACTTAGTTAAGGCGCAATTGGTTTGTGTCTAAATTTATAAATTGTAAAATTTCCCTTAGACGCAATTGGTTTGTGTTTGATGTTTAAATTTCAAAATTTTGCTTCTAATACATTTTCTGAACAGTGTTGTATTTTAATTTCTACTCAATATTATAACAATTTCGTACGTATTGCACAATAAATTATTGAGATTTTGCATGGAATATTGAGCTCAAAATTGCTTTTATTGTGAAAAGCTGATTATTAAGTAATGTCTGAACAGGCTATAGTTCAGAATTTTATTTACTTAAATACTCCTTTAAAAAACAAAATAACTGAAAACAAGAATCAAAAAAAAAAAAAAAAAACACAAATTTTCGCAAAGCGGTAAAACGATAAGATTCTTATAACCAAAAATATTACATCAAATTAATAACCGGATACTGCAAAAGATCTTATGTGTGCAATTATATATGTTTTTATGACTGGCATTTAATCTCTTCGAAACTGATTCCACCCGTTTTTTGTAGTAATCGGACTCAAGAACTAAGGTCAGTTGTACAACAACTACATTCGAGTATTGTGCGCAAGATTGCAAGAATTAAGCTTTTCGTTTGGTTTTCTCTAAACGTATGATTGCCCATTCGAGCTGAAAACATAAAATTTGCTTTTGTCGGTAAATAAAACAATTCTCCAGTACGGAAAGTCATGGTTTTTGAGTTCCTTTACGAAATTTAGTCTCTATACGATTGATGGTTTTTACGTATGGTTTTTTTTTGTCCAACTCTGCCATGAACATTATTCTACGGAGCATGTTTTGAACTGTTTCGGCGTTTGCGCTTACCTTAGACTTTAATTAATTTAATTTGGGTGCACTAAGCTTCGGATTTCTTTAATTTTGTTCACAATTCATCGCTTATCTGATGGTTATCCAGGCTTGGTCTTATTTTTCACAGAATAAGGCTTTCTATAGCGGTTAATGATGTCGTAGACAGTGGAATGACTTCTGCTGAAATAAATGGTAACCCTTACTATTTATTTTTCCTTGCAAAAATTTTTCCGTTTATATTTTGGATAAGTTGAAAGGCGAATAATGAATTACATACATGCTCACAGTAAATATTATAAAAAGTTGACCTTTTTCGCCAAATTTTTTTTTTTGCATATTAAATAAGATTAGTCAAAAAATATTTTGCTGTCCGGTTATTAAATTTAGCCAGACATGGCCAAATTGTTGAACCGTTATGACAGAGTGTTAAAATTTACAAGGAACCTGATTGCCAAGTCTACTACAACATAGTATAAAATTTTAATTTGAAAAGGGGGTGCCCCCCTTTTGTACATAAAATCTTAATTTAAAACTTAAGTGTAAGAATTTTATAATACAATGTGGATAATAATAATTAAAATCTAATATCAGCAGTTTTAAGCAAATAATATGTGAATAAAGTTAAATATCAAATTTAAAGAAATTACTGTCAGCAATTTAGCAGGCAGTAAACAAATAAATAAAACTATCGAGTTAATCTAGACATTTGTTATATTTTAAGATATTTACGGGAGTTGTTTATAAGAATATGACCACATTGTTGGACAGTTGTATGTGGCCGTACTTTTGAACCGGTATAGACAGACAGATGAAAATGAAGTCGGTTTTTTGACAGAATGATTGTGTTCTATCACCGGAACAACGCAATACGTTGCCTCAATTCTGTAAATATTAATAAAATATATTTTCGTATTTCATTCACTGCTATTTGTTATAACTGCGTCAAACTCTTATCTTAAAATTGAGTCGCGAATGTAGCTACCAAAGTGTGTCTCGTTATTCTATCCTTCTTTACCAAGTCAAAACGAGTACCATTGCAACATTGATAAGGTCCAAAAGGTAACGTACAAATGATTCTTAGACCAATATTAGGCCAATATTAGTTTATACGGACTCCAGAAAGATCAATGTGATATCTGCTTTGCTTAAAAAAATAAAACCTAAAAAATTATTTTTTAAAAAAATAGAAATTATTTTGGCTTAAGTTCATTTATTTTTAATTTCTAAAAATCTCTTTTAGAAGGAAAATTTATTTTTACAAATGTATGCGGACGTTTTCCAAAGAAAACAAGAAAAATTAGACGCTAGCGCAATGAAATGCTGCACTTTCTGGACCGCTACGACCTTCATCAGCATTCTTCGCATCTATCTACCTTAGTTGTGTATTTTATAACCATCATCTATTTAACCAACTAACTTTGTAAATAAGAATACGAGAATATTCATAACAACATTAATTTGGTTAGACGAAATTTACACACAAACCAACGTATTTCTTTACTGTTCTCTCTGTATTTCGTCTTGTGCATTTGTTTGTGCTTTGTTATCGATAAAGAGAAAATACAGAATAAATTACTGAACAAAAATATAATTAAAAAAATTAACTAATAAAAAAAAAAAATTAAAAAGAGCGTGGGGTTCTATTTCTTGAACATGCGTAGCTTTGGTCACAGAATTGATAGATTGGATCTGATAGGTACGTCTCTTTTGAGATTTTTAATAAGTTATATCTGAAATTACTCTTCCGATGGCTGAAATATAGTAAAAAGTGTATAATATCTTAAAACAGTGACCTTAAAGGCCCTTAAGAAATATTTTTTTCGCTAATCTATAAAAAATTCGGTCCAATTTGAAGAAAAATTAAAAATATTAAGGTAAAGGAAATCTCACAATTCCCAATATAAAGATAAAAAATCCCAAAATTATAATTTTTAATATTTTGCCCATAAAGTACTATGTCAGCTTTGGTATTTTAGAACATATAGGCTTAAATAAAATATGTCAAATTGGACGTCCATCTTCTACAAGGATGATAACAACAACACTGAGTGCTGCCAAGTACAATCTGACATTTCTATTGGAAAGTTTGTCATTTTTAAGCATAATCGTACTCAAAACGTTTTGACGTACGACCATTATTTGTGTTGTTTACAGTGACTTGAAAAAATTAATATAGAAAATAATGGAATTAACTCGTGAACATTTTCGTGCCATCATTTTTCACAACTTTCGACGTGGATTATCACGACAAGAGTCCATTGATGAACTTAAATCATTGTATGGCGATGAAGCACCATCCTATAGCACTGTGAAAAATTGGTATAATGAATTTAATCGTGGCCGAAGCTCGCTCAAAGACGAATTCGGTGAAGGTCGTCCAAAAACAGCTGTTGTGTCAGAAACCATCGGTGCCGTGCGTGAACTCATAATGCAAGATCGACATGCGACATACCGAGAGATAGAGACATCCTTGGACATTTCTTCCACCAGCATACATTCGATACTGCATGAACACCTGGCCGTAAAAAAGGTTTGTTCTCGTTGGATCCCGCACAATTTGAAAGTCGCTCAAAAAAGGCTCGTGTCGATTGGTGCAAAGAAATGTTGCAAAAACACGATTGCGGTGCTTCAAAAGACGTTTATAAGATCGTCACAGGTGACGAATCCTGGATCTATGCGTATGAGCCCGAAACGAAACAACAATGGACCGTGTGGGTCTTCAAAGACGAGCAAAATCCAACGAAAGTTGTTCGTAAAAGAAGCACTTAGAAGCAAATGGTCGCCTGTTTCTTCGGCAAAACTGGTCATGTGGCGACTGTTCCGCTTGAGCAACGTAGGACGGTCACTTCTGAGTGGTACACTACAATTTGTTTGCCTGAAGTCATCGGAGAAATTCGAAAAACCAACAAGAGAAGACGAATCATTGTTCACCATGACAATGCGAGCTCTCACACATCGGCTCAAACCAGAGCGTTTTTGTCCGACCAAAACGTCGAATTAATTGGTTATCCGCCGTACAGCCCTGACTTGGCACCTAATGACTTTTTTTTGTTTCCGCACATCAAGAAAAAAATTCGTGGTCAACGATTTTCGTCGCCAGAAGAAGTTGTTGAAGTGTTCAAAAACCATGTTTTAGAGGTGTCTCAATCGGAGTGGAAAAAGTGCTTCGACAACTGGGTTGTGCGCATGCAAAAGTGTATAAATCATGCTGGAGAATACTTTGAAAAACAATAAAACCATTTTTTATTATAAATATTCGCATTTTACTATTAGGCCAGAAATATATAGAGCAGCCCTCGTATACATAAATCACTTACACAAAAATATAAAATTTTGATATATTCCTTAAGAATATATATTTCTATCGAACAAAGAAGCAGAGAACTGTCTAGTTTTTTAGTCATAAAAAATATAATCTTAACATTTTTCCAAAATATTTTAAATTTTGAAAAAACCACGGTGTCGAAAAACAATCGATCATATTAAAACATAATTTGCAAAGCTCCATTTTATAGATATTAGCTTGACCTTTAAGAGCATGAAATAATACAAAAAATTTAAGAAATGCCAAGCACTTGCAGGTGGAAGTTACTCAACTTTGGGAACACATAGCGCCACCCCTCTAAAGTAATGGTACCTACTTCAAGATTTAAGCTCAGACACTGCTCTGATATTCTTCTGTTAAATTTAAATCAATCGGCCAAGCCCTTTATAAATGGCTGAGTTATTTCCTAAATATTTGGATTGAGCCCCACTGTGCAGCGTTACATTTCTCACCAGACCAATTAGAAGATGTATACTTTCCAGTTTATTCGACGTTTTGTGGAATGTTTTACACAGTTTTAGGTTAATCATCTATTATGATGACTTCTAACTAAAAGTTAATGATTTTTCATCCAAGTGATTCAATTTTTCCACTTTAGCAACATCATCTCTCTTTAGTTATCTGTACGAAACTTTCCAAATATGTTCCGGAGTGTATCAGAACAATTCACATATAGACGCAACATGCGTCATCAATTATTTCGTATAATTTTTTAATTTGGTATAAGGAATTCATCAGGTATATTACATTTTTTAAGATCACTTTATATAAATTCAGTGCTTCTTTTACACAACTCTTGCAAAAAAAAAATAAAAAATAAATAAATAAAAGCGACTTTAAAACAGACAAACCTTAAATCATTTCCTTAAGATGTTAATTATGATTACCCATATACGGTACCGTGAAATAAATCCTAAATGAAATAACTCCCAACAAAAATTCAAAAATCCAATACAAGTTGGGAATTATTTTATTGGGAGTTATTTCATTATGAAATAACTCCTATCTGGATTCTGTTGGGAGTCATTTCATTTATTTTGAAATTTGGGAGTTATTTCATTTTTATTTGGAGTTATTTCATTTAAAAGTTATTTTATTCAATATAATCTTGGAATTTTTTAGAGTTCTTTTATTTTTTGTTAATTTCTCCTTCATGGTATATTGAACATCGGTTTTGCTTACAAACTTTTTCTGAATAGCCGGCCTTTGGCCGGGTTAAAAGATTTTTTAATCTATGGTATTTCGAACACCGGCTTCGCTAACAAAATAATTTTCTCCCTTATCCTGCAGGTATGGTATAGAAGTTTTTTAATTTTATTTAATTAAAGAGCTATTATTATGAGTTACCTAATGGAAGCTATTTAATTAAGACTTTTTCCATTATGTTGGCTAGGAGAAAACTTTAAGTCAGCGAAGCCGATGTTTGTTATACCATAGAGAATAAAATTCTTCCGCCCGGCCGAAGGCCGGCTATGCAGAAAACTTTTGGTGAGCGGAACCGAGTTTTGTTATACTATAGAGGTTAAATATTTGCATCTGGCCGAAGGCCGTCTACACAGGCCGGGATGGCTCATATATGATATGATATCAAAATTAAGGACCTCTTTCATCGGGAGGAACCTGTTATACCATAGAGGCCGATTTGTCGCCTCAGATTTGTCAATATGCCGATTTTGGCTCCAAAAATGCCGATTTTTTCATAAACACTGTAACAAGGTAACTTTGTTAGTTTTAGAAAAATTTATTAAGTTTTGGCCACACTAGAATACTTGTATTAGAAAGAGACAACTGTTAATAAGTCAGCACTTTTACTAAGAAGAAAACGGGTTAGGCTTATTTGCTTTTATAGAAAATTTGGTTGGAAAAAACAGTTCTTAACTGTATGTAAGCTACTAAAAACAACAAACACGCAATCATTATGTTTGGTAGTACATATACTCGTATGTGTAAAATTAAAAATACAGGACTATGTCTTCCGATTGATAAAAGTAGATGTTTCTACGTAGTTACCTAATTATTTTGAAGGCAGCAGCTACATAATAAAAACATGATTTTCTTGTATTTCGGTAATGTCACTTTAGTGCTTTTTAAAGAAGCAGATTTGATTTAAAATTAAAAAATATTTTAACTATTATGTAATTTTCTTTACAATTGAAAATGCATTGAAATCCTTCTCAGAAACAATAATAAGTACAGTAATGTGTGTCAGCATAAATAACACATAGATTGTCCACTAAAATAGTAAAATCAAAAAAATATTGAAAACTTTTTAGTTCTATGATAATTATTAAAACCAACCGTGTTAATTATTTACAGATGTCCCATACAAGAAACTTTTTACTTATAAACGACAATTTAAATTATTATAAGTACTTGCACCAGAACAGAAGAGAAGAAAAGAACAGAAGTAAATTTTTAACTAAATCTTGTCCACACAAAAAGGAATTGTAGTTTTATATACATATTAATACATTTCTTTTAAATTTTTACAATTATTCTTCGATACTTTTGCCATCACAGTTGTAGTATTTTTAATTCGAAAAAATGACACATAAAATACTAGCTGTGCACACTACTATGTATGTATGGCATTTCATTTTTTTTCAAATCTGGAAAAATATGCTTAAAATAATTATTGCAAAGTATGAAAAAAAAACGTTAAAAATTTACTATCTACAAAAATAAAATGACAACTGTTTAAGAACAATTATACCGGTATATTGTGTGATTTTACATTTTTATATCTATTTTTCTACGAAAAAAAAATATTCCGTATTTGAACCAAGGTTCTGAAGGATCTCCTTTTAAAAATTTACTCAAATCTATCCAGCAGATTTTACGTGATGCAAACCAACACAGACAATAATTCAAAAAATACGTATTTTGTATTCCAAATCAATTACTATCTTCGTCAACAATAATATTTTCCTAAAATATTTCATGTACAGAAATGCTCCTCTTACAGTTTTATAGATTATTATAGATGTACAAAAAAAATAAACAAAGGTTAAAAAACGAAATATAAAATTAAAAAAAATAATCAAAAGTAACTTACAGTTAAACCTCGACTAACCGGGTTTCTTTTTATCGGCTACATCTATTAACCGGCATGAGGTTCTTTTATTTTCCCCTCTTTTATCCTTGTTTAAGATTTATACCTCTATTAACCGTGCTTTACATATATTATCCGTGCAGCATTTATATGGTTTTTATTGTGTGTTCATGTGTCCACACATAAGAATAGAAAAAAAAGTTCTTTTAATTAAAGAAAAAATTACTTTGATTCATGACTACGACAAAAACATGTCTGTTAATTTGCTGTTTTTGTATAAATATTTTGATATAACCTTTATTAACCGTGTATTTCGATTATCCGTGTTGGTGCCGGTCACACGAGAGCCGGATAATCGAGGTTTTACTGTATAATATAATATGTATACGATTTTTTTGTTATTGGCATTTGATGTATTGGCCGCGAGGTTTTTTTTTATTAATTAATAAAATAAATTAATGAAATGATAGGTACTATGAAGATCGGTACTATCAGTTTTTTTTATTTTCTTATCAGGAATTATTATTAATAAAAAATTATAAAATTTTTTGAATTTTTTTTTACAAATAATTTATTATTGACAATTTTTATAAATAATTTAAATTCGCCTTGACAACTATAACGTATACAGCTGCGTTCACCTGTATTATTTCGCCATGGATGTACACTTAAATCTTTAAATAAATAAGTTTTGTTTTAAATTATTATTGTTCTTTTCTTTTTTCATAATAAGAGATTTTAAGCACTTATTATTTTACGTGTCTTATAGTACTGACATTACTTAAATGTTTATTGTCGCCAACAAAAATAGCAATTTGTTTAATTGACTAAAGCGGCAAATTCAGCCTAACCAACAACCTGCCGCCTTGTTGCCTTGCTGTCGTCAAAATAATCATTCTCATATAAACACATGCATTCTATTTTTGACATTTTGCAGTCGGTAGCTGCTGTCTCAAAAAAATATTCCACATTTATTTATTGTGAAATGTGTTTGGTACTCGCTTGCAATATATGCATTATACGCTTGTCTTTAGTACAGAAAGACTTCATCAATTTCAAAACATTCAAATATATGTATTTATTCTCTTTAAATATATTCTTGAAATTGTTAATAGTATAAAGAGAATATTTTAAAGTGTCAACTGAAATACAGAACCTAGACAGAACTGTACTAAGTAATTTTATAAAAATCTATGAACTTTACTTAACGGAATTTATGAATAATGAGCATTTTATTAAATTTGATCAGATGTATTTGGGCTCATTGGCTAAGAAGTTAATATAAGAATCAAAACATAACAAAAACGAAACAAACAAAATTGTAAGTAACTTTATCAATTTTTATTTAGAATTTACAATTTAAATATTAACACCAGTGATTAAAAATGCTTGACTATTTTAAATGCATATGTAGTTGCTTAACTGTTGCTGTGGAAAAATGTGCAGCAAAAGCAAATGCAAAAAAAAAGAAAGAAACGCCTTTGCTTTAGCTGACTAGGTGTTTCTTTCTGTAGCAAAGCAATCAGCAAAGCAATTAATTTGAAAACGTTTCATTTTTTGTAAAAATATTTTAATTTTTAATTAACAATTAAATTTTTGGGTCTTATTTCATTTGGGCGTTTGGAGTTATTTCGTTTTTTTAATTTGGGAGTTATTTCATTTTTGTATTCTTGAAGAGGGCTTATTTCATTAGGAGTTTTTGCATTGGGAGTTTTTTCACGGTACCGCCATATACATCAAACTGATGTAGTTATTACGGCTCTTTTTAGTTTCTAATTTTAAATGTTTATTCTTGTTATACTGGATATAGTAATGGACGTACTGTCAAATTTTTAAATGTTTGTCTATAACGGTTACAAAGATAGGGCCATACAGGTCAAATCACATCAGTTATGGGGACAACCTTTAACTTATAATTTAAAATTGTTTATTTGTTGTTGTAGCAGACTAAACAATAAAGTCTTTTGTATGTTTTAAGGAAGAATTACATCATTTCTCGGGACACCCTTTAATGTCTAAATTCATATTATATACTTGCTATTATAGCGGACTTAGCAATACATGTTCCTTGTAAATTTCAATCGTTTGTCTATAACGGCTTGTTTGGCCATATATATATCAAATTACATCAACTATTGTAACTACCGTTAGTTTATAATTTTACATATTTATATTTATATATCTTATTATATCAGACAAAGTAGTGGACATTCTATCTAATATTAATCTAGTGTTTGTATACATTAGTTAATAAATAAGGCTCCTTGTAAATTTCAGCTGTCTGTTTATAACGGTTCAAAAATTGTACTTATGCTCATATAACTGCTCATATAGTTACTCACGTAGTAGTACTAAACCAAAAAATTTATAACAAAATTAAAGAAATATTAATTCATTATAAAACTATCACATTATTATTCTGTTAGATTTAACTATAGTAGCGAGCAAAAGTGAGCAAATGCTTGGAAGTAAAATAGGAAATACCCTCTAAAAATAAAAGTACTCAAGCAAATTTACATCAATTTAAATAAAGAAAAAAACCAAAATTTTAAACTATTTCTTATTTGCACGGTTTTGCACGTTTTTCTTTCCATGACATTTCTTATAAGCCTTAATATTTTGTCCACAAGCCTTTGTTTTTTATAACGCTATTAATACGCTTGGGCATACTTTCAACAAGATTTTGAATAATTTCAGGCGAGATTTGGTTTCACTCGAGCTGAGTACGTTGCCATAATTTTTCCAAGTTTCTGCGAGCATGTTTTAAATTATTATTGTTCTTTTCTTTTTTCATAATAAGAGATTTTAAGCACTTATTATTTTACGTGTCTTATAGTACTGACATTACTTAAATGTTTATTGTCGCCAACAAAAATAGCAATTTGTTTAATTGACTAAAGCGGCAAATTCAGCCTAACCAACAACCTGCCGCCTTGTTGCCTTGCTGTCGTCAAAATAATCATTCTCATATAAACACATGCATTCTATTTTTGACATTTTGCAGTCGGTAGCTGCTGTCTCAAAAAAAATATTCCACATTTATTTATTGTGAAATGTGTTTGGTACTCGCTTGCAATATATGCATTATACGCTTGTCTTTAGTACAGAAAGACTTCATCAATTTCAAAACATTCAAATATATGTATTTATTCTCTTTAAATATATTCTTGAAATTGTTAATAGTATAAAGAGAATATTTTAAAGTGTCAACTGAAATACAGAACCTAGACAGAACTGTACTAAGTAATTTTATAAAAATCTATGAACTTTACTTAACGGAATTTATGAATAATGAGCATTTTATTAAATTTGATCAGATGTATTTGGGCTCATTGGCTAAGAAGTTAATATAAGAATCAAAACATAACAAAAACGAAACAAACAAAATTGTAAGTAACTTTATCAATTTTTATTTAGAATTTACAATTTAAATATTAACACCAGTGATTAAAAATGCTTGACTATTTTAAATTAATATGTAGTTGCTTAACTGTTGCTGTGGAAAAATGTGCAGCAAAAGCAAATGCAAAAAAAAAGAAAGAAACGCCTTTGCTTTAGCTGACTAGGTGTTTCTTTCTGTAGCAAAGCAATCAGCAAAGCAATTAATTTGAAAACGTTTCATTTTTTGTAAAAATATTTTAATTTTTAATTAACAATTAAATTTTTGGGTCTTATTTCATTTGGGCGTTTGGAGTTATTTCGTTTTTTTTAATTTGGGAGTTATTTCATTTTTGTATTCTTGAAGAGGGCTTATTTCATTAGGAGTTATTGCATTGGGAGTTTTTTCACGGTACCGCCATATACATCAAACTGATGTAGTTATTACGGCTCTTTTTAGTTTCTAATTTTAAATGTTTATTCTTGTTATACTGGATATAGTAATGGACGTACTGTCAAATTTTTAAATGTTTGTCTATAACGGTTACAAAGATAGGGCCATACAGGTCAAATCACATCAGTTATGGGGACAACCTTTAACTTATAATTTAAAATTGTTTATTTGTTGTTGTAGCAGACTAAACAATAAAGTCTTTTGTATGTTTTAAGGAAGAATTACATCATTTCTCGGGACACCCTTTAATGTCTAAATTCATATTATATACTTGCTATTATAGCGGACTTAGCAATACATGTTCCTTGTAAATTTCAATCGTTTGTCTATAACGGCTTGTTTGGCCATATATATATCAAATTACATCAACTATTGTAACTACCGTTAGTTTATAATTTTACATATTTATATTTATATATCTTATTATATCAGACAAAGTAGTGGACATTCTATCTAATATTAATCTAGTGTTTGTATACATTAGTTAATAAATAACGGTTCAAAAATTGTACTTATGCTCATATAACTGCTCATATAGTTACTCACGTAGTAGTACTAAACCAAAAAATTTATAACAAAATTAAAGAAATATTAATTCATTATAAAACTATCACATTATTATTCTGTTAGATTTAACTATAGTAGCGAGCAAAAGTGAGCAAATGCTTGGAAGTAAAATAGGAAATACCCTCTAAAAATAAAAGTACTCAAGCAAATTTACATCAATTTAAATAAAGAAAAAAACCAAAATTTTAAACTATTTCATATTTGCACGGTTTTGCACGTTTTTCTTTCCATGACATTTCTTATAAGCCTTAATATTTTGTCCACAAGCCTTTGTTTTTTATAACGCTATTAATACGCTGGGCATACTTTCAACAAGATTTTGAATAATTTCAGGCGAGATTTGGTTTCACTCGAGCTGAGTACGTTGCCATAATTCTTCCAAGTTTCTGCGAGCATTTTGGTATTTTTCTAACTTCTTTTTCACTATTGCCCACAAATTCTCTATTGGATTTAGATCGGGGCTTTGTTCGGGCCAATCCAACAACTGAAACTCTTGTTCTGACAACCACTTCTTAACAATTTTAGCGGTGTGCTTCGGATCACCGTCTTGTTGAAAGATAACTTCCTTTTGTGGGTAAGGGCTTTTATCTACAAAATCTGGCAAATTCGTCTGCAGTATACTTAAATAATCCTCTTTTCTCATTATACCATTTATTTTTACGAGTGGATCCATTCGCCAAAACGTAAAGCATCCCCACACCATCAAACTGCCTCCACCATGTTTAACAGTCGGCTTTACGTGATGCCTTTGGATGCTCTCTGTTGGTCGCCGCCAGTAACAACTCAATCCGTCTGACTGAAAACGGTTTATTTTGACCTCGTCCGACCAAGTCACCCTCTTCCAGTCATCGGAGGTCCAATTTTTATAACTTTTGGCAAATGAGAGGCCTGCTTTTATATTTTTGTTTGATAAAGCCGGCTTTTTCGTTTTGATGGCTGCTTTGTAACCTATTCTGCTAAGTGCTCTTCGCGCGGTCTACTCACTGACGTCCATGTTTAGGATCTCCGCAGCTCGTTTTGGTGTCACATAACTGTTGTTTTCCATTTGTCTTATCATAAGACAAGCGTCAGCGTCTGATAAAAGTTTTGTCCGTCCTCCAACATTTCGTTTTTAACAACATTACGCCTTTTTTGCACTTTAACTACAGTACGTTGGCTAATACTTAAAACTTTGGAAATTTCCCGAGAAGATTTTCCACTTTCAGTCAGTGCTACTACACTATTTTCTAATTCTGTACTAATTCTTTTCTTTTTTTTTAAAGACTGAGCGATACTTTGAACACTTTTACTTAAAAACACCTTTTTTGCGATTAATATTAAGTGAATTTAAAACAGAAAGAATAAAACGTGATACACAAAAAAAAAAGAACTGTAATTTATAACTGTTTTTAGTCATTGTAGCATTTCTTTTTTCTAGTAAACAAAACGTGCAAAACTGAGCAAATAATGAATTATTTATAATTCTGCCTCTTTCTCGTTTGAATGGATGTTTTAAATACTCGCTGTTTATTTTATTTAAAGAGAATATATTTATTTATAAATATAAGAACTTTTGTGTTATTTGCTTGTATATTTGCATTTTAACAAAAACTTTAATACTAAATTGCCCAACATTTGCTCACTTTTGCTCGTTACTGTATATAAAAAACGTATTTTTTCTCTTTTACTGGTGTATTTTGTGCTCGTATAGTTAAGTCATCTGAAAAAAATATTTATTATATGAATATGAAATCTTACCTTATATTAGGCTAATATTTATTTGAAAAATCTTTATTCGTTAGCACTTTAGAACATCGTTTTGGCATAGTTTCGACCAATGCAGCACATTGGGTAAGACTAATTTTTGTCCATTCCTTCTCTATTTTTTGCCATAAAATTGCCTTATTTTTTGGTTTTCGTAGTAACTGCCATTCTTATTATCCCCAATAGGTTTTCTATTTGATTTAAATCAGGACTTTGTGCTGGCCAACATAAGGTTTAAATTTTATTATCTGCAATCCATTTCTTTACAATGAACAGTGCTTGGGGTCATTATCCTAATGAAATGTCTAAGCTAAGGGTAAAGAATTTTCGTAATCACCTTCCAAATGCTTCTCTAATATACCCTTGTACATTACACTAGCCATTTTCCTCTCAATTTTAACTTGAGGACCAACCCCTGACCATGTAAAGCAACCCCACACCATTACTGACGAGCCAATATGCATTATGATTTTCCTAGTGTATTTAGGATTGTATTCTTGAAGAGGTGGCTATCTCACATATGGTTTGCCATCATCGCGAAACACATTAAATTTTGACTCATCACTCCAAACTACCAATTTCCAGAATTTAGAGCCATTAAAAAATGCTTTTTGACAAACTCTTTCATTTGGTTAATATTTTTTTTTTGAGACGTTCGGTTTTTTCCAGCTATTCGCGAATTCAATGAATTTTCTTGCAAACGATGTCGGACAGTTTGTGCAGATATTTTAACGTTATAAATTTCCTCTAATTGCGCCCTAATTTTACTAGAAGTCATGAATGGATTCGATTTGCTTAGTCTTTCCAAAAGCCTGTCGTCCGAAGAAGTGGTTTTCGCGGTTTTTTACGTGGCAAATTCTCAAAAGCTTTATGTTTTTTAACCGACTACAAAAAAAGAAGCAGATTATCAACTGCAGAACTCAGTAATTTCTGAACCGATTTAGAAATTATTCGGTAATATGATAGATTATGCTTACAGATTGGTACCGTTTTAAAAGCAGTTCAAAACTGAAAAATTAAAGAGTTTCCCCATACAACGTACATATTTTTACGTGCTTCCGTAAAATTTAAAATGACTGCGTATTACTCTATAGCTCCTAATAACAAAAAGTTACATTATAATAAATTTAAAAATTAAAGGGTGCACCCATAGGTGACGTAATTTGACTTGTATGGGCATATCTTTGAAACCGTTACAGACAGAACGCTGAAACTTTAAAGGGACCTGAATTGCTTAGCCCCCTATAACAAGAAGCTTATAATTTTTTCTATATGGGCATATTTTTTGAACCGTTGTATACAAACACCTGCATTTCAGACAGACTGCTCACAACTTTGTTTGATATAATAAGAAGTATACAAATTTTAAACTATAAATTAAAGGGTTTTACGATAGTTGATATAATCTGATGTATATTTTCAAACTGTTCAACCTGATTGCTACATCTCCTACAACAGCAAGTATATAATTTGAATTTGGAAATTAAAGGGTGACCCTTTATTTGCTGTAATTTTGTGTATATTGCCAAACTATTGAACAGTTGAACAAGTATAAAGTTTGGAGATGTAAGGGTGTTCCAATAGTTAATGTTATCTAAATTATGTGGCCATACTCTTAAACTGTTATAGGCAGACAGATGAAATCTGTCTTGAAGTCGATTTTTTGCTAGAATAATAATATGAAATTGCATTATTGATTCTTCCACGATAATAACCCAATTTATGTTGGGTTTTTTAATAAGGAAAACCATTGGTTGACGACTGTTACAGCAATTAAATATTTATTGACATTTTTAAAACAAAATGACTTAATAATGTGAACCCACTTATAACGACGCCAACAGATTAATACTTTAATATTCACTGAAAAATAAACCTTTTGAACCCATTATCAATAATATCAATTTCTAAAGTAACGGTACTTTGTGTTCATAAAATAAAATAAAAGAAAGCAAGTACTTGTTTCTTATGGGATTGAAAACAAAACTTTGTTGATGACTTAATTGTATGACCGCAAGTGTACATCAAATTAAATCAACTATTGGGACACTCATTAATTTATAACTTTGAATATTTATACTTGTTATTATAACGGTCAATAATGGACATTTTGTTATATTTTCAAGCGTTTGTCTTGGACGGTTCAAAAGATTGGCGCATATAGCTCAAATAACGTCACCGTTGGGGAGATACTTTAGTTTTTAGATTTATTTTTGTGTTACTTTTTGCTATTGGGAGGAGAAGTGATACAGTTTTTTTTAAATAAATTAATGAAATTTTACTTTATTTTCGGCTTTTTGGTTCTTTTTAATTAATTTTCTAAACATTTTTAGAAAGAAAAATTATTTACAAATGTATGCGGACGTTTTCCAAAGAAAACAAGAAAAATTAGACGCTAGCAGAATGAAATGCAGCATTTTCTGGACCGCCACATCCTTCATCAGCATTCTTTGCATCTATCTACCTTATGTTATGTACATCGTAAACATCATCTATTTAACCAACTAAGCTTAATGTTAATTTGGTGAGACGAAGTTCACACACAACTTTAAGCTTTTTTCTTTGTCGTTCCTTCGCAACTCGTCTTTAACATTTGTTGTTGCTTTTTGTGCTAGCAGTTTGATAGCCACAAATGCAACTTTTTATTTTTAATTATTCATACTTGTTTGCTCACAACATTATAGACACTGTTTCAGTATCATTTTGACTTTTATGAGTTAAGTATGAATGTAAATACGCGGTGCCTAGCGTTTGTTTTAATTTTTAATTTTCACCCTGACCAGGATTCGAACCATCGATTTTATAAATTAATGAAATTTTACTTTATTTTCGGCTTTTTGGTTCTTTTTAATTAATTTACATTTGTAAATAATTTTTCTTTCTAAAAATGCTTAGAAAATTAATTAAGAAGAACCAAAAAGCCGAAAATAAAGTAAAATTTCATTAATTTATAAAATCGATGGTTCGAATCCTGGTCAGGGTAAAAATTAAAAAAAAAAAAAAAAGTTTTTTTTTAATTTTAAAATGGTGCCCGTAACGGTTCATAATACACAAACAACATGCATTTTGTATAGGAAACACTTCAATTTTTACAATTATGAACTGTTTTCAATACGGGACCAATCTGTAATCATAACCATTTAAAATCGGTTCAGAAATGTCGAAAATTTGCGGGCATAAACACTTTGATGTGACATAAAGTTCATGGACAGCATATCCGTGGACGCTATGGCTTGTCACCATAAACTAATTAAAAAACATTATTGTATTAAAATAGTCAAATATTGACTTAAAAATATGAAATTAAAACACAGAAAATGCCAGGTTATTTAGGAATATTTTCAGCTGAACTTGCTGCGATTGATCAGAAACTACTTATGTCATACTTAAGGATTAAAACCTATAGTACATATGTGATAATGTATCATGTCGAAATAGTATTCAGGGCAGCATTAAAAAAAATAAACATAGCCCCACAAAAAATAGTCTAAAGGCGTTAAATCGCATGAACTAGGCGGCATATTGACCGGTCCCGACGTTAAATAAAATGTTCACCCAACTCGCCTCTCAATAAGTCTATTGTTGAAACCACATGTCATGAAAGTCAAGCTCTTGCATTTTGGGCAAAAAAGTTAGATACATTTCACGGTAGCGCTCACCATTCACAGTTAGGTTACGATTCGCATCATCTTTGAAAAAGTACGGTCCAATGATGCCACCAGCCCATAAACCGTGCCAAACTGTGACTTTCTGGATGCATTGGTAGCTCTTGCAATGCTTCTGGCTGATATTCACTCCAAAATCGACAATTCTGCTTATTTACGTCGCTTCAGTGGGTCGATTAAACTGACCATAAAATGGAAGAAGCGCGCGATGAACTTTTTTAACAGAGCACGCATTTTGATAATGAAATTCAATAATTTGCAAGCGCTGTTCGTTTGTAAGACGATTCATGGTTAAATTATAGACCAAAATAAAGATGTTTGACAGTGAAACAAAACACGAAACGTGCGTCAGCTGTTTAAACCAGTGTTGCCAAAAAGATAATACCTAAAAATCACCCTTTATGCATATTCCTTTCGGGTTTGTTAATTATAGTAATTTTTACTCAATATGGTAAGGATATCCTGTATTTTAAATATTTCTTTATTGGTTTGTCATTTGTAAATTTATTTATGAAATATACTGCAATAAACTTATAAATATTTATGTATATGAGGCTGCTGTAGTAATGGTAGTGTAAGCACGTTGACTACAAATCGGGTTGGCCAGCTTTTCAACTCCTGCGGCAATAAAAAAATAACAATTAATGTAGCACATTAGCCGGTGAAGTAAAATCTATACATATAAAAAAACTGTAACGGGGTCATTTCTGTACATTAAATATTTTTAAAAAAATTGATGTTGGTGTAAGAATAATCGGTATAGAATACAAAACACCTATTTTTGGAATTTTTGTTTGTCTGTGTTCGCATCACGTAAAAACTACTGGATGGATTTGAACAAAATTTTGTGAGGAGATCCCTTAGATAGAACCCTGATTCCAATATAGGTAACTCTTTGTTGGTAAAAATAAGTCATTTCGCAGAGAAAATAGAGATACAAGTGTATCTCTTTACCGGTATAATGGTACTAAAACAGTTGTCTGCACATTTTATTTTCGTAAATGGAAAATTTTTAACTCCGACTACAGAACTCTGCAATAAGTATTTTAAAACACATTTTTCTAAATTTAAATTATAAGAAAATAGGAGATGACACGCAGACCAAGTCGGTCACTGCTAGTAAATAAAAAATGGATATTTTATTCACAATCAACCGCCTAATCAACAACATAAAGCGGGTAGCGTTTAATTAGAAATAAAGCATTTTCTCCTCTATCTTTCTCCTTTCAACCACCTGTCTTATCTCTCATCTATCGCTTTCCTAAATAATGAAGCACGGTTAAAAAAATAACTAAAAAAAAAAAACACAATACAATTTACGGGCTTAGAAGACAAGGTATATAAATGAACTTTTTTGTAACTTATACACCTTGTATGTAAGACTATCAATTAAAACAATTTTTACAGTGACATTAAAAGTTAATTTTTAAATGCAGGTACTCACAATTAATTTATGAAGAAATAAAAAACGACCATAAATTTCCTGAACTTCCATAAAAATCCTTTGATGTTCCTCAACCTTATTTTTAAGCTCATCTGTAATTTTATTTTTTTGAAAATTTTCTAATTGCTGCTGACTAATTTTCATTTCTTTAAATGCTCTGGATTCAAGTTTCCATAAGGCACTGGACATAAACTAAAAGAAAAAAAGACAAGTATTAGGCTTTTTACTCTTGCATAGATCTATGAGGAATGTGTGAAAGATGTTGAAAATGAAAAGAAGTTGTTTACACTTGCAACATCTTTCATCTTTGACAAAAAGATTTTGAGCAATTTAATAAAGTGGAGCTCGAAAAGTCTACAATAATTGTGTTAATTATTGCCATTATTTATAGTCAAAAAATATTTAATAGCAAAAGTTATCAAGTACATAAACATAATAAATACATAAATTAGGCGTTGTATTTAAAAAAAAAAAAACAGTTAAGTAATATGTTTATACATAACATACTAAAATAATTGCGAATTTAAACAAATTTTTATTTGCTTAAAAAACTATATTTTCATCATTTTCATCTTTTAAGCTTTCTCGCCTATGTGTTAAAATAATACTAGCGACTAAAAAAAACCTTACAACTTAGGCTTAAGATGTTCTTAAAATGTATTTCAATTAATTAAACAAAATTTGAATATTGCAACTATTATAAATAAAGTATTTTACGAATTCATATGTACATATAATGTACAATATATATTGTATATATACATATTATAGTATACAAAAAATAGTTATATATATATATATATATATATATATATATATATATATATATATATATATATATATATATATATATATATATATATATATATATATATATATATATATATATATATATGTTAAAATTCTTCTAAGTTTCAATACAAATTGTAAAATTATTCGAAGCGTTTTAGAAGTTCATTTTTAGAATTTAACAAAATACATATATATTTTATTTGACATTACAGCATTATTATTCATTAAAAACCACAGATAAAAAATTCAAAATTATCATTGCATGAAGATTTGTATGTTAGTTTTCTAGTGATGACACTAAAATTATCGAAAAATGTTGAATGGATCAAAATGAGATAAGAACATCTTGCAAAGATGTTGAAAGATGTTAATTTGGAGAAGATCTTGGCAAATTGATCAAAGATGGGAAATGTGAGCAAGTGTAAAAAGGCTATAAGAGTGCTATATTTGGCTATGCCGAATTTTATGATTGTTCTGCCAACCTAATAAATTTATTGTAACAACCACATGCAGGAAAACAAAAAAAATCATGTTTTGCCCGCTGCCTCAAAGGACATGGACCGATTTTTTTAATTTTCAAAACTATCATCATCTAGTGCCTTGGCAAGGTTGATTCCAACACGAACACGGACGGATAGACGGACATCGCTCAATCGATAATAATATAACAAATTAGATTTAAGTTAAGCTTAAACATGGTTTAGTTTTTTGTTTAATGCAAAATGTATACGAGTGGATATGTTGTTGATTAAATGTAAGATCTTATTAGATTAACCGGTATAATTTGTTCGAGTTAATATTTAACCAAAATTAGTAATTGTTCTTAATCGACCAAATCATTGACTAAGAACTCCACGATTATTCGAACGATGAACCTTAAACGAAATTAAATATTCGTTATCTTACTTTTAACAATAATAGGACAAATATAATAATATAATATTATTATCTAAATATAACATTTATCTATATTTATACTATTTTTATTAAAAAGAGTGTTTGTTTGCACAACATTGTTATCATTTTAAGGTAAACAGCAACAAACTAGATGCCAGCTAAATAAAATGCTTTTTCTAAATCGCTACATCCCTTACCAGCATTCTTTGCATATATCTAGCAGCTGTAAACTAAAGTGATGCACAAGTCAACCATATCTATATGTATAAAAAATTGTTGCAAGTGTGTTGTGACTTTATAAATCAAGAACGGTCATAAGTTTGGTCGTCTATATTGATGATTTTCTAAAAATTATTGAACATTTTTAATGAAAATATAATTGTAGTCTACAAATGATCTAACGTCAATTAATATATTTATATATTAATAAATAATAAAGTTTTTTTTAACAATAAAATATAAACCTAAAATATTAGTATTAAACTCAAATTTAAATTAGAAATTAATTTATGTATTAAATTTCGTTGAGAAATAAGTAATATTTTACATAATTAATAAAAACGTGGAGAATTTTGCATTAACTAAAAGTTAAAACATAAGTCCAGGCCAATTGAAACTTAAAATTTACATAACTCAGCTTTGCTTTTGTGAGGCTAAGTATTGGTTTAACATTAAAACATTATTATTCTCTTAAAAACTTCTTAATTTATATGTTTGCAGGGTAGGTACGTTTCAGTGTTGCCGTTTGGTTACATTTTTTAAATTTTTTGTAATTTTTAAAGGCTCCACGTAACATATATAATTTTGTTTTCTTTGGCCAAATTTTCGAAACTTTTGGTATAGACACGAAATAAAAGTAATATCACTGAAAGAGTGCTTGTTTTATTATTTGCAGTTAGAATCTCTCTTTACATATTAACCTTTCATAACATATCAATTCGATTTTAATAGCAAACGTCAACTGCAAATCCGATCAAGATCCCATATAAAAGTCAGTTTGAAATAAACAAACAATAACAGTATTGAAACTTTACTCTGTTCAATTCGTGCGAAATCACAAAATGTTTCTTGCTTCATGTTTAGAAATAGCAAAATGTTTCTGGCAACAATTTTTTCGAACTGTGAAGTAATAGTTTAGCTGCATTTCTTTTAATTTAATTTTAACAGAAAAATTGTCAATAATATTATGTTGAAGTTTTAAACAAATAAAGCTTAAATTTGCCTTTAATAAATGTATTTTTAACATAAATATTGTATTCAATTCTATCTTTCAAAGAAAAAGGTAAAACGGATATACTTATTAAAAAAATCCTACTTTAACTAATTTAGTTGAATGGCGAGAGTATGCACTTTTCCCTATTAGTATTGGGTCCTAATTTAAATCCTCATTAGTATCATCGGCATGAAATTTTTTATACGTTTTTATTTTATTATGTTTGTTTTGTTTTTGTTCAGTAAATAAATTTGTTGCCTTGTTATTTCCCTGAAATATGGACTAAAACTATATTTTGTATAAATAACATTAACTTACTGTTTATTTAGGGAATGTTTCAAAACGTAACTTTTAATGAAAAACGCGTAGCTTTTTCCTGCCGTTCATGCATTGTGTATTAATTTCCAGTGTATTAGTGTCAATTAATATTTTCTAAAATACTTAAAAGATTCAAATAAAATATTGATAATGAGTTTTTCGAAGGGTATATTTTTCGTCGAAGTGTATTGGAGAAAGAAAGTTAAAATAAACATTATAACTAATTAATTAATTTCAAACTTGGCTTCGTTTAATATATGCTTTACACCTTTGCAATGGCTAAACTGAAGGTATTCGTATTTAAACTTCGCAGGAATACTATTTTTGTCGCAGAGTTTTTATTTTTTTATTTATTAACAACAAGATCTAATCTTTATTAATTAGTACTGTACTGCGAAGAATTTTTCAGCGTTGAAAACTTCCTATTTATGAGCATTCAAAGATGAGATTATATAAAGTTTCTTATAAATGAGAAAATTTTTTTTTCGTTTTCGCGGTATTTAACGAAAAACCAAAAAATTGTCTGCCTGCGATCCCACATGAATGTATGTATTAGCATTGACGCAAGTAAGGGTAAAATTTAAAAATAAATAAAGACTATGTAAAATCTCTAAGAAATAACAATAAATCATACAGAAAACAAAATTTATTAAAAGTTATATAAATGTTATTTTATTAGTACGTTAATATACATATGTACATATTTTTGAATTCTGTTATTTAGTTAAAACAGTTCTATGTATGTTACTATATTTACAGCCTGATTTTGTGAATTTTTTATCGAGATATTTTGTCAAGATTTTTATCAACCAAAAGTTCGGTTGGTATTCTGTGGCAAAATTGATAAATTAATAGCTTTTGAAATTCACCAGTGTGGTGATTGATTTTGATTATAGTTATCTAATTATTGGCAAAAGCATTACATTATATAAATTAATTGGCTGTAAAGTATATTAATAAACATATAAATTTGTATAATTCATTAACCAGTTAAGGAAGCCAAAATATGATCGGCTGCAAATCTGCAATTAATTGCCGAGCAAGAACACGACTCAGGCGAAATTTTTTTTTAAATTCTGCCTCTAACAACTGAAAAGGATCGCTTTAAGTCACGTAATCTTTGTAAGTAACACCTACGCCTTCTATTTTTCCGTATCTCTTGACAAATAAGCATTAACACAATTATTTCTTTCTCCATTTTTCTAAAAGGATACGTAAATTGCACTAGTATATCCAATAGTATGGTAAAAACAGATATATCATATACATACCAGTTACAACAGATACAAAAGAACGCATGATTGTAGTTGATATTGTATGCTTTTGCTTGTGCGTACTCACACTATGGATATAAACACATACAGTTGCTTATGGTTTTGCATAGAGTGAGCAAATTATCAGTTTTTTACTCTCAAATATCTGTTGTACCATGAGTATTTGGATATATCTGTTTATGAAACAGATATTTTTGATACTTGTGTGCTGCACCGAATATTTTATAAGAATTGAAAATTAAAATAACCACATATTTTTTTGACTACCGACTATACGTTCAACCGCACTAGTACAAGTATATTTTCGAACATCAATTATAACAGCTGTTTGTATGAAATCGCCAGTACTCAAGAAAACAATCAAAACAAACAATTGATAGAACAAATAACAGATTTTAAATTAATTATTTGCGACTTTAATTGTGTAAAAATTAAAATAATTTCTATTAAAAATTAAAGAGAACATATTAATTTTCATTTGTGTATAATTTTATTGTTGCTTTAAAGTTTATTTTAAGTAAAACTTGCAACTTCACTTCAGTGTGTGCTTGCGATTTGAAGTCGCCAAATTTCTTGCGATTGTGAACTACAGAACACCTTTCATGCGTCGCCAGTTTTAAGCGATTTGCGATTGTCAGAACATGCCTGATGATTTTAAAGGTATTATTAGCAATATTTATCATATTAATGATAATTTTATTTTATAAAAACAAATGAAAAATTAATAAATTGTTGTCTAGTTGTCATTGTACGTTTATTTAAAAAAATTAATTCCTTTAAAATTAATATATAAAAAAAGTTTATTACATACATCTGTACATGCATATGTACATAAAAATAGAAGTTCCGAAAAATTTCAATAAAAAAAATAAGGGAAAACATTTACGCTTCTAGAATACACCCAGTAATAATATTGTCCCTTTTATATATGTACATATTAAATAACCAATTTTTATTTTCTATGCACTTAGAAGAATATATTATAGTTATGTTATTTGTGCATTCAAAATTTCTAAAATTTCTAACATGTACTAAAAAAACCTCTTTTCTGCATTAAAGAAAAGTCCTACAGATTAAATAAATAGAGAGTAAAATTTATTCGAAATTAAAAAATTATTAAAAAGTTTTAAAGAAAAAATAAAAGAGTAAAATGGTCAAGCTCGTTGTAACTGCTTACCAAAGGATAGTTAGCTTAACAACGGTAAATATAAAATATAACAGTATAGTATATCTCTTACTAGTGTGCGTAAATAAGTGGCTGTCAACCACTAATTAGAATATATAATAAATTGATTGAAAAATAAATTGTTAAAAAATGCATGTTTCGTACTATAAATGGGAGCAATTAATTAGATGGACTAACTCGTTGACAATTTCATAAATGCTTATGATGTTGTTAATATTTTCACTATTTTCACAAGCGGTAATTTTATGAAAACGTTTGATCGATAATTAGTTAAATGGCTTTAAAACAAAGCATCATCTAACGTTGCTACTTTTCTTTGTACTCTAAGTAAACGCAATAAAGCATATTAAAACAATATTTTAAAGTGACATTTTTATCACAAAAATCTGGTGAAATATGTACGTTTTAACATTAGGCACTTTAAGAATATATTTTGTTTTCGAGTAAGTAATAAGATTTGCTAGCTGCGGTTTGAGTTAAATTTAGATATCAGACATCAAGTTTTATTCCTCTCTCGTTTAAATTTATTAAATTATTAAAATTTTCGGATGCATATCCATTAACGAAAGGGTTAAGGTTTATTTTTATGCATAAAAACAATTATTTTTTTCCATTTCATTACCATTATTAAAACAATTATAATTAAAATAAAATTATTAACATGATATCGTAGTTATTTTTTTTCCTATTTCAATATTTCAACAAATGCCAATGCAATTTTAATGGTAATAAAAATTTATTTCTATTTTTGCTAAAAATATTTAAATATTCATACTTCATTTTAAAATTTTGAAAACAACTTGGATTCAAAAGGTTTAAACTTAACATAAAAATATTTTTTAATTGATTTCAAATTATCAGGCTTTTCGTCTCTCTAAATATAGAAACATGCATACATATATTTATTTAGTGATTGTATCGGGTGAATTCCAAATGTCAAAACACATTGCAGTAATGCGGTTTTGATACTGTTTTAATACAAAGTAACCAACTATGTTGTTTACTTTGTAAAAAACAACTTTGCCAATTTTTTACATTTAGAAACACTTTTTTGCAATCATTTTTTTTTAATGGCGATGTCAACAATTAAAACTATAATCTTAAAAAATTTGATGGGATTATTGGACGAATCACCTCAAACCAATTATAAAATTGTACAAAAATACATAAAAAGTTCGATTCAATGGTTTAAATAATAATTAAATTTAAAAGAAAATTTTCTTACTTTTCTTCCGCCATGATTGATGTGTTTGTAATTTATTTTGCACAAAATATCAAGAAAGCAGTAACAAAATTAGTGATGTACAGTTTGCTTTTGTTTGCGTATCAATAACTTTTATTATACATTTGGGGATGCGTAACATTGTCAATGTTTAAATGGTTGCGTTTAGGAATGCATGACTTTGTTAAGTTGCATTGCAAATGACGTTTCGGAACTCACCCATCCTTAGAACTGTTGTAATTGTTAGTAAAAGTTGTTAAAAAACATAATAGTAATTTTAATCCAATTATACGCATTAGATTCATAAATTTTTGTTAAAAAATTCAGTTTTGTATATTTAACTTCAATAAAACACAATAAAACAATTAAAAATGTTGATCATGTTTAGAAACAATAATTTAATTTTTTAATTTTAATAAACCAATGCATATATACGTATGAATGGATATTAATTCGCAGCACACAATAAGTACTTATGGTACAACCATCAATATCTGTTTATACCCGTTTGTGCAAAACATAGGAGAACAGACATGTTACTCTCATTCTCTCTTTACTCATTCGCATCCATTCAAAGAGAAAAAGTAACAATATCAACTTATATCAGAAACACAAAAGTACTCATCTATACGCACTCATAAGAGTAGACACACAAAAACTGATATAATCAGATATATCTGTGCACGTCTTTAATACACACACACACACAAATGAGACTGACAAATTATGAACCAAATGAGACTGACAAATTATGAACTAAAAAGCTTTAATTTTTGTAGTAGAATACCAAATCTTGATAAATATTCAAAAGTTGATAAATACATGTCTTGAACTTATCAAGTGCACAGAATCGGGCTGTTAATATGTATGTATAAAAATTTTAACAATATTTTTTTAGGATAATTTGCTTAAAGCATATGAAATTTAAAACAAATTGAAAAATATTTCAAATGAGGAATCACTAAGCTATCCACATTTATTAAGCTGCTATTCCTAATACGAATTAATGACTTCAACTGATACATTAGAAATAAATAAGCTAAAGCAATTATACAAAATATGTATTTGGTTTTAAATATGGTAAGACATAATAGCTCAAAAGTAAAAATTTTACATCTGCATCTACTCCAAAAAAAAAAAAAAAAAATAAAAACATACTCGTACATACGCAGGCAGTATAACATAAAAAATAACCGTATACAAGAACGCTTAATGAAAAAAATTTTTCTACGATCTTTTCAGTTATAAAAAACTATTAAAATTGTAAATTCTCACAAATGAGCACTTGCGTGAAAAAAAAATTTTCCATTTTTTCACTTTTAAATAGAAAGAAAAAAATTACACCATCACATTCAAAAATGAAAAAAAATAAAATATTTGCTAACCTCTCACATATTTATGAAAAGGGAGAGACCATTTCGGTACTCTGCATACAGCAGAATGGGTAATAAAAAATATCTGTTAACCCCGTTTCACGCTGTAATACTGAGTATAAAGATTTGTCAAATTATGAAAAAGTGTGAAAGTGTCAAAGCAAATACAATGTATATGTCAAGTTATACGGAAAGGAATTTCACATCCCGTGATACAAATTCATTTTTAGAAATTTTTCTAATCACTATGGCCCATATTCATAGTTAAAATAAAGTATACTTTAAGGGAACTAAAGTAGGTTTTATTTTTGAGTCGACTCTATTTCATTCATAGACAATTTAAAATATACTTTTGGCGAGAAAGTCAACTCTAAATTTAAAACTACCATAAGCTATTATTAACTAATTTTTCCAAAATTATTTTATTTGGTTTAAGAACACAATACTCTTTATCTGATTTTTATACCAAAGTGAACAAAATAACAACAAGGTTACTTTTTTCAAATGTATGTTTAGAAATTGTATGAAAACATTTATCAAATTACAGTTGACACCCAGTGGAATGCGGCTAAACTTAAACTATACTTTATTCTTGACTATGAAAGCAAAAAAGATAATAAGAGCTTTTTATTTTAGAGTATACTTTAGCAAGAGTCGACTTTATTCTATAACTATGAATATGGGCCTTTGATTTTTAATTTTATCAGGGTTGTTTTGTTGCTTATAACCCAGCCAACCGAAAAAAACCCTTAGAAGAGCCCACCTGAGCACGCCTTAAAATGGCTCACTCTATGACTCCTATATGACACTCAAATATGCGTATCTTTAGAGCTATAAATTAAAGGGATCTTTAAGAAGCAAAAAACCTACAAAAAGTAAATAGTCGTTTCTGAAATAAATAAATCTGAACCAGTTTAGTGCAAAATACCTTATTTCTGCTAGTTTTTTGATTGTAGATGATTTTTGTCATGAGATATATTTCTTGCTAAATCTAATGCAAGTCGTAAGACTTGTATAATAGTGTAAATGGGCCTTTAGCAAGTAGCACACGGATATTAAGAGGTGTAAAACACTGTGATTCCTTAGCATAGCATAGATTTTTCTGCATATGGCATTTGCATCAGATGATGTACATCATTTGCGTTTATGTGGGTCCCGCAGTGGTTTAGCCTAAACGGCAAGTCATTGGAGGAAATTTTGTATAACAAAGGATCCAAAATTGAACCTTGTGGAACACCTCTTGCCATGAAGCAACTATTTGATTTCTCATTTCCGTATTATACTATTTACTTTTACCTCGTAAATAAGGTAAGTTTAACGGCACTGTTTGAGAATTGAAACATTCCTGCCAATTTTTGGCAGAGAATCGTGTGATCAAGAGTGTCAAACGCTTCAGAATGGCTAAGCAAAACCAAAATGATATCATATTATTGTCAATTCTTGAACATATCTCCCCATTAACTTAAATTAGGGTAGATACACAGGAGTGTTGGGGTCTGAAGCCTGATTTTTTTTCAGTTATTAAATTATTGACGTACAAGTATGGAGTCATTTGCGAATGAATTAAGCTTTCAACAACTTTTGTAAGTAGGAAAGAATAGCAATTGGGCGAAAACTTTTATTTGGATTTGGAATAGGTATAACTTTAGCACACTTCTACATCGACGGAAAGGTAGACGTTGTAATTATAGTATTTACTAAGTGTGTTAAATATGGTAGAAGGAAAACTAATATTAATCTTACAAATGGATGGACATATCAACTCCAACAGAATCTGGTTTTATACTTATGATAGATTTAGTGACATCTTCTTGAGTAACATTAGAGAATTCAAAGCATATTAGATGTTCTTCATTCGAGGTGCTGGCGGAGCAGAAATTATCAGCGGATCCATAATACTTAAGGTCAGCTTTTGCCATTAGTATATTTAAAAATTAAGAGTTTAGTTTATATACATCGATTGTGTCTTTTTAAGGCAGATAGCTATCTGAAACTTTTCTTTGTAACGTGTACACTTAGCGGCTCTTATTTTTAGGGTAACTGACTGTCCTTAAAAATATGATGAAGTTTACTGGTTCTAAAGCGTTTCCATACAGCGTACGCATTATTTCTTTTATTGATTAAGGCTATTATTTCATTTGAAACCATAGCTTTCCAATTTTTACGTTTTTGATTTTAATTGGAACATATTTTTCCTACAAGTATTGAATACTTCTATGTAGAAACGCTGCCTGTTCATTCACAGAAGGTATAAAAAATATCTGGCTCCAAGGGATTGATGTTGTTTCCAATTCTTGTGATTCAACATCAATGTTCTTAAAATCTCTGAAAGTGATTTCTTGCTGTTAAGTCTTAGTACCGAAATCGTACGAAGTAAAAATAAGGTCATCTTTTGAAAACATAGGTGCTGGGATCTGGTCAAATAACAGGACTCGGGAGGGATTGTCAGCAAAACAAAGGTCCAGTAGAGTACGTGCATTGGTTGTAAAATGTGTTAGAGTTCAATCATTGATTAAAAACATACCAAAGGCACTTATTTTCTCTTTTAAATAAATTTCTTTCAGGATATTGGAGTAAAAATCTCCAGTTGATATAACGTCAGTTAAGCCAAACGAAAGTTTGGCCAACTGCTCAAATAAGGGCCTGATATTTATTCTACTATTTGGTCTGTAGACTGAATCCAACAATAGTTGACGGTTGTTGTTTAAAATCTCAAGAAATAAGTATTCTATAGCCTAATTATTTGAACCAGGCTAATCACTGATGTTATTCGAAGTTTGATCTTTTCCTTTACATGTTATAGATTATTTTACATAGACCGCAACTACTTCAGCATTAGAGAGACTGTCTGAACGTAATAGACGACAGCCGTCAAGTTTGTAGTTGCCATCGAGGACATCAACACGGAATTACGTTTCCGAGACACAAATAATGTCAACGCTTGATCTTTCAAAGATAAACCTAATTCGTCGATTTTTTTTAAGACTCTGGGGATTAATATGGAAAATACTTAGGCCAGCAGATATTTTAGAGAGTATTCATGTCATTGCATATACGTTTTCTCTAGAACTTATTCTACTATCAGTATTTTGTTGTAACGACATTAATTAGAAATATACAACATACTTATTACATAAAAAGATTATAAAAATAAATGTAAATAATTTTTTGTAGAACAAATATTTTTGCAAATTACTTAGTTTTATTAGCTTTACACATTTAAAAAATTTAGTTTGAACCTTGTTGGTTAGTGATTTTCTTTCCTGCATTATCTTTATCATATTTGAGGAGCGAAATAAATCATGCATAATTTTTATGTCATTAATACATAAAATAAAGTTTTATTCTCAACAATCTTTTCTATGTAGACGAGACCCATATTAATAAACGTAGTTGATATCAGCCCACTTTTTTTAAGACGATGCAGAAATACACGATGATTTTAAGCCGTTAAATTTTCATTGACGTAGAAGGGAACATTACTTTCAAATCCGTAAATTTATTTGAGAACATTTGTAGTCTTTATGGAATTCTAGATAAAGTTCATGAGTTTTAAAAGAATTTTAGTCGATATTAAGCATTTTACTCTCGATATTTTCGAAGACGACATATTTAATTAAAAGACTTTTTCATAACCATAATAATTTGTTCTAGCACCGTAAATAACTCTTGGCCACTCACTAGGAGCCCCATACAGTGGGGCCAGTATCAATACAATATCAATACAATACAATACAATAAATTCTGAGTTCTAATGCATAGCGAAGTCAATTGAGCGATGTCCGTCTGTCCGTCCGTGTTCGGGTTGAAATCAACTTTCCCAAGGCACTAAATGAGCTAGAAAAATTTTAAATACGCCAATTGACCAGACATAGTTTTGAAAATTTTCCTATTGAAAATCTGCAAGATGAAAAAACGCGACCGCCCATATTTTCCGAGTTATGGGCCTCTAAACTTTTCATAAAAAGTACGATTGTGCACCATATTTTTTTAAGATATCAATATGGGTTTCGTTTATTATTTTATTAAATTTTTTTCACTAAACTATTCTTTCTGGCAACGCTATGCCTGAGTAGACGGGTGTGATTTTGCAGCTAATCATTTATTAAATTTTTTTTATTAAAACAAGTAAAATTCATTTGAAAATATAACATATTTTTGAAAGAGTCCTGTATTGTCAATAGTGTAAATTGGTTTACAGTAAAATTTTCGTGGAGTTTTTTAACCTGTTGCTGTTTAAAGTTTCTTCTTGGCTTTTAGTTTTTTTTCCCGCCATATTGTTTTATACACAAAATAGTGTACATAAATTAAGATGTCTCCGGCTACTACTGTAGTGTGGAGACTGCAAGGAAACTATTAAAAAAACCCAGTCTAGCATTCAATGTAAGACATGTTCATTATGATGTTTTGCACAAAAGACTGAATCGTGCAGATATTGTTGTAAATGGGTTGCCTGATGGCGTCTATGATCTTTTTTCTGTTACTATTAAGATTGGATCCATTTATAACGTGTCCATTGGTAAAAATGATGTCAACCATATCTGTTATTTTAACAATCGAAAATCTATTTTGATAAAACTGAACAGTGTTTTCTTGCGGGATGAAATTATGAAAGAATATCACAAAACTAGGTCACTCATAGTTAGTGATGTTATGGGTGGTGATATTGCTCAGCGAGTTTATTTGAATGACCATTTTTCTCCGGCTACTGGAAAACTTAATGGTATTTGCAAAAGGCTACTGGGAAAGAAAATAATAAATAAATACAGAATTTTAAATAACGATAAACTGAGAGCAAAACTTACTATGCCTGATGGTAAGGAGTTGATGCTTGATTAGTCTGGATGTGCTGGTCTGTTGGTTGAGGCTCCAGATGTTTGAAAATTGGTATTTTATGTATATATGTATTTTTTTCATGTTTATAAATGAATGTTGAATTTAACGTACTTTTATGGGATTTTTGTGTTGTAAAACATGGAGATTTAGCATTTCTTTATAAACACTGATGATTTTTATTTAATTTTAAATTATTTAATCTTTTATAAGTATTTGTTATATTTTATGCTCTTTTTAGCTTTTCTTTTTATAAATTGTTATAAGATGTTAGATTTTGAATGAGAAGCTGTGTTTTTTTTATGAAATAATTTTGCAAAGCAACATGAATGAAAAGATTTTTATCTATTTTGTTATATTTTTCATCTTCTGGTTCCCCACTGTAGCCTTTTGTTTTGATGGCGGTTAACTCAAGTGCTAGTCCATCTTTCAGCAACAATTCTTATATGAAATCGGCTTTAAATCCATACATGCATTTCTTCAGAGCAGGTCATATAAACTGTCAAAGCCTGAAACCTTCAGCTGATTACTCTAAGATTGATGAATTAAGAACAATTTTGAGTAACTCGGTATTGAACGTTTTTGGTGTATCTGAGACTTGGCTCAAACCCTATGTTTCAACTCGTAGTGTAAATATTACTGGTTTCAACTTTTTTCGAAATGATCGTATACATATAAGAGGGGGGGTGTGGGAATTTATGTTTCTACTGGACTTAAATGTAAAACGGTATTCAAGGTTTCTGAGCATGAAACATGTGAATCGCTTTTTGTTGAAATATCTTTCGGTAATTTTTGGTTTTGTTTGGTGTGGTTTATTTGCCTTACGGTGATTTAGTCTCTTTTGAAAATTTTCACCATGATTTGTTTTTGAAATACTCCAATATTATTGTTGTAGGTGATTTCAACTGCAATATGTTTGACATTGTACGATCTGGTAGCATGAGAGCATTATGTTTAAGGAATAATTTGTTTACGGTTCACAATTCTATACCTACCCATTTTCATGTAGCTCATGGTTCGACATCTCTGATTGATTTTTGGCTGGTTAGTAACAGTTCTATGGTAAATTTCTCTGACCAATTACAATTTTCATTCATCTCTCATCACTCCCTTCTTTTTGCTTCGTTTTTATTTAGTGTTGAAAGAACTGAAGAGTATATTGAGTTCAGAGATTTTAATTCTATTGACTGGGATAGTTTGGTAAGATTTTTGGCTGAATTTAACTTTGAGGGTTTTAATACAAGTAATGTTGATGAGCAGTGCTCACTGATTTCATCTCTTTTTAAATCGTTAATGGCTTTTGTTCCCGTAGTTAGGAAGAAACTTGCTTTTGAGAGTAATAGTTGGTTGAGGTCTAGAGATGTTGTCTATGCAAGGTCTCTAAGGGATCTTGCCTATCGCTATTTTAGAAATCACTATTCTGAGGAGAACTGGAGGATATATTGTAAGTATCGCAATAAAGCCAAAAGTATACTGCGTAGGGCTAAGAAGAGACACTACTTCAGATTATTTTCTGGTTTGGACTCTGCTAGTGTGTGGAGGGTTTTGAGAGGTTCTGGATGTTTTGGTGGTGATCCAGTGGAATATTGTGGTGATGTTGATATATTAAATAAATTTTTTGTTTCGGGTAGTGGTTCTAGTAATGCGGACAATGTTTCCTTTAATGACTTTTCTGATTGTAGGAATACTTTTTCATTTCGCTGTATTACTGAGTTTGAGTAATGTGAAGCACTTGAGAAAGTGAAGTCTAATTCAGTTGGAATTGACGAAACTCCTTTGAGATTTGTTAAGCTGGTTTATCCACTTATTTCTAACTATATTTTAGATTTATTTAACAATATTTTGACGACGTCTACGTTCCCTTATCTTTGGAAGGTTGCTCGTATAGTACCTATTCCCAAGTCGAAGGTTGTTTATGGTCCAGATGACCTAAGGCCCATATCAGTTCTGCCTGTTTTATCTAAGATTTTTGAACATATGAAAGATCAGATACTTGCTTCTCGTTTTTTGAGTATCTATGATGGTCAGTACGCCTACCGTAAAGGGTTTAATACCACTTCAATGCTTCTTGGCATCACGGATCACATTAGGATGAATGTTAATGATGGTGAATTGAGTGTACTTATATCACTCGACCTTTCTAAAGCCATTAATTCAGTTTCGTTTTCTATTATGACTAAAAAACTTAGGGATGAGTTTCGTTTTTCTGGTACAGCATGTCGTCTTATTTACTCTTATTTAACAGGAAGATCTCAATTTGTTGTTCTTAATGAACGGCGTTCATCACTTCGCCATCTTCTTTCTGGTGTCCCACAGGGATCTGTTCTAGGCCCTCTTTTATTAATTTTGTATGTGAATAGTCTACCAGATTATATAGCTTCTCCGATTTGTACTTCTTTTCTATATGCTGATGACATATTTTTGCTTTTAGGAGTAGTATTGATTTTGCAGACGTTTTGCAGAATAATATTAATTTTAGCCTAGAACGTGTCCTTGAATGGGCTTCTAGTAATTCATTAACTGTTAGGCTTGCCAGATCCAATTTGCCAAAAAGCTTGACATTGCCCAAAAAAAAACTTGATTTTGAAAAAAAAACTTGACAAATAAAAACACTCAAACTATTGGTTTTTATTTAATTTTTTTTATTATTTTTTTCATAAAAATTATTAGAATAAAAACAAAAATATCGTTAAAAGTAAAAATAACAGAAACAATGTGAAAGAAACAAAAAACAATATAAGAATAAAAATTCAGTCTTTATATATTTTAGAGAAAACTTAGGCGTTATTTAAAAAAAATATAGGTACTATCTTAAGAAATATAGATAGTAAAAATATGCTATATCGATGTGTTTTTTAGAAATATAAACTTACTTTTTTAAGTATTATTACATATGTAGCTAGAATAAATTTGAGAAAAAAAATTAACTTACAAAAAACATTGACAAATCACTTTTTCACTTGACACTTGACGCGCATTAAAAAACTTGACAATCAGGCCAAATCAGGCCCGTCTGGCAACCCTATTAACTGTGAATCCCTCTAAAACTAAAGCCATTATGTTTGGTCCTGCAAATCGTTTTTTTCCTAATCTAAACATTACCTTTGATAATTTGAATGTGGTCTTAATTGACCATTTTAAGTGTCTAGGTCTAATTTTAGGTTCCAAGCTTTCTTTTTGCGCACACATTGACCTCATCAGCTCTAGGATTCTGGGTATTCTACGCCGAATATACTCAATTAATTTATATTTACCTATACATATAAAGTAAGAATTGGCTCATTCACTTATGATGTCACAGATTTTGTATGGATTGGAAATTGTTTCTGGCACCTGTTCTGTACACTTATCCAGAATCAAACGCTTGGTAAATTCTGTAGTTCGTTTTGTTTATAATGTAAAGCGACGTGAACATGTTTCACGCTTTGTTCATAGTTTTCTTGGTTGTACCTTTGATAATTTCGTAAAGTACCGGAACATTATACTGTTTTATAATATTGTCAAATGTAGAAAACCACTTTCTCTTTATAATTCTTTTGTATTTATGCGATCACTTAGAAACCCACAAATTTATATACCGAGAATTAATTCTTCCTTTTTTGAAAGATCTTATGTAGTTAGAATTGCAAGATGGTGGAATATATTACCTTTTTCATTACGTCTTTTTTCACAATCAAATAACGTATTTCGTTTAAAACTTATGTTGCACTTTTTCTACGTCAATTTTCGTATGAAATGATACAACACAGACATAAACTGAAAAATTATTTTAAATATTAAACCTCATTTTCAATCACTTTATTTAATCTGTAACGAATACTCAAAATGTTTGACATTATTATTGATAGTAGTTGGTAACTATACCAGGATACCACCTAGTGTATTATGTATTGATATATATAAGTTTTGTTGCTGATTGGGACTTTTTATTTGCATTAAATTTTCAATGAATTTTATTTATTGCTGGGGAGCCAACAGATGAATAATACTGAATTATATTTAATTATATGTATTACTACTAATTGATCTCAGGTTTTTATCATTACTATGTAATATTGTTATTTTGGCCTCCAAGGCTTAATATTACAAAATAAATAAATAAAATAAATAAAAATAAATAAACTAGATTAACATATATTGTGGAGGTCATAAACCTGTTGTTTGTTTTTATTATATGACATATTTCTCATTTAGTTGTAAAATTCCCAGTAAAACAGAAAATACTCAATGGACAAAGGCACGTCGAACGCTGTAATAGTCTTCTAGCAAATCAACATCACCAATGATTTCCGTTTTTAAAAAGAAAATAAAGCACCAATCGCATATTCATACTTCAATTGTAAAAAGCATGGTAAGGAGATTACAACGCACTTCGCCAATGATTTTTTCTTCGGTCTCTTAATTTAGAAACAAGAGCAACAAGAAAAAACACGTAGTTTCAATAATAATAATAATATAAAATTTAACTCACCTCATCGGTACGGATCTCCCGTTGACAATAAAAATAAAATAAATGCATATCGTTATATTTTATCTTATGCCGACTCTGTTGAAGGTAATAATGATCTACTTAGCATAGATGAGCTGTTTAACATATTTTCGAAAGCGTTACATGATCTTGAAAAATGCACAAAAAAAAAAAATCAACAGATACAAACTGTGGTGTCAGTAGTAAAATATGCACATGTACTACGATAATAATAATGGCTTAAGTATTATTCATTGGAATGCCAATGGTATGCAGCATTTTCTCACTTGTTACAATTTGAAACATTGCTTGAAAGGCAAAATATACATATTGCCTCAATAAATGAAACACATCTGAATAAAATCACAAAAAGTATTTTAAAAATATTTGCATATATCGTGTTGATAGGCAAGACTCAAGAAAGAGAGGAGCAGCTCTAGTTATCCGTAGATAAATCCAACATAAATTACTTCCTTTAAAAAAAATGTTTCAATTGAAACACAAATTAATGACAGAAATATCATTTTAATTTCTACGTATTCTCCAAGGTATAAAGATAGTTTTGCAAATGATATAAAAATATTAACCTATCTTAATAGTTTATTCTACTTGTTGATTTAAATGAAAACTATTCTGCATGGAATTGTATAAATAATAATACAGCAGGAAGTGTACTATTCAATCTTAAATAAGCACAGAACTTCTATATATATACATTATTCCACGTTTGCTTTATTTTAAGCAACAAACGTTAAGCATTAATAAAAATGTTCTTGAATATAACATTCCGTCAAACCACATACCCATTGCGTGTAAAATTGAGAATGCTACGCTACATCAAATTAATGCTAGATTTTATAATTATAAACGCACAGATTGGTCTTAATTTCAAAATATAATTAACAATCAAATCAAAATAAACTCATCTTTCTAAATCTCAAGATCAATAATCGAAGTATCTAAATTTGTATAAATTGTAATTAAAACCCAAAATGACTGCACTGCAATGATGAGTTACTCCGGTAGAAGAAACTTACCGAATAAGCGTATTAATCTTATTAAAAGGAGAACTTTTAAAAGGAAAATTCAATGTTTAGCATAAATACCCTCTGATGATTTTTCTATCTCGCACAACCTCACATCTACTTATAAGCATTCATTCGACAAAGCTTTAATTTCCAATGTCAAGGGACTATTGTCATCTGATTGTTATTTTGATACTTTGGTTATGGTTTCACTTTACAACAACACTTTCATTGCATCACTTAAATCATCAAATGCTCCAGGGTTGGTTAAATTTTTTTCCTGAGGCAGTGGAACTACGTATTTCTAATTATTTATAACTGTCTAAAACTCAACTGATTTAAAAAAAAACCAAAGTTATTGCAATCTCTAAGCCAAATAAACATAACAATCTTAATAGTTACAGGCCGATCAGTTTATTAAGTAACTAAGGAAAATTATTAAGGAAAATTAATCAAAAATCGTGTGAATGATGTTACTGAAATAACCACTGTTATAGCAGGTTAACAATTTGGTTAAAAAACACATTGCTGTTTATCAAATTAATCATATTATCAACATGATTAAAGCTAACGAACAGTTGAAACAATCTACAGAACTCATAATTTTAGACGTACAAAAGGCTTTCGATACCGTTTACCACAATGGTGTTGTATATAAATTATTTAAAGCTAAAATACCGAAATGCTTGTGCAGACTTATTGCAGATTTTTTCAGTGATAGATCGTTTGTAGTTGCCATAAATGATACACTATCTGCCCCTAAGTTGATAACAACTGGTGTACCACAAGGTTCATTACTATGTCCCTTGGGAAGTAGAAAGGGTTTGCTGGATGAGCTAAATACTTTCGATAGTGGAATATAAAAATTAATCCCATTACAACTCAAGCTATAATATTTCCATATAAGAAATCTTATTAACCCTTACCAAACTGCCAGCTGAAATTTAAAGAATAGTGTGAAGTATCTTGGGGTGTCTCTGGACAAGAAACTAAACTTTGCTAAACATACCAATGAAATTTCTTTTTAATCGCTTAAAACGTTCAGAGCTCTAAGGTCAAGTATCAGCAAAAGGTCAACCATAAACTTATAAAGAAATAATACAAATTTATTGTTTAAGTGAAGAAGCAGCAAATTATTTAAAAAAAAACGGCTAAAGATAACAAACGGTAGACCTTGGAGATACTCTACTCAACTTCTTCAAAACGAAACAAAATATGAAAGAATAGTGGAATTCATAATGGCCGTATGGATATGCCTTCCCCGCAGTAATACATTTCATTCTGTAGATTTAAGTAATAAATATTTCATGAAAATATCGTGAAGTATTTATATTTAAAGGAATCAAGCACGATTAAAGTAAATTAACATAAAAGAGATTCAGAATAATAAATTTTCGTATACAAACTAAGAATATAAAATAAAACTTTTTAATTAACTACAGTAGATATTACAAACTACATTACAAAAATAGTTAAAAACGACAATTTTTAACGTACAAAGTGATATTGATGAACTATTTTAGGGTGCTTAGATTATATCGGTATGTTCACAAAAGTTATTTAACTGTACCGTAGCTATAATATTTTAATATATTGTTATTAAAAATAAGAGGTCCCTATAAGCTATCCTGAAAATACAAGAAAAGGATGAATTTGTTTCCGTATATACTGTTAAGCGGTATCTATCATCAAGCCTGAATTAGTGGTGATTTCTATATTATTTTGAGGCCCAGAAAAAAATTTGTCACCAAATGCGACAAACCGACTATTTTTTATATTGTTTTATATTTTTTCTTTTTACTATACCTTGTACATTCTCACATACATATATTATTTAAAAACATGATTTTCAAAGGAATATTTAAAAAGTAAAGATAATTTCAGTATGCGTATCGTAAACAACACAAAAATTTAAAATACATCATATAAGTAGAAAAAGTGTTGTATTTCTGACATGTGTCGCATTATGTCATTGCTCATATACTCAAAATTATTTTAAGAACTATGCTACATTTTAATTAAATTTTATTCGCCACTGGCTTCGTAAGCCATGTCAAAGATGAAGCGATAATTTTCACAATGTTTCATAGTTTAACCTATGCAACCAATTAACGTCAATGGTAGTATACAATAAAGTCATCATTAAAAATATGAAAAAAAAATTTTATTCGGAAAAAGAATACATAACGGTTATGAAACTTCTGCAAAAGCCAGTTTGCAAATCTTTATAACCAAATCTTTCTTTACTTAATTTTTATAAAAACTTTTGAGAAATCGTTGTTTTTCTATTAATAAAGCTTTTAACTTAAAAAGAGGGACAGTATTCTGACATTATAGTCTGCGACTTCACCGTTTTAAAGCGATTAAATCAAACTTGAATGATATTCTCATGAAATATTTATTTTTTTAAACTTAACTAAAAAATGAAATGTATTGCTGCGGGGAAAGCATATCCATATGATCAGTGGATTCTACCCTAATTTTGTAAGGAAAATCAGAGTCTTATACTTAAAGCCAAATTGATTAAATGAGAACTCCATTGAATCAATAAGGCAAAAAGTCATAAAAAACTTTAAAAATTGTAATACAAAAACACAGTAACCATTGAGTAAATATTTTTATTTTTTCTTTCATTTTTCTACATAAGAATTGCCATCGGAAACCATTCATCTGTATTTGAAAGATTTAATGAAGAAATAAAAATAAAAATTGTAAACAATTTTTATAAATAACCAACGTAAGAATATCATGAAATATTTATATTTGAAAGAATCAAGCACAATTAAATTAAATTAATATAAAAACGATTCCAAATAATAAATTTTCTAGTTATAGTTTTAATTTAGTATTTTTTAATAAATGAAGAGCTGGGCATCTTATAAAATTTGGAAATTACAATTTTAGAAAAATTCATTTACAACGCTATGATTACAGAATATATTTTTGCAACATCTGTTTTACCTGCTGTGACTCCGTTATGTGTTCGTAGATCCGCTCCTGAAATGCAGCTTCCCTTTGCTTTTCTAAATACCTTTCTTGTGTAGCATATATCATAAACTTCTTGCGTGTGATTTCTCGCAATGTCAATATGTCCCTATCAAAAGAAAAATACGTTTACATATCACAAACTTATCAAATCAAAGGAAAAAAAATAAAGTACGATTCTTTGAAGTCCTCGAGCTCAAAAAATATGTTTTTCTATTTTTAAGTTTTCAAATACAATAATTGCAAGATATTGATATTGATATATGGACCCCATTTGTATTAATCTAGGTTTTTTAAAGCTACCCATACACGACATGTTTTTTACATCTGACGTTTTATCTTGTCATATGTAATTCTGCATGTGTGTCAAAATTGGTATTTTACAGAAGACTTTTAATATTTTGTCACAAACGTACATGTATAATTACGTCTGATATAATTACTATTATTATTTTTTTTTTTTGGAAATTTGAATTTAAAAATGGCAGGGGTACATAACCACAGCGCCAGGGTATTGCACAAATTTTCAGAAATATGTAATTAGTCTCTCCGGGAACGGCACATCGACCTATACTTTCGTATAGGAAGTGATAAAATCCTGGACAGAATATTATAGTACAAATGATTATATTAATTTTGTTATTTTATTTATTAAATACGATGGCATTTCAGTAAAACCCAGTTGAAAAAAAAACGTTCGCGATGCGTCTTTGATTATAACCTCACTTTTTAAAAAAAGGAAAATCTGGTCGCAGACAGATGTTCCCCCTTCGAGATAAAGTAATAAATTGACATAATTATTATTTGCTGTTCAAATGCGATTTTTTCACTGTACAGATATCCAAGCCGTCCGGTTTCAAAATGGCTTGTAGTCTTTAAATATTTTTGCCTGCGTTACGGAATTACTGAAGACTTGTCAATTTTAATAATTTCATTTTACTCTAAATATGAACAAGATCAGTTTGCATTAAATAATGATACCACTGTTGTCGTTTGGTTACACATTTTACATTTTTCGTAACTTTTGAAGGCTCCACGTAACATGTATAATTTTATTATATCAGGCCAAATTTTCGTAAATTTTGGTACGGACACTAAATAAGCTAATAAAACTGAAAGAGTACTTGTTGCTTGTACTGTAACTTGAAATAAGCAAGAAAAAAAACTTTGCTGCAGTTCAATTCGTGAGAAATAACAAAATGTTTCTTGGTTCATGTTTAGAAACAGCAAGATGTTTCTTGCAACAATTCTTTCCGACAGTAAAGTATTATGAGCTGCTTTTCGTGCGGAAAACTAAGCAGTCTGTGTAAACTTGTTAGCAACTTCAGTTATTTCGCTTGAAAAATTTAACAATATGTTGAAGTTTTAACCAAATAAGGCTCAAATTTGTCTTTAATAACGGTAATTTTAAAATAATTAGTGTAGTAAATTCTTTCAAAGCTAAATCTGTCAAAGAAAAAGTTAAAACGGATTTATTACAAAAATCTTACTTCAACTAATTTTATTGAATGTCGAGACCATACACTTTTCCATACCGAAATATTAGTATGGAGTCCTAATTTAAATCCTCATGAATATCATCGGTATGAAATTTTTTTTTCATACGTTTTTCTTTGTTTTTTTTTCGTTTTGTTCAGTAAATTAATTTATTGCCTTCTTATTTTTCTTGAAATATGGAATAAAACTATTTATTATATTTTTTATTATGTAACTTTTTTGAAGGAAAAGCGTAACTTTTTCGTGTATGGGCAGCTTAACTAGTTAATCATGTTAAATAAGTTAATAGAATTTTTGTTGTTGCTTTACATTATTGTTTTCTTACGCCAAAGGAAGTTTTATTTCTGTGAATAAACATGAATAAATAAAAATGTAACAACTAAGAAAATTAACAGAACATTTTTTTATATTTACGTTTTGACACGAAATTTTTTATTTTTTTGTTGCAATGCTGCATCCTTTATATATTCTGGGTCAATCGTTGTCACCACACATGGAGCACGTGGATTTGCTATTTCACCTTTCTTTAAAATACATACATATGTATTACGATATATATTTAAAAATCATGTGTATAAAACTCATGGGAAATTACTTACCTCATTGAAGTCATCAATTGTTAAATTTATTTTTCTTGGAACTTCAGAATCCCTTAAATCTTGTTCATTGTAAAACGCTGTATTAACAAAACTTTAAAGATAATTAAGCAATAAACATAAAGAACTGTGCTTTTACCATTATGCGACTGGTAGATCTTATTTTTCTTCGTTAATTTATACATTTTTAAATCTGTAATCAAATTATTTGGTAACAAAAGCGAATATAATGAAAGAATAAACCTAAAAAAAATCAGAATTAGTTGTATCGCTTTTTAAAACAAGAAATATTATTTCTGCTTATTGATATTAAACAAAATCAAACTAACAAGTAACTAGGTAAAAAAAGCAATTTGTCTAGACCGTTGTTATGGATATATGTACAGCTACGGTAATTTATGTAATTTACTTTCTTTTAGTTATTTTAGACAGAATAACAATAAAAAAAAAAACAAACAAAAAAATACCGTCAATAGTAACATTAGTATTTAGATTAAATAATCCAAAAATAACAATATTTAAAACAAACACTAAAAAAAGTTAAGTAACTAATAATATGTTGTAGTGCTTATGAATGCAATAACGAAGGTGCAGCGCCTTGAGAAGTCTTTTCCACGACTCCTTAACTACAGCTCAAAGTTGCTTGGTGTTGGTTTTATTCCCAGACGTTTTTCTTCACGTCACACAATGGCTTAAAAACGGTTTATTTTGGACAAAATTCAGTATCTTATGAACCATTGAAGATATCTTAATTAATTTCTAACAAGCAGAGGTGTTTTTAAGTAGAGCCGACAACGGTCGGCCCACTAAAGTAAGGGGGGACATCAGGGTAGGTCCTTTAAATTTGGGTACCCTTGGAATATAATTGTTTGACTGTCATAAAAAGTTTTTTTTTTTTTTTTTTTTTTTTTTTTTTAATTTTTACCCTGACCAGGTTTTTTATTTAACTTAAATTTTGAGATTTTTTAAATTTAATCAAACCTCGAAAATATGTTTAGAAAATGTGCTTACATGTGTACGTTATCTTTTAGTTTGGGAGAAAAATGGATGATATTTATTGAATTGCATTTCATTCTGCCTAGCGTCTAATTTTCTTGTTTTCTTTGAAAAACGTCCGCATGCATTTATAAATAATTTTTCTTTCTATAAATGTTTATAAATTTAATTAAAAATGAACCAAATAGCCGAAAATAAGTAAATTTTCATTCATTTATAAGATCCTGATTGGGAAAAAATTAAAACAAACGCAAGGCACCGAGTGTTAACATTAATACTTAACTCATAACAGTCAATATGATACAGGAACAGCATCTATAATGCTGTGAGCAAACAAGTATTAATAATTAAAAATAAAAGTTGTATTTCGTGGCTACACCGACGGTTAGTACGAAAAGCAAAAACAAGACGAGTTACGAAAGAGGCCTGCTATATTTGTCTGTGCAGGCCTTCTATATTTGCCATTTTAGCGGCATTAAGGCGATTTTTCAAATTTATTGATATGCCGATTTGCCGATTTTGGCTCCAAAAATGCCGATTTTTCGATAAACACTGTAACAAGGTAACGTTGTTTGTTTTAGAATAATTTTTAATTTCGGGCAACACTAGAATACTTCTAACATTAAAAAGAGACAACTGTTAATAAACAGTTCTTAACTATATTTGAGCTATTAGAAAATAAAAAGTTCTCGCTGGTGTGAATGAAGCAACCGATCTATGCAACACCAAGTCATTGTGTTTGGTTGTACGTATATGTGAAAAATACAAAAATAGAACTATTTCTTCCGATATATAAAAGTAGATAATGCAATGGCATATGTTTGTACAAGCTTTACATAAAATCACGAAAACTACAAGTCCAATTTGATAAGATTCGGCTATAATGAAATATGTTTGGCACTCACTTGCATTATGTGCTTGTCTTTAACTGCGGAAAGACTTCACCAATTTTAAAACATTCAAAAATTACCAGAAAGAAAATCGTAAATTACTGCACCCAAGTCAAACCAGATGGCTGTCACTTGAAGTAGTAGTTGTTTGAATACTAGATTTGTATGAGGCCTTAAGAATTTATTTGTAATATGTTGCTAATGTTGATCGAATCGATACAGCAAAAACAATTATAAAAAAATTAAACAAAACAAATCAAATTTATTTATCCTCTTTAAATATATACTTGAAACAGTATAAACAGAATATTTTAAGGTGAGTCAACTGAAATACACAACCTATACAGCCAGTAATTTTATAAAAATCGATGAACTTTATTTAACGGAATTTATGAATAGAGAGCATTTTTTGAGATTTAATGAAATGTTTGTTTAAAGAGTAAATATAAGAATCAAAACATAACAAAAAAAAATAGTAAATAACTGTATCAACTTTAATTTAGAACTTTTAATTCAAATATTAAAACACTTTGAATTTTAACATATTTTTTGTAAATGATAATTTATTTGATACTTTTTGTTAACAAAAATATGTTTTATTGTATTCAAAATGTGTTTGCCGATTTTTTAATATTAAAATGCCGATAAACCCCATATTTTTGTGCAAAAGTACCAAAATTTTCTAGCACCCCTGATTCATGTACACATTCTAGTAAGACCGATTTTACACTATGTCATTTTGCAAGTAACCAGTTTGTTGTTTTTGTTTTGTGTACAAATTCCGATGACATTGCAAGAGAATTAAAAGATGTCATGTTATAACTCTGGACTAACAATTTCTAGTCATAAAAAAACAAGATTGCGCATTCAGCCGTTCAAAGAATTTTTCTACTGCGCATCTACGTCTTAGTAGAAGAGATTTAACTCTACACTTTTCATACACAAATGTTGTTTGTTTACAAAATATATTCTATGTCTACGTCACACAACATATTGTTGTTGTTTTCTTGGTTCATGATTTTTAGTTACTGAACAGACCAATTGTTTCTTGCTGATATATATCATATTATATACATATATATATATATCATATTATATACATATATATATATATCATATTATATACATATATATATATATCATATTATACATACAAGCTTTGGAGGTCCCTAACGCCGAATCTAAGGGTCAATCCAAAATTTTTACTTAACATTTTTAGCTTAAATTTGCATTTTATACCCCGTAAACAACTTTTTTTCATTTTTGCAAATGCAATATTCAAGTTGTGGAGAAAATTGTTCACATGAAATTCCCGATAACAATTTTCAGTTCAGGTGGAATAAAAATTTCACGCGAAAAAAAAATTCACTTTTTATTCACGAAGGGGGGTGATTATAAAATATTGTACTAAAGCAAATAATATAAATTTAAAGAATTTTTAATTTAAGTCAAAAAATTATAGTTTAAACAAAATTCAGCAGAATAATGTTGTAAAATAATTTTCATTTCTTGAACGCGAGTTCGAATTGCTTTTTCATAGAAGGCAGTTGTATTTTAATTAATTTTGAATATTGAAAATTTTAAAAATATTAAAAAAAATTTACATACTTATATTCAAACTTTGGAAAAAAATCAGAAAATATTTTTGACACGGATAATAAAACCAAAAATAAACAGTTATTAATTCCCAAAAACAATGTGCAAGAATGCACATAAAAACGATGGACCTAAGTGATGAGAGTGAAAGTGCTTCTGAAGTGAATAATAAAGTTGAAAAAAATAATAATAATATTAAACCAGCTTGGCAATTTGTTACAACAAATAAAAGAAAACGTAATGAATCTCCAAAAAAGCAAAAAGAATGAATTCGATTGATATTCCTAGCACATCCTCTAACAGCAACAAGTCTTCAGTGCTCGATACTCAAGACGATTAAGAAAATACTAATTCGAATATTATTCCAAAGCCTCCCCCCATTTACATACCTAATGTAGTTAATATTAGTATTATGGTTACCAAATTATGTGAAATTATTTCAAATAAAGATTTTAATTATAAGTCTTTGAGGGAATTATTTTCTATTTTCTTAAGCTTTGGGTCCTTATATTTTTTAATAATATTTTATTTCAATATTTCGGTACTTTCTGCGTACCTTCTTCAGGAAACAAAATTAATATATAACCAAGTAAGACTGATGATCAAGACTGTAGATTCATATAGAAAGGTGATTAAGTATTTAGAAAATTCAAACATTTATTTTCACACTTACCAATTAAAGCAAGAAAGATCGTACAGAGTTGTTATAAAGGGACTTCATCCTTCCATACCCACTGAAGATATTAAAGCTGAACTTATAAATTTAGGTCATTCAGTTAGATCTGTTACGAACGTTAGAAGTCGTCTTACAAAGGAACCTCTCTCAATGTTTTTTGTGGACTTGGATCCAGACCCTAACAACAAAACTATTTATGAAATAAAATATATTAATCATGCTCTCGTCAAAATTGAACCTCCACTGACAACCAATGAACTAGTAGTGTTATCGATGCCAGCAGTTTGGACATACAAAAGCGTACTGTAAAAAACTGTTCAGATGTGTTAAGTACGGCATGGATCACCCTACCGTAGAGTGCAAAAAAGCTCCTGAAACACCGCCTCGTTGTGTTCATTGTATGTTAAACCATAGTGCCAACTACAAAGGTTGTAGAGTTTATCAAGACCTAGCTTCCAAAAGAAATAATAGACAAAAACGTTTTACTAGTATTCAGAAAGATTATGTAAACACGAATCATAATGATTTTCCGCAATTAAGTAATATTCCTCAAAATGAGCCCAATAATAGATTTAATGTGTCATTTGCAGAAGCAGTAAAAACGTCTAATACAAATGGAAACAGTCGCTTGGATAGGCTTGAAAAAATGATGGAAAATCTAATGAATTTAATGTTAATGGCCAAAATATGCAAATAAATTTTAATATAGCAATATGGAATGCAAACGGAATGCATAATCATCTAAACGATATAGAAATTTTCATTAAAGCTTACTTCATTTATATATGTTTAATCTCAGAGACTCATTTTACGAATAAAACATTTTTCAAAATTAAGGACTATGACCTAGTTACTGCTAACCATCCTGATAATAGAGCTCATGCCGGTGCTGCTATATTAATTAAGTCGAATATTAAATATGAAATACTTTCTCCAGTTGAAGAAACGTACCTACAGGCTGCAGGTGTAAAAATAACTTGCAATAATAATGAAATTAGTATTTTTTCTATTTAGTTTTCACCAAGATATAGTGTTACATGTACACAATATGAAAACTTTTTTAAAAAACTTGGTGCTAAATTTATTGTTGGAGGCGATTATAATGCAAAACACCCCTGGTGGGGATCTCGCCTAATCAATCCAAAAGGTAGGGAACTATATAAATACATTTGTAATAACAATTATTCTGCATTGTCAACTGGTAGTCCCACGTACTGGCCTAGTGATCCGCATAAAATTCCCGGTCTACTGGATTTCTTTGTTTACAAAGGTATACCAAGGTCATACTTTGACATAGCAGACTGTGCTGATCTAAGCTCCGATCACAGTCCTGTAGTTTTAACACTTAACTTAGTAATTCAAACTATAATCAGGCAGTTTAAAATAATTACTTCTAGAACAGATGTGCAAAAGTTTTAATCTTGGATAGAAGAGCATGTAAATCTAAATTTGCAGATAAAAGATGGATGTCATTTGGAGGATACTATTGAAACATTCACCAATCTGATTCATGAAGCAGCGTTTATTGCTACTCCTCAGCAACATCAAATGAATGGCGATTATCGGCTGAAATTAGGGAGCTAATTGCAAATAGAAGAAGATTAAGAAGAATATACCAAAACACCAGAAGCGTATTGGATAAAAGAAATCTTAACAGAGCATCTCAACAACTTAAAAAACGCATAAAAGATTATAAAAACGATTTGTTAAACAATTATTTAAAAAATTTAGACCCTGTAGCTAATGATAGCGAGCATAGGCTATGGAACGCAACTAAATATTTAAAACGTCCAATTAAAAGAAATATGTATCCCAATTAAAAATATAAACGGTGTGTTCAAGCCTTCACAGTTAACTTCGTGTGCACGTAAGTATTTTTGTATAAATATGCATACATACTTACGTACACACATGCCTGCAATAAATTCATTAATTTTGACGACAACCTTAAATCGCTGCTCATGCATTTTTATTTTAACTTATATTTTAATGTGAAATTTATAAAACAACAAAAAAAAAACTATTTGTCATTAAATTACAATTTTGTTTTCTTCAAAATTTAATTTTAATAACAACCTTGAACTGCCGCTTAATGTTACATGCCGTTCATTGAATTTTATTTTGTATCACATTTTGCTTATATTTTTTACATTGCCTGGGTAACTGACGCAAAACAAAAGGCTCAGGTAACAACTCACACCAAATGTAATTGCTTACCAAGAAATTCTTTGGTATTTGTATTATTACTATTAATATTTAGTATTAATTAGTATTTAGTATTAATCAGCAAAAAAATAGTATTTAAGACTTTAATGTGATACCAATAAAAGTAGAATTAATAATTCAATCAAAAGAAACGGTTGTTATTTTTTCTCTTCTCTGCTATAACCAAGTTCCAAGTGCTTGCGTTATACTGCCTTGACACAACCCAATATATCCTGACTAAGTTCAAGTGCTTGAGTCAGATAAATTATTCATTTAAGTGAACTGACCAAGTTGAAGTGCTTGCGGTAGAACACAACGATCAGCAGACGAGCTGAATCAAAACACGGTGAATGGTGTAGATCTGACATCAGCAAATGTAATGCTTTAAAGGAACACTTAGAATCAACATTTAACCCATTTAATTTAAATAACCCGTCCGTAAGGACTGATATTGAGAAGTTCCTAGATGTTTCTTGTCAAATGGATCGCCCAATCAAACCTATATCCCCAGCCGAAGTAGAAAAAACAATTGGCAAAATGAGCAACACCAAAGCTCCTGGTTACGATAAAATTGATTCAAAGGTTTTAAAATCTTTGCCGAAAAAAGGAATTATTTTTCTTACAACAATTTATAATTCCATATTGAGATTAAACCATTTCCCATCGCAATGGAAATACGCAAAAATAATGGTATTAAAACCTAGCAAACCGGAAAATAGTGTCACATCGTATAGGCCAATTAGCTTGTTGTCCAGTTTTTCAAAAATATTTGAAAGGCTCTTTTTAAAAAGATTAATGCCAATATTAGAAAAAGAAAAAATTATACCTGATTATCAGTTCGGATTCAGAAATAAGCATGGAACACCAGAACAGTGTCATAGGATTGTTAATTACATTTCAAATGCCTTAGAAAGAAAATTATATTGTTCTGCAGTTTTTTTTAGATGTTCAAGAGGCTTTTGATAGAGTTTGGCACAGTGGGATTTTGTATTAATTAAAAAATACCATTCCAGCTCCATATTACTTAATACTTAAAACATATATTGAAGGTAGATCCTTTTATGTAAGCATTAAAGAAAATTATTCGAGTTTTGGGAGCATTAATGCGGGTATTCCACATGTTAGTGTTCTGGGACCAGTTTTGTATACCATCTTTACCGCTGGTATGCCAACAATTGATAATATAACCACTTCAAATGAATCGAAATATTTATTATTTTAAACTAAACTAAAAAATGAAATGTATTACTGCAGGGAAAGCATAACCATATGGCCATTTCACTACTGCTCAAATAGCTCATCAGTGGATACATTTCATTTTTTTAGTTTAGTTTAAAATAATAAATATTTCATGAGAATATCATGAAATATTTATATTTATAGGTATCAAGCACGAATAAAGTAAATTAAATTTTAAAAGATTCCGAATAATAAATTTTCATATTGATATATTTGCATGTGCACATTGCTTATTAATAAAAATTGTTTTTCAATTTTTATTTTTTCATTGAATCTTTGAAATACATATGAATGGTTCCCAATGGGATCCCTTATATAGAAAAATGAAAGAAAAAATAAAAATAGTTACTAAATGTTTGCTGTGTTTTTGTATAGAACATTTTTGAGTTGTTATTGTCTTCTGTCTTATTGATACAATGGAGTTCTCATTTAATCAATTTGGCTTTTGATATAAGACTTTCTGTTTTTCTATACAAAATTTGGGTAAAATCCACTGATGAGCTATTTGAGCAGTAGTGAAATGGCCATATGGTTATGCTTTCCTCGCAGTAATACATTTCATTTTTTAGTTTAGTTTAAAATAATAAATATTTTATGAGAATATCATGAAATATTTATATTTATATTTAAAGGCATCAAGCACGAATAAAGTAAATTAAATTTTAAAAGATTCCGAATAATAAATTTTCATATTGATATATTTGCATGTGCACATTGCTTATTAATAAAAATTGTTTTTCAATTTTTAGTTTTTCATTGAATATTTCCAATACATATGAATGGTTCCCAATGGGATCCCTTATGTAGAAAAATTAAATAAAAAATAAAAATAGTTACTAAATATTTGCTGTGTTTTTGTATAGAACATTTTTGAGTTGTTATTGTCTTCTGTATTTTTGATTCAATGGAGTTCTCATTTAATCAATTTGGCTTTTGATATAAGACTTTCTGTTTTTCTATACAAAACTTGGGTAAAATCCACTGATGAGCTATTTGAGCAGTAGTGAAATGGCCATATGGTTATGCTTTCCCCGCAGTAATACATTTCATTTTTTAGTTTAGTTTAAAATAATAAATATTTCATGAGAATATCATGAAATATTTATATTTAAAGGTATCAAGCACGAATAAATTAAATAAAAATTAAAAGATTCCGAATAATAAATTTTCATAGTAAAAATTCTTATTAAAAAATTTTAAAAAAATCTCATTAAAGTTATATATGAAATTTTCTATTTTAATATTTTTGTTGCAGTTTCGAATGAGCATAATATTTTTTAAGTGAACCGAGTTAATTCTGTTCCTTCGTTCTGAGCAAAAAAATTTTAAATCGGAAAGAATTCGTTCACACAGATAAGTGGAATTAAAATTATTAAAGTTTTTTAAGACTTAATTACTTCCACATAAGGTGGAGCTGCGAAGTATTATAAGTTCCTCTTTATTATGTTTTAAAACATAAAAGGCATTGCATATCGCCAAAAAAATTTTCAATCTTCATACATTCGCGCGCATGTGCATTCGTCGATATTTTATTAACGACTAAACAAAAGATCATAAGAATATGTGTAAAATTATTTTTCCACAATTGTGGTATGGCTTGTGCATCACTGCACCAAATTAATATTAACATTAGTTGGTTAAATAGATGATGTTTACGACGTACTTAACATAAAGTGGATAGATGGGAAGAATGCTGATAAGGATGTGGCGGTCCAGAAAATGCTGCATTTCATTCTGCCTAGCGCATACATTTATAAATAATTTTCCTTTCTAAAAATTTTTAAAAATTAAATTAAAAATGATTCAAAAAGCCGAAAATAAGTCAATTTTCATTCATTTATAAATTTTATTGGAAAAAAACATTCTGTGCCTAATTGAAAAACACGAATATCTAACAAAATGTGTTGATACACATTATTAGGGCTGAGATTTTCATGCACTAAAAAATCGAAAATATGAGCTTAAAATATGCACTAAAAAATCCAAAATATGCACTCAAAAAATACAAAATATGCAGTCAATTTTATTTTTATTTAATTAAAAACAAAACAAAAATAAAAAAATTCAGTCCATTGTTATTTAAAGCTACAACATACATATGGATTTTAAAAACTTAAATACATAGCTAATTTAAATTTTTGTTTGTACGAGTATAAACAAATAAATACTTGTTTTATTATCAAAAATAAAACTTTGTCTGTTCAGACGTAAAAAACTTTTGTACATAGAAAATGACCTCTCAACGTCAACCGAAGTTATAGAAGTATACTTGAAAGAACCCAATTCGTTTGTTGAATATTCACTTTCTAATTCAGATCCCACATATGATTGCAGATCAAAAATATTTGAAATTTGTTTAATTTTTTTACTTCTTCATTTTTTTGCAAAACGCTTTGAATTTTTGTTTTGATTTGTCGGGCTGTTCTTCCTTTCATATTGTTAATTTTACTTTCTGCATTATCAACTAATTTGACTTGAGTATTAAGTGAACTAAATCCCTCGAATTTAGTTATTCTCTTACCAATATAACCCTAGTTGGAAGATACAAATGCTAGTTGACTGTTAATGTTACATTTAATATTTCTTTTACTTTTATAATTGTATACGAATAAATAAATAGCTCAAATTTTTTGGAATAGTATTCTATAGTATCTAGCTAGGTTCCAATTTTGTTAATACTGGCTGCGGTGGAAGGGGAACCAAGGGATACATTTCTTTAAAAATTGAAACTCGTGAAGGAGCCTTTAAAAATATTTTTTTCCCGTATGAAACTAATAAATCAATATTATTGAATTTGCTTCTAATATCCTCTGAAACACGGTGTAACCCATGTGCCAAGCAGGTAACATGTAACAGTTTTGAGTAAAATATTTTAAGGCTATTGGCAGCCTTAACCATGTAAGGTGCTGCATCGGTTAAAAACAGAAGGATCTGCTTTTTGCCAAAATCTTGACCCAATAAACTTATTGAGCCATGGAAAGCTCGAGCTATCGTAGCATGGTTGGCGTTTTCCAATTCCACAACGTGAAGCAAGAATTTATTTTTGGAAACTTCTTCATCTATATCAAAAACTTCGACAATAAAATATGCAACGTAACGATCTTCTATATTAGTTGTTTCGTCCATCGACACCCATAATTATTTGCTTTTCAAGAACGAACAGATCTTTTCTAGTTCGGAGCCATATATTTTGTCTAAATAATTTTTTCTAAGAGTAGACTGACAAGGGATACTCTCATTTACATATGTATGTTTTAAAGAAAAATCTTAAATTTTCGATATTTAATTTGTTGAGTGGTATGTCACCGGAAATAAATGCGTCACATAAGTCCATACAAAACTTATTTGTTGTCTCTGTATATTTAAGCAGCGATTGGGAAGACTTTTCTTTAACACGCTCGAGCAGCTCCTTGTGTTTTTGACTTTTTAAGTGTTGCTCAAGCAAAAACTTTCTTTCGTTACTCACGGATTTATTGCAAACTTTGCAATAATGTATTCGACGATCAGATTTAAAGACATTGTTAAATTCGTTAACTGTAAAATATACTCACAATTAAATATCTAACAATTAATGAACAAATTTCATATAAATTATTGTTTTCAATGTTAAAATTGTATTACTTCACGTTAAAATTAAGAAGAATCTAGTTTTTCTCAAAAATACGTTGCAAAACAATGGAAAAATTACATACATATATATTTGTGTTTGAAAATTGAATGTCAATTAATGTGTTAGCATGCGATATCAAGTTATGTAGTACATGCGTCTTTTTCTAATGTATATTAAGCAAAGCATCAAAAGAATTTACTGATTTTTTGGTTTATTTTGACATTTTTTGAAAAATCACTTAAAAATTTCAAAATATGCAAAAATATGTATTAATAAATTTAAAATATGCCAAAAAATATGCATTTTCACGAAAATATGCAAAAATATGCATTTTCACCAAAATATGCAAAAATCTGTAAAAACAAATCGATGCCATTTTAACGCAAATTTATTGATTCGGAAAGATAATTAGTCGATATCGTTCATACACTATCGACAAAAAACATGCATTTGCATGGATATCGCAGCCCTACACATTATTCATTTTTACATATAAAATGAGTAAAAAACTTATGAGAAGTCCTATAGCTTAAATATATGCTCTATATACATGTAAGTAATATCAGAGCAAAGCTTATAACTTCTAGGTTCATAATATTATAATGATTTTTTCGCGCTCTTTTTTTAAATAACATACCTCAAAAACTGAAAAAAACATGTAAAGGTGGTTTATTGAGAAATAAAATATAGAATTTTAATTGCCACAAAATCAAATCGCATTGATTTATCCTACAAAATTTTGAAATTATATAGAAAAAGAAGATTTAATCAAATGGTGGAATAAAATTAAAGTTAGTTTTATTTTATCATATAAAAATGTCCCAAAAATTCGTTTTTTTACACAAGGCGGTCAAATCCTTTTGGAGTATGTAGCCAACAATTTTGGCTTCAAAAATCCATATACATATTTTGATCGGTGCTTTGCACTTCAAGGAACTTTAGAATAATTTAAAAATTTTGTTTCAAAATTAGCTATGTTTGGGTAGGGCTGGAGGGACAACTGTTATAATTTTTGACGTAGTTTGTCTTTTATTTGAATTTGCTATAGATTTTCTTTGAGATGGCTTAATGCTAGTACCAAAGTAAATTTAATTTACTTACAGAAAAAATAAATACAACCTTTTTAGGAAAATTTCTGAATAAAACGGTATTTCTTACATTTTTCCAATTTAGAAGCTTGTAACTTTTTAACGAAAAGCGCTATCAAAACAAAACTTAAAACGTGTTTATTTTTATAAAAAAGAATGTCTTAATGTAATAATTTGGTCATTAATAAAGTACACTACGCCAAAAATACTCAGTTAAGTTCGGAGAAATTAAACAAAAAAATATTGTAACCCCACATGCAAGCAAATTGTTTATAGATATTTTCAAGGTCTGATTAAATTAAAAAAAAGTTGACCGTTTCAGCTCTACTTGGAAACACCTCTGCTTTGCTTCTGTGAAATTTCATTAAGATGTCTCAATGGATCATAAGATACCGAAATTCGTCCAAAATAAATCGCAGTCCAAAGATCATCCTTCGGGCTTAGGTCAGGCGACTGTGCAAGTGTAAACGTATTGAGACATCACGGAAAGAGAAAAGAACCCCCCATTCCGACTGATTGCTAGCAAATCAAAGGCTCCCGCGTATTTTCTTGTTTTGCCGTTATGACGAACTTCTTTTTTTAAGAGGTCAAAACCGAACTTTACAATTATTTGTTATATTTTATCACAGAAAAATTGCGCCCAACGTGGGGCCAAAAATGTTCCTATTAAAACGGTTCGTTTTTGGCTCTGTTTAGTTTTTTTTTACTTTTTAGAGTTCATCAAAATGCTTGGTTTTCAATATTTTTGCTGTAGGATTTTTGTCAAAAGTGTGTGATTTTTAGATTTTTGAATGTTCTTTAATCAAATAGTCTAACCTATTAATCAATGCGTTTTGTTTTTGTACGTTCTAGGAATATTTGCAAATAATATTAAATTTTAATGAAAAATATGTAAAAATTTTAAAGGGATGGATTTTATTTACCACGTTATTTGCAATTTAACGTACTAAGGATAATTTCAATTGGCAAACATCCAGTTTTAAATAGAAACGTAAAAAAACAAAAAGAAATTCTATTACTTCGTTTTTTTCACCCTGGATTTTTTTCTTTCATCTAACATTTTGCCACCATACAAGTAATCACGCTTTATAAAATCAACTAATAATAATAATAAAAAACAAAATATACATTTAAATTTTTGTTTTTAAAAATAAAGCTTATATTTTTAACTTTACAAAACTTTTATTCCGGTTAAAAAAAATCAAGCCTCATAATGTCGCCCAATCATCCTGAGACCTCAGCCTTCTCCATCAATTTCTCAGATGTTACCTCAAAATAATTCTAATGTTCTGAAATAATAAACGAGAAAATAACTTGTCTTATTACTGTCCGCTGCGATCATGCTTTTTACCGTGCATGCATTTAAAACCATTTATCGAAAGATAAATCATCATCGCTTTTATCACATAACGAATATGGCTTCCTTGCATGTATGTATCAGTTGTATTGGAGATGATCTTGCAAAAGAAAATTTTTCACAATATACAAATTTTGTTAAATGCAGTTCGCGGGTTGTTATTTCCAACTAGTTTCAGGTTGGCCAAATGTACAGTATTGTTCGAAACTTAAGCAAATTTTTCCCACTAAGTAATAATAAAAACTAATATTTTTTCTTTAAATAAATTTATAGAAAATATTTTATATTTACTACTACACAATGTATCTATAACCTAAAAACAACAACAAAAATTAAATACCATTTCTTTGGAAGTTACGAGGGCTGCTCTATATATTTCTGGCCTAATGGAGAAAATGCGAATATTTATAATCAAAAATGGTTTTATTGTTTTTCAAAGTATTCTCCAGCATGATTTGTACACTTTTGCATGCACTCAAACCAGTTGTCGATGCACTTTTTCCACTGCGATTGAGACACCTCTAAAACATGGTTTTTGAACACTTCAACAGCTTCTTCTGGCTACGAAAATCGTTGACTAGGCATTTTTTTCTTGAAGTGCGAAAACAAGAAGAAGTCATTAGGTGCCAAGTCAGGGCTGTACGGCGGATGACGCATTAATACGACGTTTTGGTCGGTCAAAACGCTCTGGTTTGAGCCGATGTGTGAGAGCTCGCATTGTCATGGTGAACAATGATTCGTCTTCTCTTGTTGGTTTTTCGAATTTCTCCGATGACTTCAGGCAAACAAATTGTAGTGTACCACTCAGAAGTGACCGTCCTACGTTGCTCAAGCGGAACAGTCGTCGCATAACCAGTTTTGCCGAAGAAACAGGCGACCATTTGCTTCGAAGTGCTTCTTCCATGAACAACTTTCGTTGGATTTTGCTCGTCTTTGAAGACCCACACGGTCGATTGTTGTTGCGTTTCGGGCTCATACGCATAGATCAATGATTCGTTACCTGTGACGATCTTATAAACGTCTTTTGAAGCACCGCAATCGTATTTTTGCAACATTTCTTTGCACCAATCGACACGAGCCTTTTTTTGAGCGACTTTCAAATTGTGCGGGATCCAACGAGAACAAACCTTTTTTACGACCAGGTGTTCATGCAGTATCGAATGTATGCTGGTGGAGGAAATGTCCAAGGATGTATCTATCTCTCGGTATGTCGCATGTCGATCTTGTATTATGAGTTCACGCACGGCATCAATGTTCTCTGGCACAACAGCCGGTTTTGGACGACCTTCACGGAATTCGTCTTTGAGCGAGCTTCGGCCACGATTAAATTCATTATACCAATTTTTCACAGTGCTATAGGATGGTGCTTCATCGCCATACAAAGATTTAAGTTCATCAATGCACTCTTGTCGTGATAATCCATGTCGAAAGTTGTGAAAAATGATGGCACGAAAATGTTCACGAGTTAATTCCATTTTTTTCTATATTAATTTTTTCAAGTCACTGTAAACAACACAAATAATGGTCGTACGTGAAAATGTTTTGAGTACGATTATGCTTAAAAATGACAAACTTTCCAATGGAAATGTCAGATTGCACTTGGCAGCACTCAGTGTTGCCAGGCCAGAAATATATATAGCAGCCCTCGTATAATAAAATAAAAACAAAATTAACTTAAAAATTCGCTGACAGTTCATCAACTCCTGTTTATTTTTAAAGCGTCGAGTTCCAACTCTCCGTTTTAAAATTCCAAAGAAGTTCTCTATGGGATTCAAGTCTGGCGATTGAGGTGGCCAATCCAAAAGATGAACCCCATTAGCTGATAACCAATCCTTGACTAACTTCGATGAGTGTTTTGGGTCATTGTCATGTTGAAACACCCATCAAAGTGGCATTTCCCACTCAGCAAAGTTAAGCATGTGAGTTGCTTAAATGTCTCTGTAAACAAAACGGTCCATTTTTGTTTGAATTTCTACAAAGGACCCACACCACTGGCCGAAAAACAAGTCCAAACCATCACATTTCCACCCTCATGCTTTATTGTGGCTTTTGAGTACCGAGGATGTAGCCGCTTTCCTTTTGGTCTTCTCACGTAGAAAACTCCATCTGAATTTAGTAAGTTAAATTTAGATTTATCACTAAACAAAACAGTTCTCCATTTGGATATAGTCCAATCCATATCCAACCTAAACGACCAACCTAAAAAAACCAAAAAGCTGAGAAAATCAGAGACTACGTTGCAATCAATCCAACAAACCTCTTTTTTAAATGCTTCTTAGTCAGCATAGGCTTAGATGGCATGAAACTCCTTAAGTTTTGTTCCAATAAACGTTTTCTTACTGCGGAAGACCTAATCTGAAGTTCAAGCTCATTCAGCATGTATTTCGATGAAATAAATGGATTTTTTTTAACTAGACGAAAAATTTTCTGGCCTGTGCGCTCAGAAGTTTTTTGAGGTCGCCCACCGCTATTGGCTTCCTCTACTTTTCCAGTAGCTTTATACTTTTTTATAAGTCGGGAAACTATTGATTTATTAATATTTAATTGGTTTGCTATAGCAATTTAGGATTTACCTTTATTAAAAAGTTCAATAATCTTTAGCTGAAAAGCTGATCCATAACATGCTCACGTCATGGTTGCACTTCTAAAGAATTGGTACTACTTAAATGCATAAAATCAACCAAAATTATTTCAATAGCAATCATAACAGGACTAAAATTTTTGTTTAAAATTTTTGTTGTTGTTTAAGTTAATATTTTGCAACAATGTAAAAGTTGGTTAGGTTTCGAACAGCGAATTTTGAAGTTAATTTTGTTTTTTTTTATATATAATTTCTTCCAAAGACATAAAATGTATTTTTTGTTATTATTAGTATGTAGACTATATGTATAATAATAAATTAAAGGGAAATTTTTCATTAATCTATTTAAAGAGACCATATACGATCATGAGTACTTACTGGGGAAAAGTTGCTTAGGTTTCGAACAGTACTGTAGATATTTGTCTTTAGGGCAGGCATCGGTTGCTTAATTGATTTATAATACCTTCCCTATACTTGACTTAATTCCCGTCGAATCTGCATATTTCGTTGATAACTCTGTCAATAATATAGATTCACGGAAGATAGTAAAAAGGAGCAATTACAAAAAGAAGAAGAGCACTTTTATCCACTTTCCGAAAATCAACGACAACAATTTGATGTCGCAATTTCGTTATTTCCTAACTTTGAAAAACAAGGATTAGGCAGAACTAATCTTATACAACATGAGATTGCTAAACCTATAAAACAGAGATACCATCCGGTGTCACCAGCGGTAGAAAAACTCATGTTGGATGTTAGATATTGGTGTAATAGAACCACTCGCTTCGCTATGGAGCTCTCCCACGAGACTGGTCATCAAGCCTCACAAAGTTTGTCTTTGCCTCGGCGGTCGAAAGGTAAACGTGGTGATTAAAAATTATGCTTATCCTTTGCCTTCGATTAAAGGAATTTTTTCTCGACTTCCAAAAGCTAACTTAATCTCGAACTAGGCCTTAAGGACGCCTACTGGCGAATTGGTGATTTCATTCGCAGTTGTGATGTTTGCAAAGCAACAAAATCTCCAAATTTTATTTTAAGACCTGAAATGGGGACACAAGCCGCTTCAGTAAGACCATTTCAAAGGCTTTATGTTGATTTGTTAGGGCCGTATCCTAGAAGTAAGACGGGTAATATAGGTTTACTTATAGAGTTAGAGCATATATATAGGTTTACTTATAGTGTTAGATTGATTTTGTGAATCTGTTGAGGTGTTGATAACATCCTGGTTTTCATCAAAACTATTAAAAGGGCTTTTAGAATTTTGATTACTTATTGTTGTTCCTTTAGAGGAACCTGTGGTTCGTAGTTTTTTGATTTACGCGACAGACATTTTTGGCACTGAGGTTTGTATGTGTCTTTTTAACCGCAACCGTAACAATATATAGATCGATCGTAAAGGCAGTCTTCCCAATGGTGACCGTGTTGATCCAATTCAAACAAAGCCGAACGGAATCGGCTTGTTATACACTGAGCTTCACTGAATTTCGTAGTTATCATTGAGTCGTTACTGCGAAAATCTATATTAGCTTCAACTTCAGAAATTTGTTTCCGTGGCATAAAACTATGATTTTGATTTCGCGTAGACAAATTTCTACGAATGAATTCATCATTAAGAAAATTTTCTCTTTGTACGAGTTTTCGTAAGTGGCTACGAGACGACACTTCTACATAAAGTAATTAGAAACAGCTTTAAAAAGTATATCAAAAGTTTCTCCTGGTTTTTGTGTGCGATTGCGAATTTCTTCGCGAATATCATATGGAGATTTTGAATCTTTGTATTGGGACTTAATGGCTTCGCAAAAATTTCCCCAGCTAATGATTTCCACTTATTTGTGGTATTTCCAAAACCAGTCTCTTGCTTTTCCGAAAAGTAAAATATGAAGATTTCTTGTAATAACGTTAAAATCTTTTTTTTTTGTTGTGATTTTTCAACGGGAATGGTTGGCGATCCATTAAATTTAAGTCCCCAATATTGAATTAAAGAAGTTATCTTTTCAGTTCAGTTCAAAAATCTGATGATTTTCAGATTTCTGAGATTCAAACTTTGTAGCATTTTGTGTAGATTAGTCTCAATCATTCTGTTTATTTCAATGTAATCTACAGCTGGTTGATTTAAAGTACCTGACCCCTGGTAATTAGCATTAATGTTTAAGCTTTGTACATTATTAATAGATACTGGAGTTCTTAACCCTGATGTTTACTAGAAGTTATATCTAGTAACCATCACGGTAACCGTGGGGTTTACTTTTTGGTCTCCTAAAATGTTGATTTGAAAAAGTTACCTTTTGTAAATCACCTATATCATACGGCAATAAACATACCGCACATTTTTCAAAAATTTTTTACAGATTTATTTAATATTTTATTCCTCCGCAAATTCTTCTAGTAGAATTTTGTAATTTTTTTTATAATTTCGTATCAAATTGTTTTTCATATTTTTTTTTTTTGAGAAAGCAACTTAAAAAATTAAATGTCTTCAGTTACCCTTTGTGTCTAAACCTCTTTTATTATTGTAAATCCTTCAGTATTTAAATATTGTATTAATATTTAATGTCCACATTTTTTTAAACATTCGAAATAAAATCATGAAAAAAATAAATAAAAAAGTCATATTTTAAGTTAACCATATGTAAAATTATTGTTTATTGCAGACTTGAGCCGTAAATGAATCATTCCTTGTATACCCTTCATCACAAAAAGTGGAAAAGGGGTATATATAAGTTTGTCGTTCCATGTGTAGTTTCTGTCCGTCCGTGTTAATGTTGCAATCAAGTTTGCCGAGGCCTACCTCTAATTTTTTCATGTCATTCGGAACAAAAAAGTAACTCCAATTAAAAAAAAAAAATAAATACTTATATGGGGCGATAGAGAATTAAAAAATAGCAAAAATCATTTAGTAAAATAATCGGCGCTCGCCCACTTTTTCGGAGTTACGCAGCTCTTAAATTTACAAATTTTTTTAAATTATCAATAGGGTATCATTTTAAAGCTTTTGAAGAGAATTTTAAGGAAGTATTAAAATTTGTAAAAACGTTTAATTCATCAAGCACCGATGTCATTTTATGTAAAATTATATTTTTAATTTCTCTGTCACCTCAGTATTTACTTTTTTATTGGAGTTACTTCACTAAACTAGATTTACTTATATAGTTGCTGAAGGGTATAAAATATTCGGTATTGCGGAATGTAGCACTCTTACTTGATTGATTTTAATAATTTGAATCAATTCAAACAAATTAGACGGAAATGAATTACAATTTGTATCCAATTCAAATTAGTAGAATGAGTTGCAATTCGTTTCCAATTCAAATGAATTTGTTAAAGAGAATTACAATTCATTTTCAATTCGTTTGAATTGAATTGATTTTGAATTCATTTAAATGATTTAGAAAAATGAATTGCAATTCAAATAAATGAAATCAAAAATGAGTTGTAATCAATCAAATTTAAGAGTCCATCTAGATGTGGGCTCAAAAATTGAAATTTCTCCAGCAAAAATGAAATCAAAGATCAGAGAAAACAAGGAGATGCTTACTACATATTTACTTATCAAATCTATTAAAAATTTAATCGATTTAATTTAAATAAGTTTGTAATGAATTGCCAATTAAAGCTAATGATTAATTTAAATTAATTTATTATAAATTCAAATCAAATAAATTGAAAATGACTTGAATTCACTTTGAAAAATTCATTTGAATTGGAAACGAATTGGATTCATTTTTTAAATACATTTGAATTGATTCAAATTTTATTCTATTCAATTCAATTCAATTAATTTTTTTTTTTTTTTTGTGTGAGAAGAATTGATTTAAAGACGTGCACAGATATATCTGTTTATATCAGTTTTTGTGTGTCTACTCTTATGAGTGCGTATAGATGAGTACGCTTGTGTTTATGATATAAGTTGATATAATGGTAATAAAAATAAAAATAAATTTTTATTACCATTAAAATTGCATTGGCATTAGTTGAAATAATGAAATAGGAAAAAAATAACTACGATATCATGCTAATAATTTTATTTTAATTATAATTGTTTTAATAATGGTAATGAAATGGAATTACAACTAGAAGCAAATAATTGTTTTTATGAAAAATAAAATTATAATAGCAAAACCTCAAAAAGATCTATGCATAAAAAATAAACCTTAACCCTTTCGTTGATGGATATGCATTCGAAATCTTTAATAATTTATTAAATTTAAACGAGATAGGAATAAAACTTGATGTCTGATATCTAAATTTAACTCAAACCGCAGCTAGCAAATCTTATTATTTACTCGAAAACAAAATATATTCTTAAAGTGCCTAATGTTAAAACGTACTTATTTCACCAGATTTTTGTGATAAAAATGTCACTTTAAAATATTGTTTTAATATGCTTTATGGCGTTTACTTAGAGCACAAAGAAAAGTAGCAACGTTAGATGATGCTTTGTTTTAAAGCCATTTAACTAATTATCGATCAGTGATTAGTGAAAATAGTGAAAATATTAACATCATAAGCATTTATGAAATTGTCAACGAGTTAGTCCATCTAATTAATTGGTCCCATTTATAGTAAGAAACTTGCATTTTTTAAAAATTTACTTTTCAATCCATTCATTATACGAGTATATTCTAATTATGGTTGACAGCCACTTATTTACGCACACTAGTAAGAGATATATTTATTTTATATTTACCGTTATTTGATATGTACATATATAAAAGGGACAATATTATTACTGGGTGTAGATGTTTTCCCTATTTTTTTTTATTGAAATTTTTCGGAACTTCTATTTTTATGTACATATGTTTGTACAGATGTATGTAATAAACCTTTTTAATATATTGGTGCCTTTTATGAGCAACTTTCGATCTTCGACTGTAGTCGAAAGAGCTGATCGAACGAATTTTCATTTGGTATTATGGTGCAAATTCGATGAAAATAGTGCTGCTGTGAATTTTACTCAATTGGATTATTCACAATAGTACATTTTTATCAGCTGACACCATAAATAAATATTATTAGTAAAACAAATTTCTAAACGAAAAATTTAAATAATTATTAATAAAAATGACTACGACGGAATTATGGTTCGATGATTCGTCTGATGAAGATGAACGCACGTTGGAACTGGCCAGAAGCAGAAAGAGGTTGAGAGATTCTTCCAATATTTTGGAAATGGATTCCACCACGTAAGTAAAATAAGCTTTAACAAGGGTATAATTTAAACAGGTGGTTTACAGATTTATAGCAAATTTTCGACTGTGTAAGGAGGCATTTATGGAATTGCTGTCTACCACAGATGAATTGCTGCAGCAATGCACACAGGGCAGATCAATCCCAAGCATCATAAAATTGGCAACAGCTTTGCGTTTTTGCGCTCAAGGGTCGTACCAACTGAGCCTTGGCAATGAAAATATGCTTGGTCTTGCACAACCCACGGTATCTGTAGTGCTGTCTACAAGGTACTACAAGTTTTGGAATATTGTATTTGTAAAAAATGGATCACATACAATTATACGCCGGCTGAAATACAAGAGGCCAAATTATTTTTTTTTAATAAAAGCAGAATACCAGGTATTATTGGATGTGTTGATGGAACACACATTAAAATTGTGGCTCCAAAGAAGAAATTGCAACATTTATATTATAATAGAAAAGGATTCTTTAGCATTAATGCTATGATTGTGAGTATACTTACGTGCATTGATATGTACATATGTATGTATATACTCAAGGGCTATGAATTTATAATTTTAAATGTTTAAAGGTTTGTGATCATACAATGAAAATCCGATATATAAATGCTAAAAATCCTGGTGCAACGCATGATTCGATGATTTTCAACATTTCGCCATTGAAAGCCCATTTAGAACAGCAATATCAAAATGGTATTCGAAATACTTGGCTGCTTGGTATGTAATTTAATACAAAGTCAATATTCGTGTTTCTTTTATTAATTTATTGATTTCAGGGGATGCCGGATATGCTTTAGAGCCGTATTTAATGACACCCTTCAGAAATCCAGAGGAAGGATCTCAGAAAAGCATTTACAATACACAACATGCAAAAGCAAGAAATATTGTAAAGCAAACAATTGGGGTTTTAAAAAATAGGTTCAGATGTTTGCTACAGGCAAGAGCCCTTCATTATACTCCAAAAAAAGCTACACAAATCATAAATGTGTGCGCAGCTTTGCATAATATCTGCGTGTTTTATAAAGTTCAAAACTCTTCAGAGAATTTACTTAATCAGCATCAGCATCGTGACTGAAGACGCTTTTCGTGATGAAGAAGCTGACATTGAGTCTGTTGATAACTCAGAAGCAAAAGGGATTAGGGACGAAATATTACGAATGTTATAGAACATATTATTGAAAACATAACGTACATATATATAAATAAAATATAATACACCAGAGTTTATAAAATATAAAAAATATCACTTATTTCATTTATTGAACCTTGATTATGCCTTTAAAGCCGTTTAAGTTCGGAATATAACTAACATATTAATATAATATGTTATTATATAGAGTATTATTTCATTTATAACTAAAAATAACACATTAATTCACTTGTAATTGTTTGGTAAAGAGTACTTATTATTAAAATTCATTTTTTTGGAAGCATTTGTTTTTTTATTTCCAGAAGTGCAATCTTTAGTTCAAGTTTTGATTTTCGATCTTTCTGCATTTTCTGAACTTCATCTTTATACACCCTTAATTTTTTTTTTTTCATCTCCAAAATCTGTTTTGTTGCGTCTTTTTTCAAATAATACATTTTCTTCGTGTAATCTTTAATTTCCTTCATCGTCGAAAGCATTTCTTCATGAAAAGATTTCTGGGCATTCGTTTGCATTTCTAACAATTTTATTCTTTCCGCCTTCGTGCACTTCCCAGTCGTTCTTTTTTTGCGAGGTGTTTTCTCGTTAGTTGAAAAATTGTGATGCTCGTCGTCAGTTTCAGTACTTTGTGTTGTTGCCTGGTTAGGTTTTGCTGCGTCTTTTCCTATCAAATCTACGCATTCGTCATTGTCAGTAACATCTAAACCAAATTCTACTCCTGGTGGATTTACGCAGGCTTCAAGCTGTAGTAAACCAATAACGGCCTCCTCAATGTTGGTGTATACTTGTAAATTATTTGGACCTCCTCCTGTTGCTCGGTATTCAGATTTATTTTGGCCAAATTTCTTTTTGGTTTATGACTCCATGTCAGCCCAGATCTGCAGAAGTCAGTATTTTAAACTTGTTTCTTTGTCATCATATTCATAAACTTTTACTAACCTTTATCCACTTTGCTGTTGTTTTAACGGGTGGCCCTATACAATTTAGCTCCTGTGTAATTTCTTCCCATTTTTTTGCAGCTTGAACTTTTGTGAGAATTCCTTTTGCAAGCTGTGGATTTTGTTCCATTAAAGAAACAAGCTTTTCCAATTGTTGTTTTGTACTTACAACCTTAGACCTGCATGAAATTAAAATAATTTACATAAAAAATAAAATTAATTTACATAAAAAACAAAAAAATAATTTATATAAAACAAAAATTCACAAATACTTACATTTTCAATAAGTTTTACAAACTGACTCAAACAATCGAAAGCAAAATTGTGTTCAATTGAAAATTCGTTGTGCAACGAAGTTTTCGACAGTGCTACCAACTCATAATACGAATTTGACATTCGATTATCGATGTTCGTTAGCCAGCGAAGATCGAAAATCGAATGCAACTCATAATAGGGGCCATTAATTTTAAATATTTACTAGTTTTTATCAAAGAGGATTTAATTTTTTTAAATAAACATACAATAAAATTCCTTAATTGAATTAATTCTATTCTTATAACTCAACGCGTAACTAGACAATTTATTAATTTTTCACTTGTTTTTATAAAATAAAATTATTATTAATATTATAAATATTGCTAATTCTACATTCAAAATCATATAAACTAATTACTACGAGGGCTGCTATATATATTTCTGGCCTGGCAACACTGAGTGCTGCCAAGTGCAATCTGACATTTCCATTGGAAAGTTTGTCATTTTTAAGCATTATCGTACTTAAAACGTTTTGACGTACGACCATTATTTGTGTAAAAAATTAATATAGAAAAAAATGGAATTAACTCGTGAACATTTTCGTGCCATCATTTTTCACAACTTTCGACGTGGATTATCACGACAAGAGTGCATAGATGAACTTAAACCTTTGCATGGCGATGAAGCACCATCCTATAGCACTGTGAAAAATTGAAATATATAGAGCAGCCCTCGTAAAGCTAAACAATAATAATTACAATTCGGGTTATTACTACGAAGTTAAAATACTGCTTACTAGTTCTCGCCTCTATCATAAGCAGCACACAAGTATTAAAAATATCTGTTTCATAAACAGATATAATATCCAAATACCAGCGTTGTCAATTTGGCGCTTTTCGCACCATTTTGGGTGCTTTTTCGAATTATTTGTGCGAAAATTTCACGTCTTGGTGCGTGGTGCGTTTTTTTTTTTTTAATTTTGGTGCTTTTTTTAATTTGTGGTGGCACCACGAAAAAAAATTTTGTACAAGAAATACACCTGTTTTAATACCATTTCGTTTAAGACGTACCAAATCATAAGCACAAAATGAAACGGTATTGTTGTTGTATTAATTTATGTTGTGTTAAAAAAGAAACATTTCACTGTATGGAATATACTGTTACGAATAATAAAATCTGACAACCCCTGTAGTTGTTTCCGTATGAGTGTGGTGAATAAAAGTTAATTCAACAACCAATGGTGTGTTTACGGAATAACAAAACCACAAGTTAGCCAACAAAAGCTGAGCAGCCTCAATGGCTGCGTTGGTAGAGGTGCGTACTACAAACCAGGGGGTCCGAGTTCGATACCGCATGCGGGCATGCGCGCAACGAAAGAAATAATAATTGTTATAAGCAATTAAAAATTAATAAACAGCAGTACAAACCTCCCGAGAGGCAAAAGGCAATTATTGTGAGAAGCCATGGCAGATAATTTAGTGGAGACGTCCAATTTAATATAAGAGAGCAGATAATTGTCAAGAAGCCCTTTATAGTAAAAAGGAAAGTAACAACGGTAGCGGTTGCGCAGGGAAGTGTAACAGCATAACAACAGTGTATGGCAGACGTGTGTTGTGGCTACTGGATTAAAGGAGATGACTGGCTTGGATAAAAGAAGTAGTCGAGATGTCTGTGGATGGTTAAGGTTACTAAACAAGGCATCGAGTAGTCCATGTCTCGCCGGAGTAACACAGTAGTGTAGCGTGGATGGCTGCGTTTGTGGTGGTAACGCATGTTTAGTAAATACGAGACCAGGGGTTCACAAGACCGGTAGGATCGAGAAGTATAGCCAGAGAAAGCCATACAGTTCGAAGACAGAATTTAGCCACAGTGGTATTTGCAATCAAAAGAATCCGTACGTTTGCCTGGCTAAAAAGGGTAAAACGTAACAATACTATCCCTTTTAGATTTTCATGGTCGTTGTTTTTGTAGTAAAGGTCGTATCTGTTAAACAGCTTAGCAAAAGCAGAGTTTTGTCGTGATCAGTTAACCGACATAAAAAAGGAGGTTATACAATTCGACTGAATGTTGCTTTTTTATGTTTGTGCCTGCAGAATTCAGTCATTTCTGAACCGATTTTAAAAATTTTTGGTAATTGATAAATTATGCTTACAGATTGGTCCCGTTTAATAAACAGTTTATAATCTTAAAAATTAAAGGGTATCCCCATCATATTTTTTACGTGTATTATGAACTGTAAAGGACGATTCTGTTAAAATATAAAATGACTGCGTATTACTATGGCTCCCAATAACAAAAAGTTATACAAAAATAAATCTAAAAAAGAAAGGGTGCCCCCATAATTGATGTAATTTTACTTATATGGGCCTATGTTTTGAACCGTTATAGACAAACGCTTGTAAATTGGACAGAATGTCGGTTGCTATGGCCGATATAGTAACAAGTATTAATACTAAAAATTATAAACTAAAGGGTGCGCCTATAGTTCACTTAATTTAAAGTATATGGCCATACTTTTTAACAGTTGTAGACAGACGCTTGAAATATACAACGAACCTAAATTGTTGAGTTCGCTATAACAACAAGAATAAAATTTGGATTTGGAAGTTAAAGGGTGTCCCATTAGTTGATGTAATTTCAAATTATTCATAATTTTTTTTGTTGCATTTATAAGCCATTAATAAAATGAATTTTGTAGGGCAATTTTACTTATTAAACTGTATGTATGTAATTATACAGAAATATTTTTTTATGAATGATCGCTGTTTTTATTTCAAAAGTTGTGTATGTAATATATGAAAAAAATGTTTTATATAGTACAAATTAACACAAACATATTTGTTTGTTTTTGTTAAGTTTTATTTTTTAATTTTGTTTGTTTGTAAAAACCTTGAACTTTAAGACTGCTTTATTGATATATTTTTAATACAAAAAAATACACTTTTTTTGAAAAACTAAATCATTAAAGATTTTAAATAAAAAAGAAATTCTAAAACTTAGTGTTTTTTCTCTTAAATAGTGCGTTTTATTCTCCACTTTGGTGCGTTTACAACAGATATTTGAGGGTACAACAGATATTTGAGAGTAAAAAACTGATAATTTTCTCAATCTATGCAAAACCATAAGCAACTGTATGTGTTTATATCCATAGTGTGAGTACGCACAAGCGAAAGCATACAATATCAACTACACTCATGCGTTCTTTTGTATCTGTTGTAACTGTTATGTATATGATATATCTGTTTTTGCCATACTGTTGGATATACTAGTGCACGTCTTTAAATTGATTCAGCTAATTCAATGCATGAATAATGATTCGCTAATTAATTAAAAAATTAAAAAAATAGCTCTGTTACAGATGCATTAGAAATAAATAACCCTGGAGTTAATGTCGACGTCGTTGACGGCGTTTCAACGCCGAAAAAGTTGAAACAGATTGAACTTTTACGGCGTTTCAACGCGTTGAGATTAACTGCTCTCATACAATTTCATACGATTCAACTTTTTTTTTGACATTTGACGCCGTCAACGACGTCGACATTAACTCCAGGGTAAACTTAAGCAATTATGCAAAATGTTTGGTTTTAAAATAACTAGTAGAGAAAACTTATAAACGTTTCAAAGAATGTAGTAAACCATAAGAGCTCAAAAGTTCAATTTTAACATCTACATATACTCGAAAACAAATAAAGAAAAACAATTTGTAACATACGCATATATACGCTGGCAGTAGAACATAAAAAATATGTGTATATACACATACGCGAACCCCTAATAAAAATTTTTTTTTGAACTAAGATTCTCTTAAATCTCTAATGAAATCGTGCAAATTTGAATTTAATTCAGTTTTTAAGAGAAATTAATTTGTTTATTCATTATAAATGTATTCAATCTCATTTAATTTTGGTGATGACAAGAATGATTGCAGGGATTCTGTAAGTTTTAACTCATTTTATTTTTATTTTGAACTGAATGCATTCAGCAATTTTTTATTCAATAAGAATGTATTTCGATTTTAATTAATTGATGGGCAAAGTGAATGCAGTAAAATATTTTTAATACGTTATGAATGCATTCACATATTAATTCTATTCATAATTTCTGCAAATTAATAGCTTATTAAAACCCAAATGTGAATCTGTCCTTTAAAGCCGTGTTCTACACATAAGTTCATATATATTCATATTATTCATATTTTTAGTTAAAATTTTTATAACTTTAGTACAATTTTTTTTTTAACTAAAATGAATGTTTTTATTGGAAATATGTCAAATTTATCTAATGTAAGAAAAATTATGTATATTCGTAACACATTTTGAAATATTCAAACGCAAAGTCGAACAAGATTAATCTTTCTACTAAGTGACGTTATACACTCACATTTGCTCTTTAAATTTCTTGGTTGTATATAAAGAATAAAAGAGAAATGAAAAAGAAACGATATGATTGCCAACAAGGGTAAATATTTCCTTTCCTTTACCGTATATTTCGATGTCGCTTACGACATTGGAAAAGGAACATTTGTTGTCAGTGTGCCGGAGGTATTTGTAAATAGGCATCAAATATTAGTAACAAATGTATATTTTTATTGCAAATCAAATTAAAGAAAAATTGGTGGAAAATAATCATCGTTTTGTTCTTGGTATTTATTTAAATTTTGTCACGTGCGACATCGTAAGTGTAAAATGCAATAATTCAAAATATTTTTTTTAATATCTTTATTTTAAAAAAAATTTTCGGATCCGCTATCATATTTTTTTTAAACTAACATCAGATTTTCAATTAGCGACCCCAAAATATCCCACGTAATATGTTTTAAGCAAATTCGATCATTTCTTTTCAAATTGTTTGCCATATTGAATTTGCCATCTTAAAGTTTTAAAAACTGACATCAGATTAGTAGTCAAAGACCCTAAAAACCAAGGTACCAAGTTTTATTACAATTTATTGAATCTATATTAAGTAAATAATTTTGTCGAAATAAAGATTAAAGGATAATAAAAAAAATACAAAGCTATAAATTAAAAAACCGGGACACATATTGAACATATTAGAAATCATTTATATTTATGTTTGATGGAACAAAATTAAAATTAAATAAAAAATAAACTACTTAATATTTTTGAATCAAGTAAAAACTATTATTCAGATTCATCAATGCATCAAATTTTAAAATAAGTCGCATTAAAATATTCCATCAGGATTCGCCGAACTCAGTGTTTGAACTGTTCGCCTTTAAAACGACTTCTGTTTTTGTCGCATGCGAATTCCTTGGTTTCTTTTAATTATCTTGAAAAGGAACAGTTACCTAAAATTAATCTTACCATCAATTATAGTGCTTATCAAGAGCCATAAGTTTCGCCTTTTCTTAAAATAAAATAAAATTTTGACATAGTTTTTTTGACTTTCAATGCGTACGAATGACGCATTCGACATAGAAAAAATATCCATACACATTTTAAAACTCTAATATTTTAAAAATATAAATTGAAGGCATTTTCGACTAACACCTCTAAGCAGCAATGCATGTACATATCTATTCGTCCTTAATTTGTTGATCACAAAATTGTATTCGAACGCTCAGTTTCCACTTTGTTTAACCACCCCATTCGCATTATCCAGTTACATTTTCAGTTTTGTTACGATACTAAAAAAAACATAAATAGGTATGCTAAACGCACACCAACTGGCTTTTCAGTTGCGCAATGTTAATTTGCAGACTAAAAAGACAGCTGCAGTGTGTTCGTTTTGCTGCTGAAAATAGTAGACTGAATTCAGTTGGTTTCAGTTCTGTGTGTGCACAGTTTAACTATTTTGAGTTGGCGTAAAATAGAAAACTGAGCTTAGTTGTTTTCTTTCAGCATGTAACTGAAAAAATGAACAGCGGCCAAATTACCGTATTCGATATCGATCGAAATTTCAGTAGAATTTAAACGTAAATTTCGATTGATATCGAATGCCGTAATTTGCCGCCTGGTTGGTAAAACTGCTAATATCAGTTCCTCATAGATCAGGATAGTTTGACTAAGAGTTCTACGTAGATAATACTTAACCGACTTTACGGTTGACTCCCATGCACCACCAAAGTGTTTAGCATTTGCAGGTATGAAGCTCTATTGTATGCCTTTAAAAGATAGGAAATTGAAATTTCATTGTTTAATTTACAAAACGTTACCATTCGGTGTATTTCATTAAGTCTTCTTTCAGCATCGCGGAAGTTCGTGCCGTTATCACTATTAATACGCGCTTATAGAGCGAGTCGCGCAAAGAATACGCGGTGCGTATTTACATTAAAAAAAAATTAAAAACAAACGCTAGGCACCGCGTATTTACATTCATACTTAACTCATAAAAGTCAATATGATACTGAAACAGTGTCTATAATGTTGTGAGCAAACAAGTATGAATAATTAAAAATAAAAAGTAGCATTTGTGGCTATCAAATTGCTACCACAAAAAAGCAACAACAAATGTACAAGACGAGTTACAAAGAGAACGACAAAGAAAAAAGCTTTAAGTTGTGTGTAAACTTCGTCTCACCAAATTAACATTAAGATTAGTTGGTTAAATAGATGATGTTTACGAAGTACATAACATAAGGTAGATAGATGCAAAGAATGCTGATGAAGGATGTGGCGGTCCAGAAAATGCTGCATTTCATTCTGCTAGCGTCTAATTTTTCTTGTTTTCTTTGGAAAACGTCCGCATACATTTGTAAATAATTTTTCTTTCTAAAAATTTTTAGAAATTAATTAAAAAAAGGAACCAAAAATCCGAAAATAAAGTAAAATTTCATTAATTTACAAAATCGATGGTTCGAATCCTGGTCAGGGAGAAATTAAAAATTAAAAACACGCTAGGCACCGCCTATTTACATTCATACTTAACTCATAAAAGACAATATGATACTGAAACAGTGTCTATACGAGGGCTGCTATATATATTTCTGGCCTGGCAACACTTAGTGCTGCCAAGTGCAATCTGACATTTCCATTGGAAAGTTTGTCATTTTTAAGCATAATCGTACTCAAAACGTTTTGACGTACGACCATTATTTGTGTTGTTTATAGTGACTTGAAAAAATTAATATAGAAAAAAATGGAATTAACTCGTGAACATTTTCGTGCCATCATTTTTCACAACTTTCGACGTGGATTATCACGATAAGAGTGCATTGATGAACTTAAATCTTTGTATGGCGATGAAGCACCATACTATAGCACTGTGAAAAATTGATATAATTTGCTCAAAGACGAATTCCGTGAAGGTCGTCCAAAAACGGCTGTTGTGCCAGAGAACATTGATGGCGTGCGTGAACTCATAATGCAAGATCGACATGCCACATACCGAGAGATAGAGACATCCTTGGACATTTCTTCCACCAGCATACATTCGATACTGCATGAACACCTGGCCGTAAAAAAGGTTTGTTCTCGTTGGATCCCGCACAATTTGAAAGTCGTTCAAAAAAAGGCTCGTGTCGATTGGTGCAAAGAAATGTTGCAAAAATACGATTGCGGTGATTCAAAAGACGTTTATAAGATCGTTACAGGTGACGAATCATGGATCTATGCGTATGAGCCCCAAACGAAACAACAATCGACCGTGTGGGTCTTCAAAGACGAGCAAAATCCAACGAAAATTGTTCGTGGAAGAAGCACTTCGATGCAAATGGTCGCCTGTTTCTTCGGCAAAACTGGTCATGTGGCGACTGTTCCGCTTGAGCAACGTAGGACGGTCACTTCTGAGTGGTACACTACAATTTGTTTGCCTGAAGTCATCGGAGAAATTCGAAAAACCAACAAGAGAAGACGAATCATTGTTTACCATGACAATGCGAGCTCTCACACATCGGCTCAAACCAGAGCGTTTCTGACCGGCCAAAACGTCGAATTAATGGGTCATCCGCCGTACAGCCCTGACTTGAAACCTTATGATTTCTTCTTGTTTCCGCACATCAAGAAAAAATGCGTGGTCAACGATTTTCGTCGTCAGAAGAAGCTGTTGAAGTGTTCAAAACCCATGTTTTAGAGGTGTCTCAATCGGAGTGGAAAAAGTGCTTCGACAACTGGTTTGAGCGCATGCAAAAGTGTATAAATCATGCTGGAGAATACTTTGAAAAACAATAAAGCCATTTTTGATTATAAATATTCGCATTTTCACTATTAGGCCAGAAATATATAGAGCAGCCCTCGTAATGTTGTGAGCAAACAAGTATGAATAATTAAAAATAAAAAGTTGCATTTGTGGCTATCAAATTGCTAGCACAAAAAAGCAACAACAAATGTACAAGACGAGTTACAAAGAGAACGACAAAGAAAAAAGCTTTAAGTTGTGTGTAAACTTCGTCTCACCAAATTAACATTAAGAATAGTTGATTAAATAGATGATGTTTACGACGTACATAACATAAGGTAGATAGATGCAAAGAATGCTGATAAAGGATGTGGAGGTCCAGAAAATGCTGCAATGCATTCTGCTAGCGTCTAATTTTTCTTGTTTTCTTTGGAAAACGTCCGCATACATTTCTAAATAATTTTTCTTTCTAAAAATGTTTAAAAAATTAAGTAAAAAAAAGAACCAAAAAGCCGAAAATAAAGTAAAATTTCATTAATTTACTTTTTTGAAAATGTCATAAAAAGTTTATTTTTAACTTAAATGTTAAGATTTTTCTAATTTAATTAGACCTTTAAAATATCTATAAAAATTTGCTTAAATATGCAGGCAGAAAATTGGCTTACAATTTTTTTTCTTTTCTTATTACCTCAAGACTTTTGCTATATTCTTAATAAAATTTGAAATAAACACGTTAAAAGTTTTGATCTGATATCGCTTTTCGTTAAGAAGTTACAAGCCTCTGAATTGGGAAAATGTAAAAATACCGTTTTTTTAATTATTTTCCCAAAAAGGTGGGTGGCGTTCTTTTCTTTTTTATTTATACTATTTTAAAAAACAAACCTATAGCAAATCCGAATAAAAGAAAAATTAGGTCAACAATTATAACGGTTCCCCTACCAGCCCTTTCCAGCATTGCTTTTTTTAAGTCCCCGAATTTTGGCACATACTCCAAAATGGATTTGACAGCCCCTGATTAATTAAGGCAGGGTAGCCTTTTTTGTAACAAACAATTTTTGGGACATTTTTCACCGTTCCGGGAATGTATTTGTTAAAACTAAAAAATTAAATTTTATTTCACTATTCTATTAAAAAATCTTTTAGCTATATAACTTCAAATTTTGTAGGAATAGCTCGATGCGTTATGATATTGTGGCAATTTTAAGTCCATATTTAATTTCTTAAAAAACCACATTAACATGATTTTTTCAGTTTTTGAAAATGTAGCGCGAAAAAAATAATTACAATATTATTATTCTAGATGTCATAAGCTTTCCTTTGATGCTACTTAGATGTACATCGAGCATATATATAAGCTAAAGTAGCTTCCTAAACCTGGTGATTTTGTTTATTTATTTTATACCTATGTATGCAAAAACTAAAAATGTGTATAAGCACATTTTGTACCAAACTGAAAAACACAAACAGCTAACAAAATGTGTTTATAAACTGTTTTGGTTTTTACATACATATAAAATGAGCAAACAAATCATGAGGAGGCGAGGCCTACAATTTTGAATTGTGAAACTTTTCCACAACACCCATTGTAAGAAAAAAATTTTTTTAGGAGAAAAAATAATAAGTGTAAACAAAATTTGATATTTGAAACCGTAAACAAGAAAGTAGTCAGCTGATCTATTGCCACTACCTAGTATATTATTGTGCTTTGGGTCTTATCTTTTATTAACCCACCGAATGTATTAAATTAAATTTCGATTCGTCCGAAAATAAAACTGTTTTCCATTTGTTTACGGACCAGTTTATGTCCTCTTTAGCGAATTTTATGCGTGCGACTCGATTTTTCTTGGATATAATGGCTTTTTTGCAGCACGGTAACTTTTAAGTCTAGCATTACAAGCCCTTCATTGTCCTACTACTTATTTTTGGGTTGAGTGCGTGGATGCTTCTTTAGTTTTCTTATAATTCTAGAGTTTTCTTTGGCTGTTGTACATTTTGGTGGCCCACCACTGTGGATGGTTTCAATTTTGCCCGAGGTGACAAAGGTTTTTATTATAAAGCTCAAGGTTTGTTTTGGCAATGAAAACTTTTTACAACTTTTGTTCTTGGATAAACCATTTTGAAAATTCTCAATTAATAACTTTTTTCTGCGTTGTATTTTCTTCTAGTCATGTTCTTGATTAGCTTTAAAAAAAACACAAATCAGAAATTTTTTATTACTAATTTTTACCTGCTGGACAAGTTTTAACTGGATTATTAAAAAAGGAGAAACTCGCAATTATTCTCATCCAACAATATTTTTAATTTCAAATTATAACGGAACATATACCGTTCGATTTTATAACCATTGTATTGAGTACAATATATTTTGTCGCGAATATTTTTCACTGCATAATATGTATGGCATTGTTCTGGGAAGATAAAACAAAAACAAAGTACCAAGTGATATGTTTTTGTTGACTTATTTCTGAAAGTCAAGATTTGTTGTCGGAAAATATGATAATGAGATATGATTCTGATAATTTTAATCAATATTTGTGAGAAATTGGTTATGTTTTTCAGCCCAACATGTTTTGTCCAACACTGTAGATCTCGTTTAATTTTGCAGAAAATAGGAATGTCTTTATGAAGATTTAACTAGTGTTGGCTATTAGAATCAAGAAATGGTGACAGTTTTCGTAATTTTTTATTTGTTAGGGTAGCTCGACCGTTCTTAAGTTGCTTAATTACTTGTTATAGATTGTTAATGTTTGTAAATTTCAAATTCAGCCCCTTTTAATTCTTCAACTATCAGGAGTGAGAATTTTAGTTTAAGTTCGTTCATTGATTCTTTCAATGACATTTTAATTATTTATTTATTTATTCAATTAATTATATTTCCTGCACAACAAGACCAAGTCTTATATTTATAGTACAGGAACGCATTACGTTACAATATTTGAATTACCATCATAAACTTAATACATATGCAAGTATATAATATTATCAAAAATAAAAAAAACAGGAGGAAAATGTTATTTTTTGTTAAGATTATTTATAAAAATTAAATAAAAATTTTTTGAAACTATTAACATTGCTATTTACTTGTTGAATTGGTGGAAGATTGTTCCAAAGACGTGCTGCATGCACATAGAACTGCCATTCAGACATTAGGCATTGATGCCGAGGTATTATAATATTTCGGGTTCGAATCGATTGAGAAAAACGTATTTGTTCAAATATATATCTGGATGTTTGACTTGCAAAAATGTAAGACGGCGAATTTTTAATAGATTATCAAGTGAGACTCCGTTCAGAGTATTAGAATCAGAGGAGACATGAACAAATCTTCTCAGTCCATACACATATCTTATGATGTTATTAAACAACATATTTAGTTTCCGCTTACTAACTGTGTCACAATTTCTAAATAACTCGCACCCATAAAGAAAAAAAGGAATCAGGTATGTTTTAGCAAGTGATTCCCTTATCCTAAAAGGAGTGAAATATTGTGTGTGCCAGACAGCTCTTAGTTTTACATAATTTTGACCCAGTGAGTTTATATGATCATTCCATGTCAAGTGTCTATTGAAAGTAATACCAAGATTTTTTGCTGTTTTAACAATTTCAATTTTTTCTCCATTTAAAACAATATATTCAGAAATGTTGGGATTTATGCGTTTTTTGCATATAACTAGACATTTAGATTTTCTCGGATTCGAACAAAGACCATTTGCACTAGCCCAAGTGTAGATTCTGTTTAAGTCATTATTCAGATCTGAGATGCTTGAAGCAATATTCTGAACTGGGCTACTTAATATGAGTTGCACGTCATCTGCGTATAAATGAATTTCACATTTAGTAAGTTGTTTTGGCAAACCATTTGCATACAATGAAAATAAGAGAGGACCTCCCCTTATAATGGATATTGTATTTGACCATGCATCGTTAAAAAATACCGATTGTGTTCTGTTTAAAAGATACGATGATATAAGTCTAGTTGATGTCTTCGAGAAGCTATAAAAATGTTTCAGTTTTCCAACCAGTATATTATGGTCCACCGTATCAAAAGCCTTGGAGTGGTCTAAAGCACTAAATAATTTATGTCACCCTTTTCTAATCCTTGCCGTATATTCTCTCTAACTTCCACAAGAGCCGTAATGCAGCTATGATTTTGACGAAAACTAGATTGCATACTGGAAAGCAAAATGTAAGAAGTGATATACGCAATCATTTGTTTATAAAGGAGTTTTTCCAAAACTTTCGATATAAAACACGAGATGGCTAATAGGTCTATATTCCCCATTCGACTTAGGTAATGGTACATTTTTTGCATGTTTCCAGTTTAACGGGAACACACTTGACATTATGATGGTATTAAACAAATGAGTAACATACGGCAAATTTAGGGGTAATAGTAGTTTTATAAATTTTGGGTGTAAATTATCACTTCCCACTGCGTTTGATCTTATTGATGAGCACGTTGAAATGACCTCATATTGAGTAACGAAAGAAAATTGAAAATGTTCCCCGATTGTCCCGTTATCTGTATTTATCCCGTCTGTAGAAAAATTTAAAAAATTGGAATTTTCTTGGAAAACAGGGGGATTAGTAAACGTTCTGTTAAGCACATTTGCAAGTGACAAGTCAACAAGTGACAGTCAACATTGATGTTTGCATTGCCGATTCCTATTTCACGAATAGTATTCCAAGTTAGTCGAGAATCAATTGTAGTACTAAACCGTCTAGAATAATATTGGGTTTTCGCACGTTTAGTAAGCTTACGAACATTTTTCCTGGCAATGGAATATTGAATTTTAAGTTCGGTAGTTTTATATCGCTTCCATCTGCCATATGCTAAGTCCCTTTGGTGTACTGCATTCTTAACGGCATTTGAAAACCAGGGTTTTTGTTTATATGTCATATTCTTTCGTTTCAGTGGAACAGTTAAATCAAAAAGATATTGTATTTTGTGCTCCAAAAATGATGATTGCGCATCAACAGAAGACATGAAGTATATATCACTCCAGGAAATGCGTGACGAAAATTTACATAAATTATTAAAATCCAGGTGTTTAAAATCGCGATAACTAAAACTCTGTTTATTTTGTTGTACTTGAAAGTTATAAGTTAGAAAAATCAGGTCATGTTTTGAAAAACATGGAGCAGATATCTGATCATACAAAACTACATTATCAGTATTAGACACAAAGAAAATATCTATTAGTCCGTTTATTGTGGATGTGTGGTGAGTTGGATTTAGTGTGTTTGCTGGAATAAGACCAAACGATAACATATTAGCAGGAAGAGTCATTTCCATTAAAAGGTTTGAATTAAAATCACGAGAAATTACTATATCATCATACTCTGAGACGAAATTTTCAAGTTTAGAATACAGGGCGGTTACAACCGACCAACAACTTATTGCCAAATGCTGAAACTTCAATAACTATAAACTCAACCGCTTGTCCAATTAAACTATTTACAAGCGATGACTTGCAGCAGATTTTTTTCCTCTATCAGATCTATAAACTTTGTATCCATTAGGATCGGGGGTTGAAGTTACTAGCTATGTTTCCGAAACACAAATAACATCGACATCAGAATTCTCAAAGATTAATTTAAATTCATCTATTTTATTTTTTAAACTTTGACCATTTATGTGTGCGAATTTAAAACCTTTTTTATGCTTAGCTAATATCCCGTTCATATTGTCAAGTCTTTGGATCTTCCATAGTCGTCACCGTTAGAAGTCAAAAAAACGTAAATGAAAATGTGCAATGCCAATTGAAACAAAAATTTCATAAAGGAAGTCTAAATAAAGGATTACGTTTAGAAAATAAAAAAAAAATAGTTAACATTAACAAATTTTAAAAAAGCAACATTAAAAACTAAGATTAGATTAAATATTAGAGTCATATAATTATAAAATAACAAAACAACTGAAAGAAAGAGTAATAAATAAAAAGACAAATATACAGAAATTTAATGCATTCAAAACACAATACAATTTATTCAGCAGACTGAAAAAACTGCTTCAGTTGGTCTGGCAAGTTAATATTAAATGATTCATCGTTTTCTTTCTGCTTAACATAAACAATACCCCGTAGTGTGAACACTGACTTCAAAAGGAAATCCTTTTTAGCCTAAGTGCTGTTTCAAAAATGCCATAATTGTGTTGTGTAAGAAAACCCGCATTACATAATCTTAACGGCGATTTAAATTTGCGACGATGTGCTGCAATGCTTCTTAGAAATAAGTTTTTTTCATATGGCGTATTGAATTTAATAACAATTGGTGGATCATCTACAATGCGATGGTTTTTATAGTTTTTTACACGAAAAATTTATTGCAATGAAGGCAAAGTAACTTTTAAGGTATTGCATATATTTTCAAAAATTTCATTTAAATTTTCATTATTCTGCGAAGGTATACAGGTAACACGTACATCTGCTGTCACCATGGAGTTTTCTTGTCTTAGACATTTTAATTTTAAACTTTCAACATCAAATTTTAGTTTATCATTTTCCGTGTTAGCCATCTCAAATTTAAATATTTTATCATTTAACTCATTTACTTCTCTTTTCACATCGTTAATTATTTCATCTTTCAAATCTTTAAATTTTTGCTCAATTTCAGTTATTAAACATCTCTTACTTTCCGCAATCATACTTTTTATAATTTCAGTTTACTCTCTTATATACTCATCCTGTTTAGTAAATTTGGCATCAAGCCAATTCCATAAAGGCTGGTTCACCCACAAAAATTTTGTTCCGAAACATTTTTTTATATGTAGTTTGACGTTTTATTTTTTGAGAGAGAGAGAGAAAAAGAGTAAACTCACTTCGGAACAATTTCAGCTTGAATTGGTTTTAAACCACTGCGTGAACAAGAGTCATTTGGATTCGAAAAAATAAGTTCAGCTACTGCAGGGGTATTATCAAATGAGCTAAGCTCAGCTTCATGTGCGTTCTCTTATTACTTACAATTCTCTTAATTCTACGTGTTAACATTTTTTCTTATTTTTTTTTCTTGTGTTTGCTTTTATTTATTTTAATTTATTTTATTGCTTCGTTGTTTGTGTTTAAGATTGTGTTTAATGTTTGCTTGTTGTTACACTTGATTAAAAGTTAATAAAATGCTTATTGTAGAAGAATTTTTGTTAATTCTCTTATAGTCTCCGATTATAGATTTTTAATTTGTTTGTCGTGTGTGTTTATTACCCTACACTTTTGTTTAGTTTATTTGTTTGCGGACTAACTTAGGTGTTGAGAAGAAAAAATATTGTTTATGTTTATTTTGCATATGTTTTATTGTGTTTTATTTTAATTAGTTTAAGTATTAAGACTGTTTTTATTTAAATAAATTAACATAAACTGCGGAGCTCAGCAAAACACACCTGTTCTCTTTTCTTATAATTTTTTTTTTTTAGATTGGTTTGAGTTTATTTCCTGAACAAAGATCTTCATTGGTTGTATTCTCTGTGAGGTCTTGGACTGGCTAGTAATTTTCCTCCTGAAGCAAGATCCATCCAAGATGGATCCTTAAACAACATATCATGTGTTATTAGAAAACTAGATTTTACACCCCTGCTAGCCACGTATGCCGGGCTCTGTTTGCTAAGAACCACCACTTATTTCTTGGGGTTCTTTCTAAGGCATAAAAAGTTCTATGGCTAGTAAAAGCTTTCCACTTTGTAGGGTGAGAGCAAACTGCATCATCCATTTGTATGTGTGTACTGGAGAATAAATACTCAAATAGCTGAGCATGTAAAAAAGCTGCACAAAGTTCCAGCCTGGAAATTGATAACGACACAAGTCTGCTACCTTTGATTTCGAGATAACTAGGTTTGTAGATACATTTGCTGACACCTTGCGACTATAAATTACAGCAGCGTGTGCGGAGAAAGAAGCATCACAATATCGAAGGAAGCTTACAGTCTTTTCGGTAGAAAATACTAATCTTGGTATTTTAACTTTGTTAAGTAAATGAAATTCTGAAAATAACAGTTTGACTTCATTTAATATGTTATTGGACAACATTTCGTCCCAGTCAAGATTCAAAAGCCACAGGCGTGGAATAATTAGTTTTATGGAAACAGTAGCAGGTGTTATCCAGCCACGAGGATCGTATATTTAAGATATTTCGGAAAGCATGCTCCTTTTCGTGCTAAGTAAACGATCTGTCTCCTTGACCTTAAAAGAAAAGCATTTAATAATTGGATTCCAACCCAATGTTTACAGTAGTCTAAATTTTTTCACTGTCTGGAATGTTACGTAGAATTTTGCTGTTATTAGTAGCCCACACGAAGATGGAATCCGCCAGCCATTAGCAACTTCTTAAACTCTTCTGCTAGCTTCTGGGCGTCCTCTATTGTGTTCGCTCCTACCATGCAATCGTCGACGTAGAAATTATTTTTAAGAGCTTCATTGTCAATGGGATATTGCTGCTTTTCACCATCACTCAATTGAAGAAGAGTACGGATTGCTACAAAAGCCGGCCGGACGCCGTACTTCACTGTAGTTAACCGATAGTGCTTAACTTCTCATCCTAAACATATGCTTAATCTCTGCAGAAGAGCACTATTTTTGCATCTAAACCTTACTATCAATGCCAATAAGCCTTGTTGTAGAGTTAGACCTTTTAGTAAGCAATCGTTGCTAAATTTGTCATTAGAAGACTTGGCAGATCCATCAAATACTACCTTAAGTTGTGTGTCTTACTACTTTCTTTAAACACAGAATGGTGCGGCAGATAAAAACTTTTTTTTACCTTCACAGTATAATTCATTTTGAGGCACTAGCTTTATTCATTTAATCTGAATATGCGTTCTTTAAGGCAGCATTTAATTTAGATTTGCGCTCCATAACCTTAAGTCTTTTTAAAGCGCCTTGATAATGATAATATTTATAATTATAAAATTTAAGTACGCAGCTAAACAGATAATAAAATTCTGCATCGTATACTGAATTTTCAAGGTTTTAGCTTTGTAAAAAAAGTGAGAAGGTTTTTGAGAGTGATCTCAATCCCGGTCCTAAAAATGTTATATATCAATATCAAGTAATGGATAATTTTAGGAAATTGGAAAAAAAAATTAAAAAACTTTGTTTCACAGAGACGTCTTTGGGGGTGGGATTGGAGGGATACCTCCCCCTGCCCATATAAGTTAATTTCTATGGTTTTAATGCGTATGTAATCCATTTCATTTAATAATTATTTCCTTTTTTCAAATAATATTTTATTTCACCGCCCATAAAAAGTGGCGGGACTAAAATGGCATTTTAGAATCTCCAACTTGTAAGTTTTTAAACGTTCCTTGATCTTAAAAGTTGTAATTGCTAAACTAAATGATAGGAAAATTAAAAAAAAAACTTGCATGTTTCAAAGGTAGGATTAACTCTTCTAAGGGGAACTTTTTTCTCCTTGGTCCGATTTTTCTTCTTTTCGAGCTTTAACAGCCTATGACCATAATAAATTTTCCAGCCAAGTTTAATTAATCTAGGTGAACTCAATAAATTTTAAAAGCCAATATAAGCTTAAAAAAAGATATGTCTGGCTAGTTTGGCAAAATACCATGTGCGACGTATACTACCTTTTATACATCACGTTATACGCACTTTCTGTGTTTTCCAATACACATCCACCCCAAAGTACGAATACAAACATTGTATTCTGCACGAGTAGGACACCATTTTTAACAATGCGACCTTCTCTTAAAATCGAAAAAAAAAAAATAGTCAAAGATATCTATTTCTTTAGGCGTATTAAATTTTGTGTCAACTAGAGGTACATTTTTAACATCATTCCAATACTTAATAATAATAGAAGAGCATTGCAAGCGGGATGTAAGGCTCTTTAAAACATGAGCCATCATGATAGTAGCTTGAGCATTATATATCGACCTTACCTCCAATTCGACTACTCCTCTATTGACACAACGCTCCGAAATTAGCGTATTTTGACAGCCGGAATCAAGTAAAACGTTAAATCTTTGGGGAAAACCCAGTTTTCCACCACTAAAAAAGCGGCGGTGGGCAATAACATATTTATATTTTGCACTTCAATTAGTGTTGGTATATTTCCTGATGAAGAAGTTGCTGCCATTTCTGCCTTTCTTGACGCATCTTTCGTCAGACAATAATTTAAAGTTTTCACTACTGGTTATGTTTCAATCTTCTGGATAATCTTATTTTCTAATGCATAAATGATGACAAGCTTTGCAAGATTCACAGACATGCTTACAGAGGCATTTTTTTACTAACCCAATTACTAATATTTGGAGTACTCCGAATTGTAAGTCAAAAGGTAACACAGAGTTTGCTTTCGCTTGCTTCATATTGTACAATATACATGATACAGTGTTATAGACAGAGAGAAATTAAGCTAAATGTGGTAAAGAATTGAGTGTAACACACGCTCTCATTTTACTAAGTAATTTACGCAGAAGTGCTTTTGAGTGTGAGTATTATTGTAGTGTGTTAGTATTATTGTAGTTTTTGTTGTTGTATTGTCTGAGTAGTTTGTCGATGGTTGTATGGTTGTAACTCGGTCCAGATAAATACAACAAAGAACTCGATACAATTTACACTATAGCTAAAAATAACGGTTACAACCACACAACCATCGACAAACTACTCAGACAATACATTAACAAAAACAAGAAGAAAGAATACAAGGACAAAAACGATACAACACGACGACACATCTTTACTTACACAGGACCAGAAATATATAGATTAACTAATCTTTTCCGGAAAGAAGGTTTACACACAACACTAAAAACGACCAACACTCTACGCAACAATCTCAAGACATCAACAGAAACAACCGATAAATTTAGCACCAGCGGAGTATACAGACTTACTTGCACCTGCAACCATACATACATCGGACAAACTGGACGAACATTAAAAACAAGGTTTACAGAACACATACGATCATACAAAAGGAAAAGGGAAGACTCCAATTTCGCAATACACCTTAACACACATGGACACGAACCAAGAGAAATAGACGAATGTATGACAGTATTACACCCAAGTAAAAAAGGACGAAGACTAGATATTCTTGAAAAAATGGAAGTTTACAAAACACGAATGTTTAACGGAGACATTATTAACGAACAGGTAAACACAACCTCTGACACGATTTTCACACCACTAAAATTACTAAAACACTCTTACAAACGAAAAACACCCACAGACGGTCACACTTACCTATCCAATATTAAAAGACCCAAATATTAAACTATTTACCCCAATAAACAGGACAGATATCAGGCAATCTACCTGCATAATACCATTTAAACGGACAAAAATTACCTAAACCCACCACCTTTTATTCTTAACACTATCTCTTCAGTTTTAACAAATACGTGTTTTGATATTGATGTTATCACATCGAAAGCGCTCGCCGAACATCCAAGGTACACAGCCAGTGACGACGGTTATTACCGAAAATTATAACAACAGTTAAATTGTAATATGTTGAAAAGCTCGAATAGTTGAAACTGGAATACGGAACAAGTATTGTAGTTACCGAAATTTTTCATGTAAATTGACTTACATGGTCCTATCTTTTGAACCGTCATAAAAAAACGCTTAAAAATTGGACAGAATGTAGATAACTATGACCGTTGTAACTACAAGTATAAATATTTAATTTTATGTACATATATGAAGAATAAAAGAATAAAATTTGGTTTTATAAATTTGAGGGTATTGCATTAATTGATGTAATTTGGTGTATGTATCTAAACCTTTGAACGGTTATAGGCAGACAACTGAAATTTACAGGAAACTTGTATTGCAAAGTCCGCTAAAAGACGAAGTATACAATTTAAATTTATAAATTAATGTGTGTGCTCATACCTAATGTAATTTTACCTTTATATAGCCCTATCTTTTGAACCGGTTTATTCAAACATTTGAAAATTAGACAAAATATCTACTAATTTGTATGGTATATCAAGAAATATAAATAGTTAAAACAAGAAATATAGGGGTGACACAATAGTTCATGTATGTGGCCAAACTTTTGAACCTTTTTAGACAAATAGCTAAAATAGGTTTTTTTTTGGCAAGAATTATTCCTTTTGATCCTCGCTAAAAACGTAATATGTTAGAATCTGCAACTGCAACAGTTTCTTCGTTTTGATTAATATCTATTTGTTTTGATAAAGATTTATAATATTAATTTGTACCTTTTATAATAATATACATTAAAAAAATTAAAAAAAATTGTCTGTTGAATTTTAATTTTTGACACTTGGCAATTCTTGCTACCGTGTGAACTAACAATTTGTTGTCTGACAATGTTGTCAGATAAATTTATTGTCAGATAATTGTCTCACAATGGAATTGTCAGTTTTCTGACAAATGCCTTGCAATCGTGTGAACTCACAATCTAAATTGTGGTAACAATTTTTGATTGCCTTCTCATTGTCAGTACATTGTTAGGTCTGACAATATTGTAAGACCTGACAACCGTCTATACAGAGCTTAAGAACAAAGATGATGTTGCTCTGTTGATGTTAGCTTAGAGAATGATTTATTGAACAAAAATTAATTTCTTCTAAACTAGTAATACGTGTACATATTTTAAATTGATATCGCATAATATACCGTTAATTTTATATTTAAGTAAAAAAAATGAGATGTTGCTTTACATAAGAAGATTAATGTTACAATGCATGTACGTGGGTGGGTTTAAAATGATTGGCAAACAATATATATTAGAATAAAACAAATATTTTCATGAACACATATTTAGGAGTTATTTAGTCTGAATTATTATTTAATTTAATTAAGCGTAATAAAAGTTTCAAATCGTCAATTGGTGCTGTAAATTTTTAAAATAGTTTTAGAAGTAGTAGAAGTTTAACTAATCAAAATTTATTGAAAATAATTAAAACTCATGCTGATCATTATTTTGTTCTATTTTATTTACAGAGTTTATATGTGCAAACAATGGCAAGACTTAAAAGTTTTTAATGATCACACGGCATTAGCTACAGGTGTCCGATTTGGAAAGAATGCTCAGTACATTGCATCAACAAGTATGGATAGAACTCTAAAATTATATTCAATTGATTAAGTTGAATATTCAGAAATTTTTATTAACTTTCAGTCATTATTTTTTTATTAAAAAATATACTTTAGTCTTTCAATGCATTTTACATTTGTCCAAATAAAAAGACGAAATACATACTAATATGTATATTAACTTGTGGTCACACTTAACAGACATATGAATTAAAGAAGGAAAGAACTTGTTTTTTAATATTTTGTACGGAAATGTAGAAACCTGTACGAGTTTTATCACAAAATAGATCAGTGTTCCAATATCAAAAGTAAAAGCACCGCAAGTAGCTTCGTAAATGCTTTTACCTATATATGTTTTACATAATAACCATTGTTATATTTCAGAAAAATACAAATTTTTTACATCATACAAATAAACGCTGATATAATAAAATTTGGCAAGGTTTTTGCGATAAGTCGATTTTTGTTCAAATCAAAGCCTTTTGTAAATGTGCTAAATTGTAGAATTCCACAATTGGTGTACAAATGTTGTTGATATTTTCAATGTTAATATTTGCAATATTCTTTTATTAGTTTACTGAAATTTTGTAAAAGGAATTTTTACACGTTTAACAATAGCGATTTTACGACTACTCTGGTTGTATTTGATACAACGTACAATACGTTATGAATAGCACAATAATTTTGGGGTGCTCTATAGTTGATTACTGTTATTTTGAAAAACTGTTGTATTTAATATTATCAAAATTTTTTAATTAATATTTATTTAATTTTTTTGATTAAGTTTACTGAAGGTAATGATGGGATACCGTACTTATTAAAATTTTTATTTAGTGATTATTGAATTTACAACAACATACTGCACACATTTCAAAATTACTATGTTTCCACCATCTACTATACTAAAAACCGTAGTAGATGCTGTAAGTGCATTTACTTACGAGTGTGAACAGCTGGCATATTTGCCGCCTTACTCTACGTCTTCACGAGCTATGGCATTGAATGCATGCAAATAACTCTGACAGGGCAACGGCATAAATTTATATGTTCTTGTACGTGGTAAATACGTGTTAATTTCATATTCTGTCTGAGCCTAATTGTCTATTACTTATAAGGGCTTAAAATACATTAGCTCAAAGTTATTATGGAACGAACAGTTATCATATCAGTGGATTTTACCCAAATTTTGTTTAGAAAACTCAGGAGTTTTATATCAAAAGCCAAATTAATTAAATGAGAAATACATTAAATCAACAAAACAAAAATAAATAAAAACTAAAAAATCTTTTATACTAAAACACAGTATCCATTTAGTAACTATTTTTCTTTATTTATTTATTTTATTTTATTTTTTCTACACAAGGGCTGCCATTGGTAACCATTCATATGTGTTTAAAAGAGAAAAATAAAAATCTTACAAAATTTTTAAAAATAGGCATGTGCACATGGAAATACAACAATATAAAAAATTTTTTATGTGGAACCTATTTTATGTAATTGCTTTTTGTTGATTAGCATAGAGAAGATTCTAAATTTTCATGTTTTAACACAATATTTTATATTTAATATTTAGTTTTATTACCGCTTTTAAGCGATTTTTAGATTAAAAATGAAGTAGTAAAATTTTTAGTTAAAATGTCCTTTCTAAGTTGTGTATAAATCTTAACAAAAATTAATTACTATTGTGGCTCCAGGTCTGCTAATAATCCATTCGGTAAGTAATATACATCATAAAATTAAAATAGATTTACTTTCTAACATATTAATTTCTTAATTATGTTTTAATTGTTTCGTTAATTGTCAGAAACAGCGAAAAACGAGAAACTTACATGCAGTTTAGTTCATCTTGTAGTAGGTGAAACGAAAAGCGTAGCTCTGAACTGAACTAGGTAAAAATTTGTGCTAGTTTATATAGTTCAGGGAATGCAATTAAAATAGTTTTTTTTATGAACTACTCAAACCTAATGGGGACAATTTTAGAGTAACCAACTGCGCACAACATGAGCCTTATGCTTTGCGTCATAGTCCTGATAAAAAAATAAACTGCTTTCTATTCCGAGCTTTGGAGCGTTCTATTTTACATTTCATTTTATAAGTTTAAATAATATATTTTGGGGGGTTATTATGTAATTCTATTCGAAAGGAAAAAAATTACGATTTTGTACAAAACGTATTCTACAGTATCGGACAAAAAATTTGCAACTAAAATCTTAAATTCATGTTTTTGTTAAAAAATTTCGTATGTTGTTAGATTCAAAACTAATTTTTGTAAGTTTGTGATAGTTACCATCTCTAATATAACTTCGTATATTATTTTGATTTAGTTATTGGGAATTTGCAGTTTTACAGTGCATTATATTAGAGTAGTTTAAAATTTGGTCTGACAAAACAATTGCAACTCAAAAAGTTATTGTTGTTAATATATTAAAAACCGTTATGTTCTCTTTTGTTTTATCTCATTTGTAGTTTAATGGAATAAAATACCGTTATTAAAAAATATTTCGAAATATCGATAAACATGGCACGTAGTGTAGACTATTTTAATAAAGAAATTGGTCCAAAAGACCTTTCTATTACATACAAAGTGCAAAAGTCATAAATTTCACGAATCTTGTCACTTTAAAAAAAATAAATCTGTGAATGTGATCAACCGGCTGGCCGCGAAAAACTGTCAAAAGAACAGACTCGTTAATTATTAGAGAAGTTAAAACAGTTTTCTATTAAATCGGCTCAAACATTTGCGAAAGAATTAAGAATACCTGTAAGCGCAAAAACTATTTTCAGACGTCTCGTTAATGCTAGTTTGTTAGCTTACCGACCACCGAAAAAAAATCTCATATCTAAACGTAGTCAATTTACACGGCTGCAATTTTCTAAAGAACATGTTAGCTTAACGGCTGACCAATGAAGAAACTTTCTTTTTAGCGACGAATCAAAGTTTAGTATTATTGCTAGTGATGAAATCACTCATGTAAGAAGACCTAGAGGAAAAGGTGTTAAAAAGAGTTTTGTGTAAAGGCGGTGAGGCATGAAGGTGGCTATGTAATGGCCTGGAGGTGTTTTTCTGGCAGAGGATTAGGGCCACTATGTCTTTCTTGAGGATGTTATGTTCCCATACGCTGAGTGGGAAATGCCATTACGTTGGACGTTTCAGCAAGTAAACGACCCTAAACACACATCAAAGGTAGTAAAAACTTGGTTAAGCAAAAAAAGTATTAATGTTATACAATGACCAGCTAATCACCGGACCTTAACCCGATCGAAAACCTATGGTCCATTGTGAAACAAAGAATTGATCACACCAATATCAAATGAAAATGGCGAGGAATTTTTCAACCGGGTTCAACAAGCATGGAACGGCATACAACAAGCTACAATTGATCACTTAATAGAGTCCATGCCTCGACGATGCAGATCCGTTATTTAAAATAAGGGTTTCGCCTTAAAATATTAAAAAAAAAATAGGTTAATATGAATTCATTTTAAGTTGCAGTTGTTTTGTCGTGCTGAATTAGAGTGACAACTCTCAGCTTGATTTGGTTTAACTTTAATTTTTGTCCGGACAAAATTGAACTGAGTTGCCGCTCAATTTTTTTTTTTTTTAAAAGCTAAATTGAACTTTCACACCTTATAGAGTTTGCCATAATTAGAAGAAATTTTCTTTTATTATCCATGTTTTAATAAGCAAAATAATAAAAAATATACTATTTCGCACCAAGAAACACAAATTTTTTTTAATAACTTCGTGCTGTATTGACACGTTGAAAAATTCATCACCCCTATCGGGAATTATTTTCCACAGGAATTTTTTTTACATTTCACTGAAAACCAAATTCACCTTATCATGAATGTTTTTTTTTGCGTAAAATGTGGAATTTTATCATTGCAACAAGGCGGCAGGTTGTTGTCTGGGCTGAATTCGCCGCTGAAATCAAATTAAACTAATTTCCAAAGCGAATTAAATACAAGGTGATAGCGGTGGCGAATTCAATTCTCATTCCCATGTATTCTAACTGTCAAACTTCATATATAAAAAATTTATCTAACTGTTATACAGATTTTTTATATATGGAGTTTGACAGAATACCAGGGAAAAGAATTGAATTCGCCACCGTTATCACCTTGTGGAGTTTGACAGAATACCAGGGAAAAGAATTGAATTCGCCACCGCTAACACCTTGTATTTAATTCGCCTTGCTAATTTCTATTTTTATTGGCGACAATCAAGGCGAATTGAATACTAGGTAATCGCATGAGGACAAAAACAAAAAACGCATGTATTTTGTTTGTGTAAATTTACTTGTACTTGTCAGTTAACAACTGACGAAAAATATAAAAAAACAGAAAATAAAAACAAATTTTTTAAAAAGTGTTTGTATATATGGAACAAATCTAGTTTACGGACGCAGCTTTAAATTAAAAAAAGGTTGCCTACGGGGTGTAGAATTTAATTTTAAGCAGAAAATCTTTAGTAAGCGAAGCTAAAACTAAGAGCTGTCCAAAAAACTTTCATATACAAGTTTTTTTTGATTTTTTTTACAATTGAAAAGATATTGAAATTACCTTTACAATGATACCCATATTGTCTGATTTCACCAAAAAATACTCGATATATTCCATATTGTACATACAAACTTTGGAGGCCCGTAACTCGGAAACTAAGGGTCAACCCCAAATTTGTCGCTTTCCATTTTTGCTTAAAATTAAATTTTACACCCCGTAGAATTTTTTTTTTTATTTTTAAGCTGCGTCCGTAAACTAGATTTAAGGCGTATATATTTGTACACTGTGGTGCCCAATGAAATGAAAAATATGGAGGTAAGTTGTTTATTATCACTCGCATGTTAGACATATACGCGCCACAAATGCTACTCCATTTCACTTTTCTTTTAGTGTCCTTTGGCATATCGAACAAAGTTCCACACCCGCGTTCGTACTTTTTCTTGCAGACCGCACAATAACACAATTTTAGAAATGTATATTTTGTTTAAAATCTTTCAAATTTACAAATGTTTTATAAAGAAACGTTTTCTTTTTTAGTAAGTTTTTTGTTCTTTTTTTATATTCTTACAGCACTTTTTGGCACACACACACTTTTCACTTTTTAAACAACGTTTTTTTGCACATTCACTTTTTTTCAAATTAATTATTCAATTTTATTTTCAAGTTCATTATTTTTTAATTTTTTTTAAATGGCGCATCACGAAAATGTAAATAAATTTTGACGTTAGCTCGGAGAAATGTGTAAAGCGAATTCGATCACCTGCGCTACTAGTTTTACCTAGTATTCAATTTGCCTTGGCGACAATAAACAGTTTAGTGATGTCAGTACTATAAGACATGTAAATAATAAGTGCTTAAAATCTCTTATTATGAAAAACGAAAAGAACAATAAAAATATAAAAGTAAAATTATTTATTTAAAGATTTAAGTGTAAATCTATAATAAAACTGTAACAGGATAATTTCAGTACATGAAATATTTAAGATTGATTGATTGATTTGAAATACAAAATACCTATTTATTGAATTCTTATGTGTCTCACGTAAGTGCTGCTGGATAGATTTGAGTAAAATTTTGTGAGGAGATCCTTTAGAACCTTGGTTCAAACACGGATTTATTTTTTCGTAGAAAAATATAGAAACCAATGTAAAATCACCCAATTTTACCGGTATAATTGTACTTAAACAGTTGTCAGCACATTTTAGTTTTGTATATAGAAAAATTTTAACACTTTTTACATACTTTTCAATAATTGCCTAAAACATATTTTTAGAAATTTGAATTAAAAAAAAAAATAGAAATACCACACCGACGAATTAAAAATACTACAATTGTCATGGCGAAAGTGTACGAAGAATAATCATAAAAATTTCTGAGGAATGTATTAAGATGTACATAAAACTAAAATTCCTTTTTTGTGTGGACAACATATAGTTACAATTTACTTCTGTTCTTAGTACTTGCTGGTTGAAGTACTTATATTAATTTCAATTGTATGGGATATCTGTAAATACATAACACGATTGGTTTTAATAGATATCAAAAACTGTTGTTTTTAGTATTTTTTATTTTAGTGGACAAGAAACTACGTGGCACAAACTACTGTACTTATTATTGCTTCTGAGAAATACTTCTACATATTTTAAATCTTAAAGACAATCCAAACGAATTATTGTTCTCTTTAAATAGCCTCTTACAAAGTAGGTAAAACATTTTTTTAATTATAAATGGGAGCTGCTTCTTTAAAAATCGCTTAAATTACATCACTGAAATGCAGTTAATTCGTATTTTTATTATGTAGCTGCTGCCTTCAAAATAACAATGTAGCTGCGTACAAGGGGACAAATGTTGCTAGCGTCATTTGCTGTCGTGTGTTCGCGTATCTAAAGGCTGGTTCACCTACAAAAATTTTGTTTCGAAACATTTTTTTTTTTATATGTAGTTTCTCTCTCTCAAAAAATACAATGTCAAACTACATATAAAAAAAAAATGTTTCCAAACAAAATTTTTGTGGGTGAACCAGCCTTTACTGTGGCGAATGTGTTTAGAGCATAAAGGTCAATCTAAAATTTTTCACATAACATTTTTAGCTTAAATTTTTTTTTATAAAAGAGAAGTAGCACTTCAGGCATTAATACCTATTTAGTTTGTAACCGTGCTACATTCTTTTAAGGCTGGTTCACCGGCAAAAATTTTGTTCCGAAACATTTTTTTTGTATATGTAGTTTGACGTTTTATTTTTTGAGAGATAGAGAGAGAGAAAGAGTAAACTCACTTCGGAACAATTTCAGCTTGAATTGGTTTAATTTTAATTTTTGTTCCGAAACAATGAAACAGTGCTGCCAACTATTTTATATTTTCAAAGAAAATTTAACTGAGCTGCCACTTCATTAATTAATGTGATAAAAATCTTTCAAGCAAAAAAAATATATTTTACATACTTTGTTTGCATTGATTTCAATAATTATTTTTAAAATTTGTTTTGTTCTTAAGATTACCTGCCTTAATTTGCTGGTATATTTATAATAAAAAACAAAATAAAAGAAATTAAGTTTAAAAAATTGTATCATGGATCTCAACGAATGAATCCCTTGCCTTGAAGCTAATTTCAGAAATGAAAAAGCCGGGTAGAGAATGCTTGTATGACTTTTTACGTCAATTTTTTTTACCTCATTTTTTGATTTAATTATGAAAGTTTTTTTAATTTAGAATTTATTTATAACAAAACGGCATTCAGTGATTTTAATTTTCTGTCACAGTGCTGCCTGCTTGTAAAGTAACACATCTCGCTTACACATATGTTTCATATGGTAGCTTTGTTTTTTTTCAGAAAAATTGTTCGAAGTGGGTGAATCGTTTCAGAACAAACTCTCAAAAAACTAAAATTCTCTCACAACAAAAATTTTGTTCCGAAACAATGGGTGAACCAGCCTTTAGGAAAGGCATGGATGAGAGAGAAGACAGATGGTGAAAGGAGATAGATACAGCCAGTGGTACCAGATGTAGGGAATTTTCCCTTTTTGTAGGGATTTTTTTTTTGAAAATTTTTAAGCGTAGGGAAAAATGGAGAGATTTTCAATTTCAGGCAAATTGTAGGAAATTTTTAAAATTTTCGGGTTTTCTTCAAATACACTATAGTTTGTTTAAGAAATAGAATTTAAAACATTTAGCATTCCCAACTTATTTGGAAGAGAAACCCTACAGTAAATTTTTCACCAATCTGGAAAAAAATTACGTACGTAAAGCCGTACCGTCTAATAATTGACAAAATATTTTAATATAATTCTGATAATACTTAAATATGTTTCTTATGAATTTTTATAAAAAGTAAACAACACATTTCCATTTCGACAAGGTAAGTAAACAAGACGTTAGTTAACATTGTATTGCAATTTTCTCTAGTATAATTGTAACAGCAAAAAAAATGTATCTTCTGATTCTTCTGAAGAAACAGATACTACAAAAAAAATAAGCAAGTATCGCAAGCAACGATTTTGCCAAAGTTGGAGTAAAGATGACGACTTTAAGGGTTGGCTAGAACCTATTGAAAATAACGATTTCAAATGCAAATGTAAGTGTTGTGACAAAGTTCTTAACTGCGGAAAATCAGATCTTATAAAACATGCTGCAACCAAAACGCATAAAAAACAAGTTTTAGCTATAAAAAAAAAAAAAATTTATTCTTTTTTTAATAAACAAGATGCTGATATATACAATAATGTTGCCAATTTTGAAGTTCGAATTTGTTTGTTTTTTGCTGAACATAATGTAGCGATTCAAGTGGTAGAGCATTTAATACCGCTTTTGAAGAACATTGTTCCAGATTCTGAAATAAAAAAAATGCCAACTAGGTAGAACAAAATGTACACAAATTATTCGAAATGTTTTGGCCAAAGAAGAAAAAGAAAAATTGATACAAAATCTGCAAAGTAATATGTTTTCGGTACTGATAGATGAAAGCACTGACATTGCCTTACAGAAAACAATGTGTGTTCTTGTCAGATATTTTAATGAGAGTCAAGAAAGAACTTTAGTTCAGCTTTTAGATTTAATTCACTTGGGATCAGATTGCACTGCCGAATCACTTTATAACAGTTTCAATAAAAAACAATTTGGGTTATGGAATTCCATATAAAAATATCATTGGTCTCTGATGTGATGGTGCCATTACACAATGGTAGGTCAGTACAACTCTTTTGCCTCAAGACTTTTAGCAGATAATCCAGATGTTATTACAATTAAATGCATATGCCACTCAGCAGCCATCAACGCAAACAAAGCATGTTTAATGTTGCCAAGAGCACCCGAGGATTTGGTAAGGCAAATCGGAACTTATATTTCGGGAAGTTCTAAACGATGTTGTCAATTGGAAGAATTTCAGGAAATGCTGAGTGTAGAAAAAAAGAAAATTCTTCGAACGTCAGCTACCAGATGGCTATCCCATCAAAAGTGTGTGGAAAGAATTTTGGAAAACTGGCTTGTTTTGTTGGAATATTTTATGCATCTACTCATGACAAATTAAAATCAGCCGAATTGATATTAACTGAGCTAACAAACGAATGCAACAAGGCATATTTGCTTTTTTTAAAATATGTGTTAAACTATTTTAATTCATTGAATGCACTTTTCCAATCTAAAAAGACGTTAGTTCATGCACTCCATTCTGAGTCCTTAACATTTTTTTTTAAACTTTGTCAAAATTTTATTAAAAGATCTGAGCTAAAATTTGATTGCGTGGTAATATCGCCACATGTTTCATTGCAAATCGAGGAAATTTACGTTGGTAGTGAATGCGAAGACTTATTAAAAAGTTTTCCTCAGCAAAGTGCTTACTAAATAAAATCTGACTGCCTCCAATTTTATATAACTGCTCTAGAAGAAACCCAAAGAAGACTACCTTTGAACAATAATACAATTTTTAAGGAAATGGAATTTTTGAGCCCAGAAGCAGCCCTTGGTGACAGAAATAAAAATGTTTTTCAATTTAAATTAATGTGCCAAAAATTTAATATTGACATTAATAGTCTTACACAGGAGTGGCTTACAATGGATTACAATTTTTCCAAGCATGAGAGGCAGTCTTTATCTAAACTAGATGTGGAGAAATTTTGGTCTTCTATTATTAAATTCAAAAACTTTAACGATAGTTTAATATTTCCAAACTTTTCGAAATTGTTAAAAATTGTATTAGCTTTACCACATGCTAATGCAGACGCCGAAAGAATTGCCGTATTCACAAGCTCTGCTAAGGTGTAGGCAGTATTGCATACTACCTTTTGTTTACTTCTTTGTGAACAACCATTGTATCAATGTGCCATTGTACATTGTACTTCATACGTCAAAAACTGAATAAGAAGAAGAAAAGTGCTATTCATCATTTGTTATTTATAAGCAAAATAGGGGAGAAAACAGAAAAAAGTAAATTAATAAATTTTTTGTGTGAAAAATATAGTTTTCATATATTAATGATTGACTCAAGTAAGTTATATTACTGAAGGAAAAATTTGGAAGCTTAAAAGAACTTAAGTTTAGAATGCTATCAGCACAAAATAAGAAAAGATGCAATGATTGGATAATGGCTTTCTGCATTCTTCATAACATTATTATTAAATATAATTTAGAACAAGGTGGCAGAGAACAAACCATTAGATATGTTTCCAATATACCCACTCCTACTATATACAACAGAAATGACTTATTCCACCTTCTAATAAATCAGTCAAATCAATAAATTAAATAATAAAACTAATAAAAATATCTTTTAATTTAATTTAATATAATTCACACATGAACACAAAAATAATAATTCATTTAAACATAAAACATTTAAACATAAAACAAAAATCACATTAAAAATAAGGCACTATACAACGTTTGAAAAACATATGAAAAAAAGTACTAAGTGTTGTATCGCATGTTTGCATGAAAATTACCAACAACACAGCTAGCACCCTTGTATTTTGTTAGCACTTAGCACTTACTAGGGGGCTTGTGAATAGGGCAAATATTTTCAGTTATAGCAGATGTTCGAACAAAGAAAAGGAATAAGTTAAGCCACGATGTTTTAAACTCAATTTGTGTCATAAGATCTTTTTTACAGTCTAATACAATGAACTGTATAAAATTTAAGTGCACTACTAGTCATTTTAAAAGAATGAACTCTAAAGAACTTTATAATTAACAAAATATTTTTATTTATATTATTTTAAAATATCTTTTACTTTTTACTTAATTTTTGTTTTGCAAAATATTTTTAACCCTTTTTTGTATTTTTCGTTGAAATTAAAAAATACTTTCTTTTATTTCTTACATAAAAGTAGTACCTGAATCATAGTACAAACATATTAAAATGTAAATAAAATTTACTTTTGTCAAAATGAAAATTTATTATTCGGAATCTTTTAAAATTTAATTAATTCGTGCTTGATTCCTTCAAATATAAATATTTCATGATATTCTCATGAAATATTTATTATTTTAAACTAAACTACAAAATGAAATGTATTACTGCGGGGAAAGCATGTCTATATGGCAATTTCACTACTGCTCAAATTTTACTACCGTAGCAAAGTAACAACAGGATCAGAGTTTAAGGCAACTCTGTTTCCACAAAGAAAAATCAAAATATACAATTTTGTTCCCTTCATATGTTTGGACCCACTTTTCGGTTTTCAAATTTTTTCCAATTATGTAGTAGCATTTAATTTAAACATTAAACAATTAGGAGAAAAAATTACTTTCTACTAAGATTAGTGAAAAATGGGCGAGAATAGTATATAATAGCTAATGGCCTATCAGGGCATTGCGCGTGAAGTTGGGCGATGTCTCAAAACTGTGCTCGGAAACTTAAAGAAAAAATCTGAAACTATGGGAAGCAATACAAAGTGTTGCTAAGTAAAAATAAATTTATAATCATCTGATCCAGGGTGTATAAAGTACCTATTATATCAAGGCACATTAATTTTACAGGTAATTGCACTTCTAAAACAACTACAACAATAAGTAAAAAACATGTATTTTGTTTTTGTAAAATATATTTTCAGACATCAAATCAACTGACCACTCAATATATGTCAACGAAATTTTACAGAGGCATGGCAGAGGTGTTTCTCAGCGAATCTGCGGACGGTCCAGCTCTTAGGTAAAGGAGGGCTTTGGGGTAGGGCCCCAAATTTAAGTACCTCTGACATATAATTTTTTTTATAAAGGTCCTAAAAAGTTTATTTTTTACTCAAATGTTAAGATTTTTTAAATTTAATCAGATCTTGAAAATATCTTTAAAAATAAGTATGTTTAAATGTGTAGGGAGAAAATTGGCTTAAAATTTTTTTGATTTGTTAATTTTGTCCAATCCTAACTTAATGTTTTTGACGTAGTACGCTTATTAATTATCGGATTATTACTTTAAGACATTTGCTATATTCTTAATAAAATTTAAAATAAACAAGTTTCAAGTTTTGTTCTAATAACGCTTTTCGATAAAAAGTTACAAGCCACTGAATTGAGAAAATGTAAAAATCATCGTTTTTTAAGGATTTCCGCAAAAAGGGGTTTTCTTTTTTTGCTTATGTAATTTAAATTTACTTCAGTACTACAAAATTTGTTTAAACAATTTTAAAGACAAACTATAGCAACTGCAACTGCGAATAAAAGCAAAATCAGGTTTGGAACAAAATTTTAAAATTATTGTAAAATTCCTCGGAGTGCAAAGCACCGATTAAAAAAGGTTAACGGTAAGTCTTCAAATTTTGGCAACATACTCCAAAAAGGATTTGACAGCCCCGTGCTTAATTAAGGCTTCTTTTGTAAATAAAAAAAAAAAAAAAAAACATTTTTATGACATTTTTCCCCTTTCCGGAAATTTATATGTTAAAACAAAAAATTTAATTTCGCTATTTGATTAAAAAGTCTTTTGGATATATTACTTAAAAATTTTGTAGGAAAAGCCCGATACATTATGATATTTAATTTCTCAAAAAACCACCTTAACATTAATTTTTCAGTGTTTGAAAATGTAGCGCGAAAAAAAATAATTACAATATTATTAAGCTTACCTTTGATGCTTCTTAAGCTAGAGGTACTTCCTAAACCTCGCATCCTCGTGATTATGTTAGCTTATTTTTTTATACATAAAAACCAAAAATGTGAATAACACATTTTGTACCAAACTTCTTGGTTTGAACATATAAAATGTGCAAAGAAAATCATGAGGAGGCGAGACCTACAATATTTAAATGAAGTCATGTTTAAAAAAGTATGTGAAACTTTTTTGTTTTATGAACATTTTAAATATATTTCCATAACACCGCTGTATGAAAAAAATGTTTGTAGGAATAAAATAATAAGTTTAAACAAAATTTGACATCTGAAAACATAAACAAGAAAGTCAACTGATCTACAGTCTCTACCTAGTATATTAATCTGCCTTGGTATTATACATACACACGCAATAAATAAAAAAGAAAAACTTTGAAATGTGTTTTTCAGTATTTAAATAACTTAAGTCGAAGTAGCAAAAGTCATACGTTCTTTACTTTTCAATGCTTTCAACTGTTTAAAATAAAGTAATAATTCTGCTTATGCTTACAATTGTAATAAAAGCAGAAGCAGTCGATATAAAAAGTTTTTCTATTGTGCTTTTGAATGCGGTTAGTAAGAAAGAAAAACACACAAGCAATGTCTTTGGTCGCAGCCCCAAAATGATAATTATTCTAATTTTACAAGAAAGGTTTTTATCTTCTTTGTTATGTGTAAGTGCTTGTTTATGTTTACGAACCCCATTTTTTTTTTTTAGAAAAAATATATATAATCAAGTAACACTAGAAGCAAAAACAAAATGCATTTAAATACGGTAGCCTTTGCTTCTGCGACTATTCTATTTTCGACTTGCAAAAGCAAATATACTGTCTCAAAAGCAATAGAAAAGCAAACCAAAAGTGCTGCTTATTACTTCATAAATTGTTTTTTGCTTTGACTGAACTGCCATTTTTTTCAAAAGCAAAACCAAAAAAAAAAACTTGTTTTAATTTTTTAAACACTGGTATTTTTGTTCCAGGATTCCGTAACTTGTAATATTATTTCTTTGTTGCAATGCTAATTTTTATTAAAAATGATAAATATATTAAAAAACAACAGAATTCATTTTTGTTTGCTAAATTTTGTGTTGTTTGGTTTTTTAAATATTGTTACGTTTTACCCTTTTTAGCAAGCAAACGTACGGATTCTTTTGATTGCAAATACCACTGTGGCTAAATTCTGTCTTCGACCTTTATGGCTTTCTCTGGCTATACTTCTCGATCCTACCGGTCTTGTGAACCCTTGGTCTCGTATTTACTAAACATGCGTTATCACCACAAACGCAGCCATCCACGCTACACTATTGTGTTACTCCGGCGAGACATGAACTACTCGATGCCTTGTTTAGTAACCTTAACCATCCACAGACATCTCCACTACTCCTTTTATCCAAGCCAGTCATCTCCTTTAATCCAGTAGCCACAACACACGTCTGCCATACACTGTTGTTATGCTGTTACACTTCCCCGCGCTAACCGCTAGTGCTCTTATACTTTTTATTATAAAGGGCTTCTTGACAATTATCTGTTGCTCTTATATTAAGTCGGACGTCTCCACTAAATTTACCTGCCATGGCTTCACACAATAATTGCCTTTTGCCTCTCGGGAGGTTTGTACTGCTGTTTATTAATTTTAATTGCTTATAACAATTATTATTTCTTTCGTTGCACGCATGCCCGCATGCGGTATCGAACTCGGACCCCCTGGTTTGTAGTACGCACCTCTACCAACGCAGCCATTGAGGCTGCTCAGCTTTTGTTGGCTAACTTGTGGTTTTGTTATTCCGTAAACACACCATTGGTTGTTGAATTAACTTTTATTCACCACACTCATACGGAAACAACTACAGGGGTTGTCAGATTTTATTATTCGTAACAATATTGTTAACAATATAACAACAATAACAATATTGTTACGAATAATAAAATCTGACAACCCCTGTAGTTGTTTCCGTATGAGTGTGGTGAATAAAGTTAATTCAACAACCAATGGTGTGTTTACGGAATAACAAAACCGAAACTTAGCCAACAAAAGCTGAGCAGCCTCAATGGCTGCGTTGGTAGAGGTGCGTACTACAAACCAGAGGGTCTGAGTTCGATACCGCATGCGGGCATGCGTGCAACGAAAGAAATAATAATTGTTATAAGCAATTAAAATTAATAAACAGCAGTACAAACCTCCCGAGAGGCAAAAGGCAATTATTGTGTGAAGCCATGGCAGATAAATTTAGTGGAGACGTCCGATTTAATATAAGAGCAACAGATAATTGTCAAGAAGCCCTTTATAATAAAAAGTAAGAGCAATAGCGGTTAGCGGTTAGCACGGGGAAATGTAACAGCATAACAACAGTGTATGGCAGACGTGTGTTGTGGCTACTGGATTAAAAGGAGATGACTGGCTTGGATAACAGGATTAGTGGAGATGTCTGTGGATGGTTAAGGTTACTAAACAAGGCATCGAGTAGTTCATGTCTCGCCGGAGTAACACAGTAGTGTAGCGTGGATGGCTGCGTTTGTGGTGATAACGCATGTTTAGTAAATACGAGACCAAGGGTTCACAAGACCGGTAGGATCGAGAAGTATAGCCAGAGAAAGCCATAAAGTTCGAAGATAGAATTTAGCCACAGTGGTATTTGCAATCAAAAGAATCCGTACGTTTGCCTGATAAAAAGGGTAAAACGTAACAATATGTTATCCCCCTTATGAATTTTTTGACTGCTTTATATTTTTCAAAACAAAATCAAATTTTACTCGCCTCAACCACTTGTTTTTAACAAGGACTCGAACAAAAAAGTTGCTTTGTTGTATCAATTCGCCGATGACTACAAATTTAAGCTTAGAAGTTTGATGAGGTAAAATTGATTTCAACACTAACACGAACGGACATCGGTCAATGGTCTTCGCTATGCATAAGAAGACAGAACATATAGTATATAATTTATGGGGTCGGAAATGCATATTGTAGAAATTACAGACGGAATGACAAATTATATATACCGTTTTTCCACTTTTGGTGGTAAAGTGTATAAAAAGAAGTAAAAAAATTTTAATTGGTACCATGGGTTTTAAAAAAACCTTTTATTTTTAATATATTCCAAGGCGAATTAATACAAGGTGACCGCGCCGCACATTGGGGTATTTGATCATCGAAGCGTAGATTAATTGAAGAATGAATATTGGGATATCCGATTAATGTTTTATACCCGATTATTGTAGACAAAATTCTCCATCACTAGGCAAAAGAATCGATAACATATGTTGCTTAATTCAATTTTTGCTTTGTCTCAAAGTTCGTATTTTTTTTTCGCGTGTTTACAAAAAGTGAATTTTTTGTATTTTCAAGTGCCAGTTTTTCAATTTTTGCCATAAAAAAAGACTAATATTATTATGGATCCTTCAAGTTCAGGTAATTTCGAACAAAAAAGCAGTTGCCGGTCGACATTTACCTGTTAAAACTAATTTTAATCATTTATGGAAAAAAGGTCTAAATTTTAGTCATTCTTGAGATGTATGTAGAGTTTTAAAGTGGTACCGGTCAACTTCGTGTTCTGAAATTAATGTATTTTTAAAGCATAGAAACTGTACTAATATAATAAACAAAAACATTTTGCGCGTTTTTGCGCCAATTCGATTTTTAACAAATTTTGTAAAAAAAAAACCCCCATGTCGTCCAAAGTGAGAGAAGAACGGTAGCTGTAGGTTTTGTTCTGTTTTCGCCTTCGTTATCATCATCTCGTTTTTTCTATGCATCTCTTTCTTGACATCCTATCGACTTCAATTTTGTTTTGATTTGTGTTTCTCGCGCAAGAAAAAATTAAATGTTTTATTATAGGCAAATATAAGGGTGGGTTTTATGAAAATTTATAAAAAATAAAAAAAATGATATTTATATGTTTTTATTTGATCAAGTTATAATTAAATAATTCATTTGACGAAAAAAGTTATAGTTTTTAATTTTAACATGTCCACAAAAAATGACACTGCATTTCTGCCACAGATCACAATTTCTGCATTCAAAAAGCAGTGCAGATTTAAAGACTTCTTCACTTCTTGTATATTGTAAGACCACAACATATCATATTTTTTACAAATTAAAAATACTTCGTAAATGATTTCTTTATTTACACGAATAAACAATATTTTTTTTGTGGCAAAAACTTTTTGTGCTGTATGTTTTCTTGTAAAATATCTAGTTTTTGTTTTGTTTATTATGCCTTGTTCATAACAATATAGCACTATATTTGTCTCTTTTTTGAGAACCTGCAGAAAACCTGATTATATTATTTTCATATGCCAAGGGTTTCACCTCTGTATGCTTAGTGGTTCTTAGACAATTTTGTATAACTTAATTTAAATAACAGATAATATGTATAAAATAAGTGTGTAGTGTTACTTTACATTAACTATTATATCTATTAAATATGAATACAATTCGATGTGCGTGGTCGTGGTGGTATATTTCGGGTTACAACAATGTCAATGACGTGCTGCTATTTTTTTTGTTAAGTGTTAATATATAGAATGTGTTGTTCCTCCTCGTTATTTTGGTAATTGATTCTGAATTCTGAATACAGTTTTTATATTTTAGGAATAAACTCAAAAAAGATTGATTTCTCGGCGAATACTTTACAGTATTATTAAAAATGCTGAGGCTTCGCAATTAATGGAGAAGTTGAATATATTGAAGCAAGAATTGATAAGACAAAAGAATCGAGGATATAGAAGACTTTCTGCGATTTTAAGGATCGATGGGCAAAATCAAGTAGACATGAGGAGCGATTTTTAAAAAAAAATCAAAATTGGTTAGATTCTTCAATAGCCTTTCTGACTACAACAACTAAAAGAGGTCGCAAAGAAATTGATTTCGAGGAGTGTTCCGAAAAAACAAAAATTAAAAAATGTGAGAATTTAAGACAAAATGTTCCCTTGCCTGTTTTGAGTTATGCTACCCAAATAAGTGTGCGAGCAAGTGGTCAAACAGAAGCAGCAAAAATTGTCAAGGAAATAACTGCATCATCTTCTAGAGCAGCTAAATTTAGAAAAAAAGTAACTTGTGTAAAAGAAAAACAGTTGACTGCTGAAGAAGCGCTTATGGTTTTGGTTGAAGCATAGCTTTCACTTGAACAATATAATGTTATACGAAAAGCTGCTCCTGATAAATTCCCTGCGTACACGTTGGTTCAAAGAGCGAAAAAGAAATGTTATCCTAAGGTTGAAACTATGCAAATTTCCGAATCGTTAGCGAAGGTGTCATTGCAGGGCCTTCTGGATCATACGATTGAACGCCTTGTGCTGCTTCAAAAAAATGTTATTGACGCCCTGGATAATGAAGAAATATCAAATTTAACTTTAATTACTAAGTGGGGGTTCGATGGAAGCTCTGGGCATAGCTCATATAAACAAGCTTTGCATGGCCCAGGCGCTAGCGACTCTTCTGTTTTAATAACGTCCATTGTAACACTCAGATTAGTATGTAATGATAAAATTGTTGGCAAAACCCTAGGCCGTCATCAACCGGATTTTGCAGGCCATTAAAAATTGAATTCACCAAAGAGACTGCAAGTATATTGGTAAGAGAAAAAGAACCAGTTGATGAGGAAGCAAGCGATCTGGAAATGTCTGTTGTGCCAATAGGAGAAAGGCTCGTAAAAGTAAGCCATAAACTAATGTTAGTAATAATTGACGGAAAAGTTTGCAATGCAATCACAGAAACGACATCATCCCAAAGGTGTTATATTTGCAATTCCACTTCTAAAGAGTTTAACTCTATTGACGAAATGATAGGAAAACCTGTTAAGACAGAAACCTTAGAATTTGGTTTGTCTACATCACATGGATGGATTAGATTTTTCGAATGTATCATACACATCTCTTACAAATTGCCTATAAAAAAGTGGTAAGCTGCATCGGCTGATGATAAAAAAAATTATAGATTCTACTAAAGCACGCATTCAAAATGAATTTAGAGTCAAAACCGGATTGATTATTGACCAGCCAAAGCCTGGCTTCGGAAATTCTAACAATGGTAATACAGCCAGAAGATTTTTTGACAACGCTGAAGTTTCTGCAGATATTACTAAAATCGATTTAGAACTAATCAAGAAAATGCACGTGATACTAATAACTGTTTCTTCGGGTCATGAAATACATTATGAAAAATTTAAACATTTTTGTCACAACACTGCCAGACATTTTGTTAAATTGTATCCATGGTATAAAATGCCTACCACTTTACACAAATATTTAATTCATGGCCTTGAAATTGTATCGCACGCACTTCTTCCAATCGGACAACTTTCAGAGGAAGCCCAAGAAGCTAGAAACAAGAACTTCAAATGCTATAGGGAGCACTTTTCACGTAAATGTAACCGTGAGAAATCAAATGAAGATATTTTAAACAGGTTGCTACTGACCTCCGATCCGATCATTAGCAGCAAAATTAAGTTACCAAAAAAGACGCCAACTATTTCAGTAAGTGCTGTTCGATCTGATGATAGTGATGATGAAACTGGAGATGCACATGTTGAGGAACCAGAGGATTGTAGCTCCGATTACAGTGACTAAAGTAAATAACACTTGAATGGAAAATCAGGTCATAATATTTTATATGGGTTTCAAAAACATATATCGACGCCTCCATTCTATAACATTGTAAGTCGAAAATCTGAGTTTTGAGTTATGAGCTCCCAAAGTTTTCACGCGATATCTCATAAACTATATAATATACGTTATTTGTTCTTTCACTGTTTTTAGTAGAATTTGAGTAGAATTTTTATAGTATTTTCTGAATTTACAAATTATAATTGGGTTATAGCTAAAAATGATATAAAATGTTTTAGCACGGTGAAAACATTGGCTATTGGTCGTCTAAGTGTACTTAGCATGTTTTTGATAGGTCTATTGTTTTTAAGCTAATCACCTAAGTATACATATAATATTTTAATTTGGACAAAAATTTTAGAAAATTATATTTTCCTACATAGACGAATTTTAAGTTAAAATGTTACATAAAAAAACCTATCATTTTCTTTTTAAATTAATTTTATTCGTAAAACATAAAAGAAAATTAAGGTGACTTAAAAATAATTATAAAAATAAAGATAACAGAAACAGTATTAATTCAGTATAACATTAAATAAGTAAAAACTATATTGTATTATTAATCGTCATTATCTGACACGACTACATATTCTTTTTTATTAAAATCATTTAGTTGTCTGCAGAAATTTTGGTAAAATTTTGAAATTAAATTTTGATCAAACAGATATAAAAGATCTTTTCGTTTTTCTTCTGTTATAGGAAATCCGGATATGTATGTGTTTGGTATTTCTTCAATAACAATTTTATTTTCTTTTCTTCCTAGTTTCATCATATATCTTTATTTCTTTGAAATTCTCATCAAATTCATATTTATAAAATAATTTATAATATTGTTCTTTATAAACTTTTATTTCTCGGATTTTTGATAGACATAATTTTTCATTTTGTAAATTTTTTTGTCCAATTTGTTACAGAAGCAAATTGCTTGAAATCCAAAAAATCATCATGGTCCATTTCAATTACATTGTATAATGGCGGTGTTTTCTTAGTATTTCTTCTCACGGAGTACCATTCTATCGCCGTGTCTTTCGCAAAAGTTTTCGGGTGCTGTATCAAATTCCTGATTTAATTTTTTCTTTTTTAATTTTCGATTTATTGGACTAAACTCTGGATTTGATTCTGCTTCCGACGAATTACTTGCCGAATTATATTCACTGCAACTGCCGAGAAATGACTATAAAAGTTAAAGCGATACTTAAAATAAATTATATGAAAAGTGTCTAAAAACTTAGCTATTGTAGATGAATTATTCGATGTGTTATATTCGCAGTCACTCCTGGGATATGCTTCTAAAAATCAAATACTTAATATAAAAAAAATTTAAATATATTAATATAAATATATCACATACCTAGTGATTCAGAATTTTCACTATTTTAACAATCAAATTTAGACGATTTTTCGTTTGCTGGACTAGGTTGCTCTTTATTTCCTGTCAAAAAAATCCAATATAAATAAGCACAACATTTAACTTAAGTCGTGAATTTCTTACCAACACTTTCCTCACGATTATATGACATTGAACTTATACTTTTTGATTCACCTTTTCCTAATAAAAAAACTTATTAATTATTTTAGATAATATGGGCATCTAATAAATAATTACCTCTCAAGTTATTTTGTGCTAAATTTATAATTTTTCTTGCACACGAAATCATTTTATATCCGAAAATTAGGCGTCCGATTTGGTTGACTACTTTTTCCAAACGAAAACATATTATGTACACTTACACGCACAAATATCTTTTTTTAATTCAGGAAAAAACCTTTTAACTACACTTACAGACACTAAAAAAAGCACACTCAACATACCAAATACACATAGAAAACACAACGTTAAGAAATGTCCCTTCTATAACAAACTAAGTCAACTTAGTTTTCAAGTCAATTTAAAATTGTCCAAGCAAAAGTATTCTAAGTGTACTTACTACATTTTAGAATGGAAAATTCTTACGACTACGTGTGTAGTCTAAGTATATTAATGCCTATAACTTTGGAACGGATCGGCCCATCTTAACCAAATTTTGACAGTATTTAAATTAGAGAACATAGGATCCAAAAATCCAAGAACATTAAAAACGATCTAAGTACACTTAGAATGTTATAGAATGGAGGCGTCGATATAACAATGTCTATTTTTTTTAAATGATACAACCATTTACTTTTGATGAAATTGTTTATAAATATAAATGAAGAATTAAAATTTCAAAGTTTTATTTAAATTTTTTTATTGTTTTCATTAGGTAAATTTGTTTGTAACAAAGGGGGCGTAGCGCCGCCCTAATCCACCTTGACTGTAATTCATACAGTACAATCAACATATGTACCAAAGCTCATCTTCCTACCTCTGATAGTCATGAGATATAACCGTTCTAATTTTTAGGTTATATGGGCGGTGCCACGCCCCTTTATCCAAACAACAGTACCACATTGGGAATGTTTCATGACAATCGGTCTATTATTATGGCCTGCAGAGCGATTTTTAATAAGGGGGAGTGGCACCGCCCACTTTTTCAAAAAATTTGTATCACATGTCACTCAGGGATAACGTATCATTCTTATAGTGAAAGAATTTTTCAAATCGGATAAGTAGTTTATTTGATCTACATTTTGGGGGTAAAATACCCCACTGTGCGCCGCACAACAATACAACAACAAAAAGAAAAACAGGCACTTAAATGTATGTGAAACTTCAAATCATAATTAATTATTTTACTTTTTCTTACCTTTTTTAATAACGTTTTTTATAAGCTTTGTTTTTTAATTGATTTAAAAGTCTTGTTACAATTTCATTTTAAACAATATAAAAACAAAACTTTTGTAATATAAAATAATACACTTTTGACAGGTGCTCTACACATAAGAAAAGTAGGCAAAAAATAGTCAGCTGCCGCAACGATGCCACCTGCAAAAACTAATTCGCCTTGATATATTCTTTCCTTTTTATAAGAAAAACCACGCACTTTCTTTTGATCGTTCAGCTTATTTCATGTAAAACAACTTTAACTGTAATGATGCCGTTTTATTTGAAATCAAGTGTGCAGTTATTTTGTAGTTTGCAATTTTCCACTAAAGTTTGATAAATTTTAGCATTTTTTTAGCGGAAGTTGGTTACTCACCATTATAAAAATATACAGACTCAGCGTCAAATAGCAGACTGTAAATAAGATATACTTTAAGTTAAGTTGTAAGTATCTTTTCTTCTTCACTGTATTATTTTATTATTCCTTTGTATAATTCATTGCTTTATTTATTTTTCCTCTTTACTCTTTTATATTAAGAAATTGTATAACAGTTTAATATTTAACAACAACAATTAAGCGATCAGAATGCATATACTTATACATACTTGTATAACTAGGCTAAGTGGGAAAGAAAAATAAATTATTGAGTCAGTCTTGGTTAAACAGCGAGACAGCAAAGAACACTAAAGTTGGCTTGCATCAAAAAAGCTGACAACCACTGTATATTTACTTATGCAATCTAGTAAATGTTAGAATTACTTACGTCTTGCCATTTAGCTGCATTGTATCCAAAGAATCTCGAATTATTTTCCGTTGCACTTTCTCTGGAATAACACTTCTTTCGTCATCACTATTACTGGCTCACAATAAAATGCATTCTATTTTTATATATGTATAAAAATTAAAACTTTGCTTATTGTTACTTCTCTTATTTTGTTATGACACACAAAAACTGAAACCACTAATGCCAAAATAAAAATTCTTCCTAGTTTTTAACTAAAATTATATTTTATACCAGGCAGGGTTCAGATTGGCTCGCTCTATTGCTCTTCTTCTCTTTGCGCATTCTTTTCAAGCTATGCGCAAAAGAGCGAGCTCTTTTGATCGTGCTCCTTTTGATAGTAACAGTGGTTCGTTTGAAAAATTAAAATAACTTGGTGGTTGAAAAAAAAGTACATGGAAAAATGAAAATAATTGCGTCTACGAACAGCAAAATGTTACGATGGACCCAATATAAAATTTTTTATTATTATTATTATTGGGTTTTTAGTTAAAATTAAAGTCTAACACTGCAGTTTGTTTTTGATTATTGGTAAGTAGTGGAGTTCCTTGTAAATTTAAACAAGGGTTATATGATTGACTCATTAATAAAAATGTGCAATAAGTGGTCTTATAAAATAATTATTTTCATTTCGGGGTTTTTTTTGTCCAATTGTTTTCCTGCTTTAAATTTGCATGTGTTATGCATTGCGCAGAGCAAACATATTGGCGCAGAGCAATGCGCAATAACAAGTTGACTCTGCTCTTTGCGCAAAAGAACAGAAAAGAGCTGCTCTGCTCTGCGCATTTACTTACTCTGATACCAGGCTTTTTTCCAGCGACACCTCATGGCACTGATTTTTTCTAAGCACATTCCTGTTTCAGGTTTAGCTTTTTTTATTTATGTTAATTTTGAAGTAATTCAAGTACAGTTTTACCCTGTTTTGAAAATCGAATAATGATCTCTTTCTGATCAACCGATGTTTGCTTACCTCTTGGTGCCACTGCTCATATTGCGATTCAAAAAAACCAAAAGATGTTAGAAATCTTTTCTTTTAGTATTATTTATTATTTTAATTTTTGAATAATTTTTTGAACTGTGAATATTATAAATGAATAGAGAAATTATTTTGGCTTAAGTTCATTTCTTTTTAATTTCCAAAAATCTTTTTTTTTTTTTAGAAAGAAAATTTATTTTACAAATGTATGCAGACGTTTTCCAAAGAAAACAAGAAAAATTGGACGCTAGCAGAATGTAATGCTGCACTTTCTGGACCGCTACGACCTTCATCAGCATTCTTCGCATCTATCTACCTTAGTTGTGTATTTTATAAACATCATCTATTTAACCAACTAACTTTGTAAATAAGAATACGAGAATACTCATAACTCATATCAACATTAATTTGGTTAGACGAAATTTACACACAAACCAACGTATTTCTTTACTGTTCTCTCTGTATTTCGTCTTGTACATTTGTTTTAGCTTTGTTTCAATCATCGATTGGACACGAATGCAAATTTGTTTTTAATCATTCTTTTTTGTTTACTCATTAAATTATAGATGATGTTCCAGTATCATTTTGATTGTTATGATGTAAGTATGAATGCAGTGTTTCGCAATTTTGTATATGTAATAATACAGATTTGAAAAATAATTAAGATGACGGAATCATGTAACCATGTAGTGGTGGTAGTAGCGAATTTATTCAATTTCGCCAAGCGCTTCGTTCGTGAAAACTGTTTAATAAACAAATGTAGAAAAGTACCAAATAAAATTTTTAGTAAACATGATGAGCGTTGTTATTTTAGAAATTGTTTTGGGAATTTTTATAATATTATTTATTATATTATGCTAATATCCCATAACATTTTTAAATAAAAATGCAATTTATTCGTTGGTTGGAAAAGCCGGTATCTATACGTATTTCGCCGGTTGCTTAAGCCAGCTCATCGGGAAACCTTTATCCAAATTTTTAGAAAAACCAAAAACATTTCCTTTAAGTATAAAAACTTCAAAAACAACATGAGAGTTATTTAAGAAGCCAATACAGAAGTGTTTGGGCTTTAACAAAAATTACCAACAAACAAACCACGTTTTTATTTTTGCTTACATTCCCTTCTGCGTTAGGTTTGTTATATGCCAACTCTTAATGCAGACGTAAGGCGTATTAAACATAAAAACAACAGTTATTTTTTAATTTCTCAAGAGAAAGAAAAAAACAACAGTGATGCCAACAGTTTGCACAAGCAATTATATAACTTTTATTTTAGAAATTGTGAGAAAAATAAAGCAAATATAAGGTTGTCAGCTCCCAAACTGACTTTCAATATTCAATCTGACCCGGGCAAACAATATTGCGTCCAAACTACTCGTCGTGTTCTTCGTCAACATGATTTAAATAATCGAGTTGCACGCATGAAGCCTTTCATAAGCGCTAAAATCAAAATATGCAGGCCCAACCTCGCTATAAAACATGTTTCTTAGGACGTATCGATTTGGAATTTGGTTATCTTTATTGACGAATCTAAATTTAATAAATTCGGTTTGAATGGTATGTCTTACGAATGGCGGAAACCTGTTACCGAGCTTAATAAAGAAAATTAAAAGGCAACAGTTAAGCATGGTGGTGGCAGCGTCATGATTTGGGACTGTATGTCGGCTGCTGGTTTTGGGAGTTTAGGGTTTATTGAAACAACCATGAACAAAAATAAGTATCTTTAAATTCTAAAGGACAATATGCTGCAGAGTGCAGAGAATCTGGGTATAAGATCAAACTTTCGATTTTATCAGCATAACGATCCGAGAAGTAAATCAGAAATTGTAATTCTGGTTAATTTATTACTGCCCTTATTTGATGATTACGCCACTACAGTCACCAAACCTCAATGACAATAAAAATCTTTAGTCCATTAAAGAAAAAACATAAGAAAACACAAGTTTTCACTGTGTGACACAGTTTTCAAATACACACAAGAAAGTAAATGTGTTTATTTCTACAGTATTTGATTATCAACACGTCTTGAAATATTAAAGACGCCTTGTTGATATATTAAGGCATTAACATATTTTTCAAATACACAAAAGAAAGTATTTTGTACGAGGGCTGCTATATATATTTCTGGCCTGGCAACACTGAGTCCGGCCAAGTGCAATCTGACATTTCCATTGGAAAGTTTGTCATTTTTAAGCATAATCGTACTCAAAACGTTTTGACGTACGACCATTATTTGTGTTGTTTACAGTGACTTTAAAAAATTAATATAGAAAAAAATGGAATTAACTCGTGAACATTTTCGTGCCATCATTTTTCACAACTTTCGACGTGGATTATCACGACAAGAGTGCATTGATGAACTTAAATCTTTGTATGGCGATAAAGCACCATCCTATAGCACAGTGAAAAATTGAAATATATAGAGCAGCCCTCGTAAAGCTAAACAATAATAATTACAATTCGGGTTATTACTACGAAGTTAAAATACTGCTTACTAGTTGTCGCCTCTATCATAAGCAGCACACAAGTATTAAAAATATCTGTTTCTTCGGCAAAACTGGTCATGTGGCGACTGTTCCGCTTGAGCAACGTAGGACGGTCACTTCAATTTGTTTGCCTGAAGTCATCGGAGAAATTCGAAAAACCAACAAGAGAAGACGAATCATTGTTCACCATGACAATGCGAGCTCTCACACATCGGCTCAAACCAGAGCGTTTTTGACGGGCCAAAACGTCGAATTAATGGGTCATCCGCCGTACAACCCTGACTTGGCACCTAATGACTTCTTCTTGTTTCCGCACATCAAGAAAAAAATGCGTGGTCAACGACTTTCGTCGCCAGAAGAAGCTGTTGTTGTGTTCAAAACCCACGTTTTAGAGGTTTCTCAATCGGAGTGGAAAAAGTGCTTCGACAACTGGTTTGATCGCATGCAAAAGTGTATTAAACATGCTGGAGAATACTTTGAAAAACAATAAAACCATTTTTGATTATAAATATTCGCATTTTCACTATTAGGCCAGAAATATATAGAGCAGCCCTCGTATTTTATTTCTACTGTATTTAACAGTATTTGGGTTTATTTCTACAGTGTTTGTTCAGTAAAGCATTTAAAAAAATTTGCGATGTTTTGGTTGTGTGTTCAAATGCATTTGTGCAGGCCTCTAATATACATATCGTTAGTATAATTTGCAAATGTGTTAACTCCCTTTTTTCAAATTTTACAGTAGACCCAAAAAACACTTTAAACTTTTTCAACGTAATTATTTTGATAAAATAGCTCTTTTAAATAACCAAGATCAAAAATCCATTGCCACAAAATCGTGCGAGGGAAATTCGCACTTTTGTTTTATTGTAGACTTAGCAAGTAAGACTGCTACACTCGGCTTTGTCGAATCTTTTATAGCCTTCAAATATTGGGGTGACAGAGAATTAAAAAATAAAAAAAAAATTGATACTGCATATATATAATTTTACATAACATCGGCTCTTAATGAGTTAAGCATTTTAAAAAAAAAATATTTCCTCAAAGATCTCTTCAAAAGCTTTAAAATGATACCAGTATTGGTATTTTAAAAAATTTGAAAATTTAATTTTTATTAAATTAGTATTTGAACTGTAAATATTATAAATGATTTGAAACTATTTTGGCTTAAGTTCATTTGTTTTTAATTTCTAAAAATCTTTATAGAATGAAAATTTATTTTTACAAATGTATGCGGACGTTTTTTCAGAGAAAACATAAATTAGACGCTAGCATATTATACTGTTGCACTTTCTGGACCGCTACGTCCTTCATCAGCATTCTTCGCATCTATCTGCCTTACTTGTGTAATTAAAAACATCTAACATGGATGGACAGACGGACATTGCTCAATCGACTTCGCTATTCATAAGAACTCAGAATATATATGTACATATACTTTATGGGATGGAAATGGATACTGTAGAAATTACGCACAGAATGACAAGCTTAGATTCTCTTCGCTTTTTATTTGTAACTGAATTCTAAGAACTTCTTTCTATGGGCTCTCGTTTTCGAATGAAATTCGAAAGAATCGTCAGAGTACGTATTAAACCCATATGGAAGTGGTCCCACAACACCGTCGTCTGCTTTAATTTCATAGTTTGGGAAGAGTCCATGCCAATTTCTTAAAAATACATACTAAAATTATTATTAATTACATGAAATATTAATTGTTTAAAATAACAACTAAAATATAGAAATATAGAACTCTACTTTTCACGGCTTTAGAAAAAAAAAATAGAACAGAAAACACCCAATTCAATTGAACAAATTAATATTCGGGAAGTTAGCACGTCCTTTTAATATTTTTAGTAGTTTTGTGGACTTTGCGTTTTTTGCAAACCCCAAAATTACAACAACTTCAAACTTCATAACGACAATTATTGTTGTCATAAAATATGTATTTTGTATATTATTATCGTTTCGCATTAAAATCTTAACTTTGGAAAAAAGTGGACTTAGCGTCTTTGTGAATTATATACACGTTATTGTAGACTAGTGTTGCCAGGGAAAAGTGACATTTTGAAACTTTCTTTCAATAAATATCAATTTTATGTAATTGATTTAAAATATAGTAAGTACTTTTATTTCATATTTCAGAAAAAAATAGGCAACTAATTCATTTACTGAAACTAAAATAAAAATAAGTAAGAGTGTTATATTCAGCTATGCAGAATCGTATGTACCCTCCACCATATATTGAAAAAAAAAACAAGTATTGGAGTGACAGAGAATAAAAAAATAAGAAGAAAAACTTCACTACTATATATAATTTTACGTAAATATGTCATAGGCTAATATTGGAGTCAGAATTTTTTTAATGTTAGTATTTCCTGAAAGCTCTCTTCAAAGTCTTTTAAATGATAGCCATATTGATATCTTAAGAAATACGGTGCACAATCTTTTTTTTCTATGAAGAGTTCGGAGGCTCATTACTCGGAAAATATGGGCGAGTGCCAAATTTTTTACTTGCTTTTTTTTCTTATTTTTAAATTCTCTATCGCGCCATATATTTTTTACTGGAGTTACTTCACTAAAGTAGATTTGTTCTAGGTGAGGTGTTTTAACCCGCTACTTCGAAGGATATGCACCGAACTTGCTGGTTTTCAATAACAAATATTTCGAAACTATGGCTGACTTCTAAAACGTCAGTTGCTTAGCATTCGAACAATGTATTGTGTTTTGTAATGATGTGGTACTAAATGTTTACGTATTATTAGAAACGTTGCAACCGAGCAAGTACGCATCAGTTTCTAAATTGATTCTTTGTTTCGCAATTTTGTATATGTAATAATACATTTTGGAAGTTAGCCTATGTCTGATCGATTGGCATATTTTAATTTTTTGCCGACAATGTATTTATTATTAAATACTTACATACATAAGTATGTATGTATGTACGTACAATGTCAATCATAGAACAATTTCTTCTCAATGATGTCCCTTTAGTTTTAAAATTCCACACATGGTTTTGTAAAAAAAAGAAAACAGACACAATAGCAAAAAAAACTTGTTTTGCGACATTGTACATATGTAAGCTTTTAAAATCATATCTCATTGTTCTTAAAAGTATTCTGGTTCATTTGGTATTAGGGTCAAAATTTACGCTGTTTTATTATAACTTTGATCCACTGTATTTGTACGGTTGATTGACAGATGGCGATGTTTCGAATTATGCTTTAACTGTTTTAGGAGTAAATAACAGTAACAACCCTTTAAAATTATGCCTTATACTTTTTTTTAATTGAATTAATTTTAACAAATTAAAAACATTTGTATGGCAACTTTGCACCTACACAAAAGTCTGCGTACATAAAAAATCAACGGTACTTTGTAACAGGTTTTTTTTGTTGAATTGTTCTTTAAATTTGCAGTTTTTGTTTCAAAAGCATTACTTAGTTGTTTTTTGACCTTTTTAAATCGAAAATAATTTAAAGACATGCCAGGAAAAAAAGAAATAAATGTTGGTGAACGCAAAATCATAGTTCACTTATAGAAACAAGGAAAACCCTTGAGCGAAATAGGCCGTTTACCTTAACGGACTCACACGTCCGTCCAGAGTGGTTAACAATTAACCGGAGACACCGGAGTTTTAATTTCGAAGCCTCGTTCTGGTTGTCCACCAAAGGTAACTTTTCGCGAAAGATAAGATAAAGGAAAACTTAAGATTACCGGCATTAAAAATTGCTAAAAACGTAAAACAACAATTCAACAAACAAGTGTCTCATAAAACTGTCCGCAGAATTTTGCACAAGACTGGTTACAGAAGCCATGGCGCTAGGAAAAAGCCCTTAGTATCCTTAGAAATAGAAAGAAACGAATTGCTTTTGCTAAAGAATATGCAAAAAAGGCTGCAGAGTTCTGGAAAAAGTTATTTTTCCTGATAAATGTAGATACTACATCTTTGGCATTAAAGGATGTTAGCTAGTTTAGAGAAAGGCTTGCACAGCCCGTAACTCTAAAATTAAAAGCCAAAAGTTACACATGGAGGTTGCGGCGTGGTGGTTTGCGGTTGCATGGCAAGTAAGGGTGTGGGTAGTTTGAAATTTATTTCATCGACAATGGATCACAAGGCCTATATAGTTTCTCTAAAGAAAACCTCATCGAAAGAGTAAGAAAATTGGGCATGGAAAGCATACTGCACACAATACAAGACTTTGGTTGTTGTATAATGCAAAAAAAAAACCATTGGAAACCCCTCCGCAGTCACCAGATGTCAATCCTATTGAGCATCTTTGGGATTTGTTAGAAAGAAAAATATGAAATCACGTAATAACATCCAAAGAAATTCTTCAAAATTTACAAGCAGATGAATGGGGAAAGGTAGGCACCGAATACATTGAAAAACTGGTTCTATCAATGCTAAAGCGCCTTAACGAGGTTATCGCTCTTCAAGGTTATCCGACTTCTTATAAGCAACCAATATAATTTAAAAAAATTGGTTACGTTCATCAATATTATTTTTTGGAGAAACCTTGAAATCACTTTTTTTTTAGAAATTAAAGTCTTAAATGTGTTTCTTATTTTGCAATGTGCATTAAGCAAACAAACCAATGTTTTTCAATGAATAACAGTTTTTTTTTGTTTAACTTCAAATGAATATCGTCTATATTTACTCTTCAAATCAGGGCATACATTGAACTTTTGTTCTTGTGCGCAGACCTATGTGATTTAGTGTATGTATGTATGTATGTTTGTACACATTGTTGTGGACAAACATACTTGCAAAATCACAAAAACGAAATCATCAAATGTTTTAATAAATAATTATTTTGTTAGGGGATACTACAACTCCCACATTGTTAGAGTGAGACTCCGATGAACTAAAACTGTATATTTTTTATTAAGTTTTACTTAAACAATAATAACAATAAATATTAGAATTACAAAAGAGCTTATATGACTACTTGTAAGTATTAAAGTGTTTTCCCATAATTTATGTTTTACAGTTTTTAATGTTTCGTTAAAATATATTTCATTCATTTTCAAATCGGGAAGAGTCATATTATTTTCAACATATAGTTTTCCAATATGAACATTTCTTTTATGTTTACCTGAAAGTTTCAGTAAGTTTTTAATTTGGTTTTTAAAATGCAGTTATCAAATTTTAATGAATAAGTTTTTGCAAGTGGAAATTATTTTTTCTTGATAATTCTTAAAAAAAAGCATGGATACATTTCTCTTTCTGTATTTAAAGATATGTATATTTATTGCGCATATGGGTTCCAAATTTTTTACAATGTTTGCTAAGCAATTGTCGTTTATTCTTTCGAGATTTTTGTACTCTAAAGAGTTTGATTTGTATATCTCATTTTTATGGAAAAGTACTGTATATTATCATTAATTGTTATGGCTTTAAAGTTATATAATAATTCAAATATAACTTTTAAAAATATTTGGTTTAAGAGTTTTGGAATATTCAACGTTAATACTGCGTTTCCACTGCCTTGAAATCAACTAGGTTTGAGAAAAACACTTCGAAGTGTTTCCATTGAGCTGAAGTGTTTTGTAAATTCGAATTTATGACGTTACACTGACATATTTTTTGCGAAAAAGAAAAAAAAACTATGTTATTTTTTGTAAAAAATCGTTTTTATTGTTAAATTAATTTTTGTTTTTATATATTTTTCTTCTTATATTTTTTAAACACTTTTTTTAACAAAAAACATTATTGCTTTCAAACATTTAAAAGTATTTGTCACTTTTTCGATAAAAACATCCAATACGAATAGATAACTCGGAGTTGAACTTGAATATCCTAGACACATCGCAGTGATGCAAAGGCAAAATTAGTTCGAAAAAATAAATTTTCGACATGATTTCAAACAAATCAAGTGATTTAAGTGGTTTTTGTAGCATGCAAAATGTATGGAAAATCAAGTAACAAAACACTTGATTTGAGCAAATCAAGTGTTTTAGACAAAATCACGTCAATTGAAACACACTATAATATTATTAAATTTTCTTTATATAAAATTAAAATTTTATATAACAAATTTAAGTCGTTATTTATTTGGAAAACGTTCTCTAAAAATGTAGATTCGTTAATGTATGTAAGTCGTTCATATTCCCGTTAAATAAGGAAACACTCTTTATTTGTGGGGAGTTTGCGATTTTTACTAAATTAAAAGATTTAAAACAAAAAAAAATTTTAATTTATGAGAATTATTACTCAAATCTTTTGTGATTAAGTTACTGTTTTTTACTGTTTCGATGTCTTTTAAGTACACAAGAAATGGTCGCTCACACCTAGTCGCGTTCTTAAAGAATGAAATTTTCATGCCATCGGAATTTTTACATTTCGCTTTTAGTTTACTACTCGTTATTGAAGTTGTTTGCACACAAAGCAAGTATAAAAACATCACCTTATAATTCAAGCCAAGGCGAATCAATTACCAGGTGGCAGCGTAGGCGAATTCATTAATTTTCGCCGTGTACACTACTGTCAAACTCCATATATAAAAAATCTGTTTACCATTTTTTTATATGAAGTTTGACATTCGTTTCACCAGCAAAAAATAATAAATTTTCTAACGCTGCCACCTGGTAATTGATTCGCCTTGATTCAAGCTATGTCATTTTGCTTCGCCCAATTGCTTCACTACACTTTTGCCAAAAAACAAAAATTTCATGAAAGTAGTGTCATAAATATTTCTTCGTTTTAGTTTGCTCTTAGATGTTTTAAGACATACTTTATAAAACTTCCTATGAATTGTGAAATACTCTATTTTTGTTATTTTTAACCGACTTAAAGAAAGGAGGTTATCAATTCGTCTGAATGTTGCTTATTTCAATATTAGTGCCTACATAACTCAGCCATTACTGAACCGATTTTGCAAAAATGGGTGTCCCCATATGTGCCGTCAATTTACCTATATATATTTAGAACCGTTATAGATGAACGATCGAAAATTGGACGAAATGTAGATTACTATGACCGTTATAGTAACAATTATAAATATTCAAACTTACAAATTAACGGGTGCCCCAATAGCTCATTTAATTTGATGTATATGGCCAAATTGCTTTACCGTTTTAGACAGGCGGTTGAAATTTACAAAAATCTTTTATTGCTAAGTCCGCTATAACAAGTATAAAATTGAAATTTGGAAATTAAAAGGTGCACTTATACTTCATGAACAGTTGTAGACAGACTGTGAACATTAACAAATGAAATTAACAATGTATTGTTAAATCCGCTATAACAAGAATAAATGAGAATTTGGAAATTAAAATGTGTCCCAATAGTTAACGTAATTTGATGTATGTGGCAAACTTTCGAACCGTTGTAGACAGCTTAAATTTACAAGGAACTTATATTGCTAAGTACGCTTTAACAATTAATGTACAATTTTTATTTAAAAATTAAAGGGTTTTCCCATAATTGATGTAATTTGTCCTAGGTCCATAACTTTTAACCCTTTATATACAAACACTTGAAAACGTTCCTATGACAATTGTATCTTCGCTCCGGGGCGACCCGAGTCAATCTCGGCCAAAGATTGTGAAATCAACAACAGCTGCACAAACCGAAAGCTTTTCCGCAGGTGAGCGAAATTTACCAGCAATTTTACTTAGAATATTACTTATTATAGCTGGCATTGAGCAAAAGCCTGGTCTACAGATTTGGTTTTGCTCAGTGTGTTACAATAGGATAACGCGTAACGCCACATCGGTCAAATGCTCAGTTTGTGGTATCACCTAAAAAGGTGCTCAGATCTCACCAGCCACCGTGAATGGCCTTCTAGCTTTGTGAAGAGTTGTTGTAGCACCTAACCGACTAGCGTCAGCACCACTTCTCCCGTTGCAACCCCACTAGTTCAAATATCATTCCCATCATCAATGCATATGCTCAATATGTAGCAGGGTGTTTCACAGGAATATAACATCAGTACAGTGCAATGGTTGTAAAAAATTGTGTCATGAGGCGTTGTACAAATTTAAGGTCACACAGGGATTGGAGTGCCTCATGCTATGCGAATACTACCTAAGCTGCCAGCATCACCCTAAACTCAACTGTGCAATCAACAGCTACTTAGTACCCCTCTAAATGTACAAAAATCACCTCCGGTTTAACTACCAATACCAACAACACCACCCCAACGAATCACACCACCCGCTCAGCGATTAGCGCAAAATACAGGGGTCTAATCATACTATATCGACCGTACTATCGTAACGACTAATATTTTGATACGTGTCGAGTTAGTTAATCATCGCAAACGATATCTATCGATCCTAATTTTTAAAAAAAATTTTAATGCAAAACCAGGTGGTAACATCAGCATAAAGTACTGTTCGAAATAACGACAAAGTTTGTTTGGTTTTTTTTTCTTCAATTCGGTTTGTTTTTCGTTTCTTGTGTTTTCTTTATTTGTTTATATACATATGAACCTACACTCTCGATCAAATGATAAGAACCACCTCAATATGCTTTTTTTGTACGCCATTTCTTTCTCTGGAAAGCTCAATTTTACTACCACCGGAAATATAATCTTCTTAAGATTCCAAAAATAACAACAAGAACAGAGTTTAAGACAACCGTGTTTCCACAAAAATAAAACATAAAATATACAATAAACGTACATACATATATACGCGTATATAAACACAATAAATAAAAAGAGAAAAAGGATTCCGCAGCTTGATGTAATGTTATTTCTTTTTTGAAAGGTTAATTTTTATTAAAAATGATAAACATGTTAAAAAAAACCCCCGAATTTATTTTTGTTTCTTCTTATGAATTTTTTTAATTGTTTGCTTTATATTGTTCAAAGCAAAATCATAATTTATTCGCCTTAACCACTTGTTTTTAACAAAGACTCGAACTAAAAAGTTGCTTTGTTCTATCAATTCGCCGATGACTACACCTTATAGATTCGCCTTGAATAATTTAATAGATTTATAACATGTGCTTAATATCAACAAAGAATAATAATAATAATTCTGGCAAAAAAAATTGACTTTAAAACAGACTTCATCTGTCTGCCTAAACGGTTCAAGAGCATGGCCAAATAAATTAGATTACATTAACTATTGGGACAGCATTATATTTCACCTCCAAACTTTATACTTGCTCAAGTGTTCAATAGTTTGACAATATACATCAAATTACAGCAACTAAAGGGTCACCCTTTACGTTAAAATTATATACTTGCTGTTGTAGTAGATTTAGCAATCAGGTTCTGTGTAAATTTCAAACGTCTGTCTATAACGGTTCAACATTAATTTTGGGAACACCCTTTAGAGTCTAAATTCAAATTATAAGCTTCTTGTTATGGTGGACTTAGCAAAACAGGTCCCTTGTAAATTTCAGCTGTCTGTATACAACGGTTAAAATGTTCAGCCTTATACATCAAATTACATCAAATATTGGAACATCCGTTTATTTCCAAATCCCAATTTTATACTTGTTATAGCGGAGTTAGTAATACAGGTTCTTTGTACAACTGTTTAAAAGTGTTGCCATATCCATCAAATTAAATGAATTATTGGGGCACCCTTTTATTTATAATTTTAAATAATAATACTTGTTACTATAACAGCCATAGCAATCGACATTCTGTCCATTTTGCAAGCGTTTGTCTATAACGGTCCATAAGATGGGCCCATATATAAATCTACATCAATAATAGGCCACCCTTTAATTTCTAAATTAAAATTATAAACACACTGACATAGCGGGCTTAGAAATACATGTCCCTTTTAAGTTTCAGCGTTCTGTCTACAACGGTTCAAAAGTTTGGCCACATTCATGAAATTAGATCAACTATTGGGACACCCTTTAACTTCCAACTCCAAATTTTATACTTTTTGTTATAGCGGACTCAGCAATACAGGGTCGTTGTAAATTTCAAGCAACTGTTTAAGAGTATGACCATCAAACTAAATGAATTATTGGGGCACCCTTTTATTTATAATTTTATATATTAATACTTGTTACTACAACGGCCATCGACATTCTGTACAATTTGCAAGCGTAAGTCTTTAACGGTTCAAAAGATTGGCCCATATAAGTAAATCTACATCAATTATTGGACACCCTTTAATTTCTAAATTCAAATTATAAAATCGTTGATATAGCGGGCTTAGAAATACAGGCGCCTTTTAAGTTTCAGCGTTCTGCCTATAATGGTTCAAAAGTTCTGCCACATACTTAAAATTACACAACTATTAGGACACCCTTTAACTTCCAAATCCAAATTTTATACTTGTTGTCATAGTGGACTTAGCAAAACAGGTTCGTTGTAAGTATCAAGCGTCTGTCTACAACTGTTAAAAAGTGTGGACATATACATACAATTTAATTAACTATTGGCGCACCCTGTAATTCATAATTTTAATTTTTAATACTTGTTACTATAACGGCCTTAGCAATCGACATTCTATCCAATTTGCAAGCATTTGTCTTTAACGGTTCAAAAGATAGGCCCATATAAGTAAATCTACATAAATTTTGGGACACCCTTTAATTTTTAAATTAAAACTACAAACTCACTGACATAGTGGGCTTAGCAATACAGATCCCTTTTAAGTTTCTGCTGTCTGTCTACAACGGTTTACAAGTTCAGCCATATACACCAAATTACATCCACTATTGGGACACCCGTTTATTACAAAATCAAATTTAATACTTGTTGTTATAGCGGATTTAGTAATACAGGTTCTTTGTAAATTTCAATCGTCTGTCTACAACTGTTTGGAAGTATGGCCATATACATCAAGTTAAATGAACTATTGCGGCACTCTTTTATTTAAAGTTAACGTAACAGTATTATAAAAATCAAACTGCTGCCTATATATTTCAGGCTGACACAGTTTTACCTGTTCAATTAGTATACGGTATTTTTTTACTTTCTAGATCCGTATTAACCGGTCTTTAAATCAGCTTTGATCATCTCTTTAAATCGCAAACATTACTTCCTTTATAAATTCAATTACTCCTGCCTTACAAATTTAATTTTATATTTCTTGTCCTTGTGGCTTCTAATTTTCACTCGGAATATTTTTTATAGTTTTTTAAATCCTTTCTATTAATTTTTTTAGTTTGTTTTTTATTATTTTATGTTTATTTGCACAATATTCTTTTTTATCCTTTTAATTTATTTCGTTTTGCACCATATCCTTTATTCGGAGATGTCATAGAATCCAATGTTATTGGAGTTGGATTAAAAACCAATAAAAAAAAATCGATTTGGTTTCGTAGAAAACAATGTTATCGGTTTTATGTTCGAATTGGAATTATTGTCTATTTTAAGTGTCACAGAAACCAATATTATCGGTTTCTGTATTGGAAATAAAATAAGCAGCTGATTGCTGACAGAATTATTTTGCGTGCTTTTAAAGTTTTTTAATGTTGTTGTTTTTTTATAAAAAAAATGGAAGTAAATTTTATTAGTTTTTGAAAAAATATGTACAATTTAATAATTTATTGCAAAATAGGGGTAAACATAAAAAAGAACGTAAAACTCTATTATCATAGAGTTTATGCAAAGTATCCAGATTTAGCTAAAGGCTTCACCAAACGAGATAAACCAACTTTTGATTCCCTTTTGGCAACAGTTGACTGAATCACTAAATAGTGCTGTTCCTCCCCAAAAAAGTTAAATGGATGGAAAAAGGTATATATGTATACGCAACTTTTTTGCAAAGAAAGATATACATGTACTGTTGAACTTGATCTTTTTGCAGATATGGACTGAATGGAAGAGCGAAGTCAAACGAAAATTTGCTTGAAATAAAGCAGAGCCAGGAGCCACTGGTGGAGGACCTTATTCCAAATATCAGCTCACGCAAACTGAAGAAACCATAGTTGCTTATGCAGCATTGCTACGTCTATTAAAAGAGTCGCTGGTATTTCGATTGGGCTTAATCTAGAGTAAATTATTTAGGTGACAAAGAGATGCCAGAAACTTCTCACCAAAAAGGCATTGAACCGAAAATATGAATGAAAAACTAAATAAATTTTTAGATGATGACATTGAGCGGAAAATAGATCACAGCGGATTTATAGATCAATTTACTAAGGCAATGACATTGTAACAAATGCAATAACAGATCTAAAGAACGAGTTTATTCGCATCAGTGCACTGTTTTTGGAAACAATAAAAGAAAAGACTTGTTAAGATTGATTAGGAAAGAAAGCGCGATGGTTTATAAAAAGTGCCTTCCATTTATTACAAACTATCAGCTTTAAAGTATACCTCAACTTATTTTAATGATTTTTATGGATTAAACGAACCTACATGTAAAATTTTGTGAAGAATTAAAAGACTGAAATATTTTTTGTTTGTTTTTTAAAAATAAAAATTATAATTTTATTTAATTAAATGATTAACTGTTTTACTAAAGTTTTTAAAAAATTTCATAGACTGTCGGTTATCTCATTCCTGATTCTCTGCCCCCACTTTGAAATGACGTATTAAATGGCGCTGAATTGTCTTCAGACTCATTTGTCATTGAACTTATTATTGTATCGTTCTCCACCACTTTGTAGTGTCGGCATATGTTGTGTAATGAACAAAAAACATTTATAACTTTGACAACTTTTTCTGGATGATAATCACCCATATTCTGTTTGGCGATGTCAACACAAAACGACGTCGTTTTTCTTCGTTTGTTGTAAGTCGGTATTCCCGTTGTCAATATTGTCATTAATCGATGACTGTCGCCATATCTTTGGTATTTTCTAAGAACGATTGATGTTGCCGTTTAGTTTGTCGTCGCCATTTTTGATGTTGAGTTGTGTTGTGTGCAAAGAAAAATTTTAAAATATGAAAAAGTATGGAGCAATATTAACCTGTTAACTGATTAGTTTTTCTTTGCAAGCTCGATTTAATGTGCTGAATTAATTTCAAGCAAAGATGCGTATTTACGATATGAGCAGACGAACATATGCGACATTAAATAAAAAATTAACTTTCGAAATTGACGCATATATACGATATAATCAGTTAACAGGTTAAAATAACAAAATAGGAAATATACAAAAAAACAAAAAAGAAATGGAAAAAACTAAATTACCAACTTCTGCCACTTTGGAAAATTAGTAGAAGAGTTAAAAAGAACCCATCCCAATAAAAAAAAGGCAGTAAGTTAAAGGCAGGATTTTGTTGCACCGATAAATGGATTTGATTATAAAAGCTTCACTTATTATTATTTTTTTATCCATCAAATATTATTGTTGCAATAAAAATTGACAATTTAGCAAACAAAATACTACCTTTAACTAACGGCAAGTTGTAATAATGGCCCTTAGACTATTTTAATTGTTTGTAATAGTTTTGCTTATTTTATTGTTTATAGGTATTTTATTTTTTTTTTTTACAAAATATGAATTTTCCACAACACTTACTTAACACAATAGAAAACAAATTGAATCAACTGACTCAAATATTAGATATGTGTGTTTTATTTTTTTATATTATCGATAAATCGTCAACGTCGTCATTAGTTTGTTAGGGAATACCAAATTAGTATAGATGTTGTGTTAAGTTGATGTTGTCTCAAAATTGACGACGATGTTGATAACGCCAAACAGAATAAGGGTGATTATCTCCAAATCAAAACCCTCAAAGGCTATTGGTCCTGATGGCATCTGAATACAAATGTTAAAAAAAACTTTGGAAGCTATATTAGCTTACTATTGCCAACCCTGAAAGATCACCTCTTGCTCGACATACAGGAACACGGCTTCAGGGAGTCCTGTGACACTACTACGGCTTTGAATGTGATAGCTAGGTAGCTGATTGCCTTAATCAGCAGAAACCATGCCAACGCACAGTTTTAGCTATCTTGGATTTATCAAAGGCCTTTGGCACGGTTAATCACTCTGTGCTAATAAATGACATCTCAAACTCCACACTTCACACAATAGTTGGCCATCTCAAAATTTTTGCACGAACATAGACTTAAGCTATCGCTCTGAAAATCCTCAGTATCCCTTTCACTTTGTGGACCAAAAAGTAAGGATTAAATTGGATATCTCAGCCGAAGGCCGACATATCCCTACGGTACTGAATTCAAAAGTTTTAGGAGTAGCCTTCGACAGCCTACTTCACATCTCATGCCACCTACATTGAACACAAAGTGAAACCTCGGAACAAAATCTTAAAGGCACTCGCTGGTACCTCTTGGGGAATGACGGGATCAGCTTACTTGACACATCTGGCAGGACTTTAGGAGCTATAGCAATGACATCAGGGGGGTTACTCTATATTGCGATGCGAAAGAAAAATGGCACGTAATCAAACAATTGGTACCCTCTATTGCGTTTTCGTATTTTTTTTCGCATCTAATTTTATTCTCTTTCGCAAATATGGTATCACTGCACCCAGTAATACGAAAGCTTATGTCAAAATCGTTCGTTATGCGCAAATATCTTGCGCTAACAAAATATCAAACGCAAAGGTAACGAATCATGTAAGTAAGCATAAATAAATTTTTATATTTATATCTTAATTGTATTTTATTAGGGAAATGCCAGAAAAGTTGCAGACTCGGCAACGGCAGTTCGAAATTTGATTTTATAATGCAGCACAGCGGACAATTGCAATGTTGGAATGCCAAACAACGCGTCAAAAAACTGACGGACGGCCTTAATTCTAATGGACTTCCTATAAGAGATGAATAAAATGTGAAACTAACGCAGCATAAATATTTATGTATGCGGAAGAATAAGGTTAGCATTCCTAGTAAGTGTGGTTGGATTCACAATATTGCATTGCACTTGAAGGAGTAGATAATCAAACTTCTGCATATGAAAGAAACCAACAACGGGATGCTAACATCAAAATGCTTCGGCGCGAGTATTAATGCTACCCAACATGTTACAGCAAACAAAAAGCCTGCAGAAGAATTTTTGTTATATTCGCAAAATGGAAATTACATTTTAAATGTTATGTTCATTTTCCGTCTCCATCCATAATGCCACTGAATCCATCACTATTTTTTTTTTTTAATAAAAAAAACACACACACACAAAATTATATTTATAAAATTTTGTTCGTCAAAGATCTTTTTGTAATCTGCATTAAATGTTTGTAATTAATAATATTTTGCATTGGACGCGAACCTTTGTGTATTATTTAATTAAATAAATGTTTTTGTTTACAAATTTTGACATTTCATTTTGTCATTTTTCTCTATTGTTTATTTTGTTGTGCCAGTTGCTTCTTTTTAAAATTATTTTGCGAAAGCGTTTGCGTAAACCTTACAGAGTATCAAATCGTACTCTTATCGCATCTACTTATCGCATCGAACTTGCTTTCCACATCGTAATAGAGAGTAACCTCCTAGGGATATCATTCCATCTACGATAAACCGAATGGCAATTGCCAATACCTATTCATACTTATTCACCACTTCAACACAACATCAATACTTATTTGGTATTCCTTAACAGTTTAATGACGACGTTGTCTGTTTATCAAAAATGTAAAAAAATAATAAATAAAATAATAACACACGTATCTAATATTTGAATCAGTTGATTTATATGTTTACTATTTTTGATTGTATTAAAAGTAACAATTCTATGAAATTTGAAAAAATTTAACGTAAATTACCTTTACACTAAAATCAGTATAGCAACCGAAATACTTACACACATTTGTTAACATTTAAAAGTTCTTTGTTGATCATTTGTAGTTTGTGCTTCAAAATAATTGGTTTCTAAAAAGAAAGCTTATAAAAAAACTTGTGAAAAATGGATTATATGAAAAAGTGAGTTGCCTTTTTTTAGTTGCGTTATACTGAAAATAAATATCTTCTTATAAATATATAACCAAACAGTGATATTTAATTTTAGTATTAATACAAATATTAAATAATCACCCTAATTATGTATGTCGTAGGCGAATTTTGAGTACTGTCGTTGTCGAACCCGAATTTAATTTTTATTGGTATTATGTAGCATTTTCGACGTGAGTGTTTTTGTAAAAGGATAAATTAGTCGTATTTTTATAATTTATGAACTACCCTGTTAAAAAAAAAGAAATCAGTTGGCAGAAAAAATATAAATATTCAAGTGACGCGCTCGTTTGTTTACTAAAAATAATAATACAAAAACTTTATTATTATTCATCCTCCTTATCTTCTGATAAGGAGGATGAAATACGTTCCAGAAATGTTATACATTTTCGCAGACATCTAAGATATCAATCTTATATATTCTCGCTGCCAAGTACCATGTAATTTCATTTTTTAGATTCGTTAAGAAATGACTAAAAATGTTTGTGTCTAGGTTTTTAAACAATTTCAGACTTTCAAAAGCTTTTCTTATATATTCTCGCTGCCAAGTACCATGTAATTTCATTTTTTAGATTTGTTAAGAAATGACTAAAAATGTTTGTGTCTAGGTTTTTAAACAATTTCCGACTTTCAAAAGCTTTTCGTTACGTTTTAAGGGCAATATCAAGCAAACTTACTGAACCTTCCAGATCTACGCGTGTAAGCAAGACTATACGTTTGGCAGCGACTTTGCGTCAGGGTTTCTTGGGGTTATTGGGTGCATAGATGGAACCCTCATAAGGTTTTTGGCTCTATCTCTTTCAGGGCATTGGAAATATTATAGAAAAGGGTTCTACGAGGGCTGCTATATATATTTCTGGCCTGGCAACACTGAGTGCTGCCAAGTGCAATCTGACATTTCCATTGGAAAGTTTGTCATTTTTAAGCATAATCGTACTCAGAACGTTTTGACGTACGACCATTATTTGTGTTGTTAACAGTGACTTGAAAAAATTAATATAGAAAAAAATGGAATTAACTCGTGAACATTTTCGTGCCATAATTTTTCACAACTTTCGACGTGGTTTATCACGACAAGAGTGCATTGATGAACTTAAATCTTTGTATGGCGATGAAGCACCATCCTATAACACTGTGAAAAATTGGTATATGAATTTAATCGTGGCCGAAGCTCGCTCAAAGACGAATTCCGTGAAGGTCGTCTAAAAACGGCTGTTGTGCCAGAGAACATTGATGCCGTGCGTGAAGTCATAATGCAAGATCGACATGCGACATACCGAGAAATAGAGACATCCTTGGACATTTCTTCCACCAGCATACATTCGATACTGCATGAACACCTGGCCGTAAAAAAGGTTTGTTCTCGTTGGATCCCGCACAATTTGAAAGTCGCTCAAAGAATACGATTGCGGTGCTTCAAAAGACTTTTATAAGATCGTCACAGGTGACGAATCGTGGATCTATGCGTATGAGCCCGAAACGAAACAACAATCGACCGTGTAGGTCTTCAAAGACGAGCAAAATCCAACGAAAGTTGTTCGTGGAAGAAGCACTTCGAAGCAAATAGTCGCCTGCTTCTTCGGCAAAACTGGTCATGTGGCGACTGTACCGCTTGAGCAACGTAGGAAAGTCACTTCTGAGTGGTACACTACAATTTGTTTGCCTGAAGGCATCGGAGAAATTCGAAAAACCAACAAGAGAAGACGAATCATTGTTCACCATGACAATGCGAGCTCTCACACATCGGCTCAAACCAGAGCGTTTTTGACCGGCCAAAACGTCGAAGTAATGGGTCATCCACCGTACAGCCCTGACTTGGCACCTAATGACTTCTTTTTGTTTCTGCACATCAAGAAAAAAATGCGTGGTCAACGATTTTCGTCGCCAGAAGAAGCTGTTGAATTGTTCAAAAACCATGTTTTAGAGGTGTCTCAATCGGAGTGAAAAAAAGTGCTTCGACAACTGGTTTGAGGGCATTCTCATGCTGGAGAATACTTTGAAAAATAAAAAAAAATCATTTTTGATTATAAATATTCGCCTTTTCACTATTAGGCCAGAAATATATAGAGCAGCCCTCGTATACTCTCAATGCTTTGCTGGTAAGTATAAATGAAGTTATTTCCAAATGGTTTTACAGCAGTAAATTTCAGGTGTGTGATCATAAGTTACCTTTCACCCCACCATCCAGGTTCAGCACACGATTCCTTGGTATGGCACACAAGTGATTTAAAGTCATATCTAAGAAATATGTATGCAAATGAGGAAAGAAACACTTTTAGGTAATAAATCTTTGGTATTATGATAATATATATTACAATTATATTATATACAATTATAATTATTATATATTATATTATATACAATTATAATAATATACAATTTCTTTAAGAGATGCAGGGTATCCTCTCGAACAATACTTGATTACTCCATTCAGGGCCCCAGAAGAAGGTAGCGCTGAGTGTCGTTTTAACAAAATCCACACGAAAACAAGAAACGTGGTTGAAAGAACGATCGGAGTATTAAAAAATCGATTCCGTTGTATTCTTGGTGCAAGGCAGCTTCATTATTCCCCTGAAATGGCTGCAAAAATTACAGCGGTTTGTGCAGCATTACACAACATATGTATTCACTACAACCAAGATTCCAGTGAGTTCGAAATTCTTTTGGAAAATCAAGATTAAGATAACCATGAAAATAGTGGAGAGTTGGCGGCAATTAATATAAGACAAAACATAATGAACTCTTTGAATTTATAAAAAAAAAAATTATTGAAAGCTTTCAATTACAATTAAACATAGAAATTCCGTATCTGTATTTCAAAGTAATGCAAAGAAATTTTTAATTTATAAAAGTAAAATAAAAAGGTATCCTATACCCATGTTTTTTTTTCAAATAAAGCAGTAATTGTTTATCTAAAGCGTAATTCTTTTTTCTTCAATTTCAATTTTCCGTCTTTTTATATCTATTTCCTCCATTCTTAATTTTAACAAAGACGATCGATGAATTTCCTTCTTTTTTATTTGTTCTTTATACAGCTTCATTTTCTCTTTTTGTAAATTTAGTTGTTCTTCTTAAAGTTTATAATTTTTTCGACTGTATCTTTCTATCTCCGTTAAACTTTTTTTCAAATCCTTGTACAAATCTTTGTACAAAATATATTTTCCACACTATCATCATCATTTAAATCATCATTATGAACATCCTCATCTGAACTACACAGACACAGTTTCAATACCGAAAGTGAGCCATTTGGACTTACTACTGAATTCATTTGGAGTAGACCTGATACAGTCTCCTCTAAAGGGTTCAATGTTTTTTGTTAAATAGTTCCGCCTCCAGTTGCACTACTTTCAGTTTTGTCAGGGATAATGTTGAAGTTAATATTTTATGTTATGTTTTGTTAACATTGTTATGAAATGTATACCTCTATAGTTTTTTCAATTTTTAATCTAGTTTACATATATTGCTTACTTATTTAATATTTTTCTTTCAATTACTTACTTCAATAAAACTTTTTACTCTAAAAGGTTATGGGCCCAGGCAATAGTACTTGAAAAATAAGTTGAAATAAAAAAAAAAAAAATAATTTTTTGTGTCTAAAAAAAAAAAAAAAAAAAAAAACTTTTGAAGCCATTGTTGAAAGAAGCGGATTGGCCAATGTGGAAGAGAAAAATACGAGATATTCCTGACTATCACGAAGGACCCTTGAATGTGATAGATCGAATTTTATTGAAGCCAACCCAGTTAGAAGAGGATGCAACTCCCGAAGAGAGAAAACAATATAAAGCAAATGAAGATCTTTAAAGAAAAGCAAACAGTTATGCAAAATCTATGTTGATTAGCGCAGTAAAGGCTGGTTCACCCATTGTTTCGGAACAAAATTTTTGTTGTGAGAGAATTTTAGTTTTTTGAGAGTTTGTTCTGAAACGATTCACCCACTTCGAACAGTTTTTCTGAAATAAGCTTCAAGGCAAGGGATTCATTCGTTGAGATCCAAACTTATTTTTTTTTATTTTGTGTTTTATTATAAATATACCAGGCAAATTAAGGCAGGTAATCTTAAGAACAAAACAAATTTTAAAAATAATTATTGAATATCAATGCAAACAAAGAACGAAAAAGTATGTAAAATATATTTTTTTGCTTGAAAGATTTTTATCACATTAATTAATGAAGTGGCAGCTCAGTTAAATTTTCTTTGAAAATATAAAATAGTTGGCAGCACAGTTTCATTGTTTCGGAACAAAAATTAAAATTAAACCAATTCAAGCTGAAATTGTTCCGAAGTGAGTTTACTCTTTTTCTCTCTCTCTCTCTCAAAAAGTAAAACGTCAAACTACATATAAAAAAAATGTTTCGGAACAAAATTTTTGTGGGTGAACCAGCCTTAAGTGATGAAATTTATGAAAAAATTATGGATCAAGAATCTACTGCTGATACATGGGATGCCTTGAAATCACTGTTTGAGGCAACTTCTAAGTATCAGGTTTTCAAAATATGTATAGATTTTTTCAAATTTAATTGGAATAATAATTTAGATGTTTCAACGCATATTGCAAAATTAAGGACATTATGGTGTGAACTCAATAACGGCCTAAGAGCAAGAAATGAAAATGTTTTACCAGAATTACTTCTTGTCTGCAAAATTTTACAAATTTTGCCGCAGCAGTTTGAAACGTTCAAATCGAGTTGGATGCTACTTTCCAAAAACGAGGAAAAAACATTTGATGAAATGTATACGCAACTTTGTATGTTTCAACGAAACTTCGGAAATTATGAAGAAAAGCTCACCGATGAAGCTTTATTTTTTAAAAAATACTCGAAGGGCAAGAAGGCAGAATGTATTCAAAATGCAGATAACAGAAATAAAAAGTCAGATATATGTCATTTTTGTAAAAAGAAGGGACACTGGGTTGAAGATTGCCGAAAATGGTTAAATAGTGGTAAGCCAAGTAAAGCAAAAGCTGGTGAAGTTAAAATGGTTGACGAGACATTACAAATATGTGATGAGGTGAGTGCCGTTCTAGGGCCAACTTCAGATGACTGGTGGATAGATAACGCAGCAACACGCCATGTTTGCAACAACATTAATCTTTTTTAAAGTTTTGAGAAGTTCAAAAATCCATGTTACATAAGGGCAGCTGGAAACGAAATTTTAGAAGCAGTTGGTAATGGAACAATTGAATTGGAATCAAGAGTCAATAATAAGATAATTTCAATAAATTTAACTGATGTTTGGTATGTAACAAAAATTAATAGAAATTTATTTTCGGTTCTTATGGCTCATGACAAGCGAAGGGGTAGTGAATTTAATTCAACAGCAACAAATTGTTCACTCAAAGTAAATGATAAACTTTTATTAACTGGTACTCGGGTAACTAAAGGTTCATTATATAAAGCGAACATAAAAGCAACAGCTCCGAAAGATGCTGAAATTAATAATGTAGAAGAAGATTCTTTGCTACAGTTATATCATGAGCGATGGGGTCATCAGGATAAGCGTCATATCCGAAAATTGTTAAAATCTTTTTTGAATATTGATGTTAAAATCAACAACAGTTTGTGTGAACCTTGGATTTTTGTTAAGGCACAACGTAGACCTTTTAGGCAGAGAAAAGAAGCTACAAGTCGTGGAGAATTAATATCCGCCGATATATGTGGACCATTTGTTGAGTCATTTAGTAAAAAAAGGTACTTAGTAATGTTCAAGGATGCTTTTACCAAGTATCGTTTCGGTTACCTACTTAAAAAGAAGTCGGAAGTTAAAGACGTTCTTAAAATAGTATTCAATTTAGCAAGAACTCAAGGTCATTTAGTTAAAGAGTTTCTTTTGGACAATGGAGGAGAATTTGATAATCAAGAGGTGCGTGAGATACAAAATAAATATGGAGTAACATATAGATTTACTGCGCCTTATACACCACAACAGAATGGCGCAACTGAAAGAGATAATAGAACTGTGATTGAAATGGCTAGGGCACTTAAATATTCTAACAAAGATTCAGAATTACCTGATGCTATTTGGGCAGAATTGGTAAGAACTTCAATCTACATTTTAAATCGTACTGGGAAGTCTTCTATTGATGGTAAAAGTCCTTTCGAGCTTTGGCTGGTCAAACGACCAAGAATAAAACACCTCAGAGTTATTGGTTGCGAATGTTTTGCTCATATACCAAGTCAAAAAAGGAAGAAAATGGATCCAAAAGCGGTGAAAGGTGTTCTTATTGGATACAATCAAGATGAAAGTTATCGAATTTATATTAAAGAAACTAGAAACTTAATAATATCAAGAGATGTAAAATTTAATGAAAAAAAAAACAAAGCTGTAAAGAAAGTATTTTAAAAAATAACAACGACACAGTAGAACTAAGAATTAGGCAATATGATCCTGATGTTTCTTTGATAAATTTTGACCATCGCTCTTTAAACAACGAAAATGATAATGTTGCTGAAAGAGAAGAAGCCCCAGTTGAAAATGATAATGTTGCTGAAAGAGATGAATCCCCAGTTGAAATAAACGATGAAGAAAATAGAAAAGAAATTGGAGATGAACAAAATGGTAGAAAAAGAGCACGAGAATCATACGGAGACTATGAACCGATTTCAAAACGTTTAAGAAACCGAACAATAATGTCAAATTCAAAAAATGAAGATTATGTAATGTTTTCTGAAGACTTTGTAAATGGATTAGTGACTCCTCTAACATATAATGAAGCAATTAATAGTAAACAAAACTTACAATGGAAAGAAGCCATGATATCAGAAATGAAATCACTCCAAGAAAACAAGACATGGAAAATGGTCACACTACCAACAGGAGCTAAGACACTTCCTTCGAAGTGGGTATATAATTTGAAGATGAATCAAGATGGAAGCATTGACAAATTTAAAGCAAGGCTTGTAATAAAGGGATTCAATCAAAGAGAAGGTATTGATTATAATGATACATTTAGTCCTGTTGCAAAGATGGGGACAATGCGAGCTGTTTTAAGTATAGCTGCAAGCCAAAACATGCACTTAGCTCAATTTGATGTCTCCACTACATTTTTATATGGCCAACTAGATGAAGTAATTTTTATGAAACAACCGGAAGGGTTTGAAGATGGAAGCAACAAAGTATGCCAATTGAAGCGAAGTTTATATGGGTTAAAACAAGCTCCAAGATGTTGAAATCATAGATTTGACCAATACCTCTTAAAACTAGGTTTTAAATCATGCGATTCTGACCCATGTTTGTATATGCGAGTACACAATGGGAACAAAGTTATGCTTGCACTTTATGTTGATGATGGATTAGTGGCCGCTACCGACGAAAATGATTTAAATATATTTCTTGATGAATTGAAGAAGGAATTTAAGATTGTTTCGAAAAATGCAACATACTTCTTAGGACTTGAGATTAAGAAAAGTAAAGAAAAGATAACGATAAGTCAAGAAGCATATGCCACAAAGTTATTAGAAAAGTTTAATTTTTCGAACTGTAAAAGCGTTTCAACACCCATGCTTAAGAATAACGAATGTTCGCAGTCAGGGGAAGAAAAAGAAGAAGCATATGAAAGAAAATTTCCATACAGGCAAGCAGTTGGTAGTATCATGTATTTGATGCTTGGAAGTAGGCCTGATCTAGCATACAGTGTTGGATTTTTATCCCAAACACTAGAAAATCCCTCACATTCAGATATAGTTCGTGTTAAAAAGAGTATTTAGATATATTGCAGGTACTCTTAATTATGGTATTACTTATAATACTGATGCATGTCCTAAGTTGGAGTGCTATAGTGATGCAGATTTCGGTGGTTGTACTAAAACTGGAAGGTCCACATCTGGCGTTGTGATAAAATTTTCTGGTGGAGCAGTATCTTGGCTAAGTCAAAGACAAACCATAGTAGCTACGTCAACAACAGAAGCTGAAATAGTGGCTGCAACAGAAGGAACAAAAGAAATAATTTGGCTAAGCCGTTTATATGCTGAAACAATTGAGTATAATGAAATTCCAATTTTGCAAGTGGATAATTCAGCAGCGATTAGACTTGCACAAAATCCAGAATATCATCGAAGAACAAAACACATCGCTCTCAAACATTTCTTTGTCCGTGAAAAAGTAACTGAACAGATGTTGAAAGTGAAACAAGTCGCAACTCAAGAACAACTGGCTGATATCATGACAAAACCATTGCAACCTCAAAGACTGAAATATATTCGAGAGAGATTAGGACTTCATAACGTTAACATAACTAACAAGGGGAAGTGTTGAAGTTAATATTTTATGTTATGTTTTGTTAACATTGTTATGAAATGTATACCTTTATAGTTTTTTTTCAATTTTTAATCTAGTTTACATATATTGCTTAGTTATTTAATATTTTTCTTTCAATTACTTACTTCAATAAAACTTTTTACTCTAAAAGATAAGTTTCTTTTTAACACTAGTTTTCATGTCGGCCCATACCTGTATCCAGCCTTCCGTTTCTCGAGTGGGTGGTCCAATACTGTTAAGTTTATTTCGGATTTCATTCCATTGTTCCTTAGCCGATGATTTTTCAATATTTTTGCGATATCCTTTTGCAACGTTAGGATTTTTACACATCAGATCCACAAGTGTTTCGAACTGTTTGGGTGTTGTATTTTTTATCCTTAAATACATACAAATATAAACATAAATGAACAAACAAACACTTCCGGTTTTATATTACTCATTTTTCGAAAGTTTTTATTCGCGTTTTTTTATTTAAAAATTTTTTCACTTGCAAATACACAACGACGCTCCTTGTCGAATTTCACATTAAAAAACTGCATACATAATACCGTTATTTGTAATAGATTTTCGACAGTCATATTTCATACTAAAAACGACATCTGTGACGCCATATGTAAAAAGTGACATAAATTCGTCGTGACTACGACATACATAATAGGGGTGAATGAATATCTTAGCAACTCAACATGGCCTATAATTCTGCGTTGCCATATAGGTGCACCAGGCATTACATCGATTTTTTCTTTGTATTACTAACTCTGTATATTTGTTGATAAGAATGTTTGTTTTTCCTACAAAATGCATTTTTTTTTCTTTAGAAAACTTACACTTAGTGAAGCATTAGATTTTTTGGAAGAACTCGACAGCGATGAAGATTAAAGCGTTACAACGATTTTTCTTCAACCTCCCGAGAATAATGGTGATATCAGTGGTGAAGACGATTCTAAAGGTGACGAATGAGGAATTCCAGATAATGTTTGCCGCTCTCAACTTAAATCTAGGTGTGAAATAGTTTTCACAAATGGCAAACGGCTGAGTTGTGACTCAAATAGCGATGAAATATCAGCTTTAGAAGATACCTTAGATGACGTTATGAATAGTAGCATAGAAAACCCTCTCTATGACGAAAGAAGAGATGAGGGTATATTTAGGAATCTTACTAGTCTCGGGATTTTCTGGTCCAACAAAATATCGAGATATGTGGTCTTCTGACGGCGATTTGAATGTTAATATTGTGCACAATAGTATGCATAGAGATCGCTTCATTGAGATATGCAATTCTCTTCACTTCGTGGACACCGGAAATGAAATCTCTGATGGCGACCGAATGTGGAAGCTAAGACTATTTAAAGGCAAACATGTTAGAAAATTTTCATGCCGAGCAAAATCTTAAATACGACGAAAGTATGATATCATACTTCGGCAAACATGGGTGTAAACAGTATATAAAAGGAAAGCCATTAAGATTTTGATATAAAACATGATAATAGCATAAGCCAATTAGAGTTTAGGCGCCAACAACTGCAAACATTACGGTGAAAACCCTAAAAGATGTGGCTGCACACCCGCTCGTAAGTGGGAACGGGAAAATGATGTAAATGTCACATTACGATATGATAGTAAAGATCATCTTGTCATACCAACTGCAAAAAGAAGACGTTGAGCTGGCGAGTTATTTGAAACAAGTAGTCGTACAGCATGTAGCAAGTGCGATAACGGTCTCTGCATCAAGTGTTTCGCGAAATACCACACAAATAATCGAAAAATTTAGTTTCTAAAGCAATTTTTTATCGAAATGTATACATAGAAAAACTTATAGTTTCATTTTAATAAAAAAAAATTAAATAAACCCGGTAATTTTTCGTAGACTCAAAAACTTTTCCTTTGAAAAAAAATCGCTCTAGTGCCTGGTGTGACCATATGGCAGACCTGGGGGGATTCAATTACATTTCAATTACATTTATACGTAATGTGTAATATTTTCAATTACAAATTACAAGTAATTGTAATTAGGGACCCAAATCAATTATAATTATATGCAATTGTAATTGAAAAAATTTCAATTACAATTACTTGCAATTTGTAATTCAACATTTTCAATTACACATTACACGTAATTGAAAATTCTTAATTACAAGTTAAAAGTAATTGCAACCGTACTTAGGCAATAATAATTACATGTAATTAAACGAAATTCAATTATTTTCTTAAAAATAGTAAGTGTATCTATAAATTCTGAAAATAAACTTCTGAATGACTCAGAATAATTTCAACAATTTTAAAAGATTATATTTCACAACCATTTTTGTACACTACACAATGATTTTTTGATTTTTTTTTTTAAGTTTATTAGAATTCAAACCAAAAACATTCTCGGAAAATTTGGGTAAATGGTGCAAAGAATACTTCTTCATACCAATTACACCTGCAAGTGCAAGTGCGAAAATCCCAATACACTCACACTTTTCCACTAATACTCTCAAACTTTTCGAACTTGCAGCTCAACTTGCAAGAGATTTTTGAGTGCAAGTAATTTTTGGCACTTGCTGCAAGTAAAATGGCAAATAAAGAAACAGTGTTACCGAGGATGAGTTTTTATAAATTTATGCGTTAGTTTTTAATATAAAATAATTATATAAATATAAAAAATGGTAATAAAACATATATTTCTTGTTTTTTTTTTTTTAAGTTAAAGAAAGTGTTCTCTTCAGGACTTTTATAGTATTAGCAACACGGCAACAATTTTTAAAATACATACATAGCACGTGCACAAAAATTTAAAAATTTTTCATAACTGATAAAAAAAAACTAAATAAAGAGGAAATTTCATTATGTCGCTCACATGATATTTTGTGGATAATGAGTAGAAAATCCATAATTAAAGAAATTTTTAATAGTTGTTTACGATTTGAATACATTTTATAAATGAACTTGCACTTGCTTGTGTAAACAATCAACCAACTTGCAGCACTTTCGAATAATTTTTTATAATTTTCAGTGATAATACGTATTTGCTACTTGCATTCAAGTACTTGCATGTGTAATTGGTATGTTAGACAGAAATCAAGCATCTTTCATTTAACAGATGAAAAGTAAGTAATTCAAAGTTATTCATTTCAAACTTATGTATGTTTTGTTTCTTTTTTCTAGCTGCTTTAATATTCCTCCTGCAGTAGCTCTACATTCTATTTTGTTTGCAACCACCCATTTTTTGCTTTCTTTTTTAAGTCGCGTATTTGTAAAGCACTACATACCATACCTTTTCTCACTTCTTCTATTTTGTAGGCCAAGGGCGTTTAGTGTAGTCGCAATACTTTCCTACTGTTCCCTTAGATTAAAAGGAACAGTGCCTCTTCGAAAACCTCTAGCAAGTGATGGATTTTTTTCCAACTCTTCAACTAATTTTTAATTGGTTGGGGTTGGTAATCTTCACTTTGTCTATTTTAAATTTTATTTTTACTATTTTTATACTAAATTTAATTTTTCGTTTTCGACAATCTGAGGCAATATCAACGTCACATATCCTTACAAAATACCAAATTCATAATGGCAGACATCGATAGTGGCCATTTTGACAACGAGAACACCGACTTTCAAAAAACGACTAAAATTGGCGTTGCCTTGTATTGCCGACGCTATACAGAATAAGGGTGATTGCATCAGCACGCGTTCTCAGGAGCTATAAATAGATATGTAGATGCAATTGGATCTTGAACAAACACCCCCTGCGATTTCAGAAAATGAGAACTTTTACCTAGGCAAACGATATCACTCCTGTCACAATTAGGAGCCGGTTGGTGCAGCATACTCAACTGCTGCCGTGATTTTTTTAAGGAACGTACGATAAGGAATGAAACAAATTTAACTGATTAACTAAATGTGTCTCGATTAGTTCTCAATAAATTTTAAATTATTTATTTATGAAATACACAGTAAATAATATAAAATATTTGACATTATTATGACGCCGCAATTTGTTTAAGGGGACCTTCCAAGTAAGCAGCTAAGGCCATTGCTTTATGTTTTAAAAGACCAAGACTAACACTTTCTTTAGCGTAGAGACACAAAAGTATGCTGGCAACCTGAAAAAAAATTTAATTAAAGCACATTTGATATCAGGGCGAATCAACAACAAGTGGATGCATTAGCTCATGAGCCTCACAGATGATTGCCTTTTTTTAATTTGTAAATGTCAAAATTCATCTTTTTTGTATAGTAAACTGAGCTGAATATCTAAAGCCCCAACTATAATTTGCTTAAACTAGCTTTAGATTATGTCAAAAATCCAACGAAAAGCCTGTCAAATGCTTAGATAACTTATTAACGAAATTTATGTGGCTACAATGTACTTACATAAATTTAGAAACTTATTTGCCACAGTTGCACATTTATGTTTAATTCGTACTTTTGCCAAAAATAATTTCTTTATATGTAAACAAATTTTTAAAACGAAAAGGCTTTAAAGAAGATATTTTATATATTTAATAACATTCACATACACATTTACATATTTTGGTTCATGTTCTAAAAAATGTAAAAAAGAAATATTACAAATTATTTTCTGTTTTGTGTTTGTGCCCAACCGTACTAAAAAATGCAATGATGTTCATCGCTTAAATGGTATACATATGTGTGTATAAATACAAACTTAATTTAAATATATTATATTTGTAAAAAATTGGCCATAAAGCAAAATGTTACTTTTTCTACTGAATTAAAAACTAAAAATTTAACAATTTAGGTCTTAATTAAAATTGTTCTTTATCAATGTATAACACAAGGCACAATCAGCTGTTTCCGTACGGAAAGTGAGATCAGTTTCGTACCTTGCATAAAGAAATGAAATTTAACGAAACTTGACGAAAAGTTATCTTGTGTACATTATAGTTTACCACATATAATTTAATGTATTTGCACAGTTGTATAAGCTTGCTTACGTTGTTTTATGCACATTATAGTTGGGCCATAAGCCTTCAACATATCGTGTCATAACCGCCGAAAAAGCTCAAGTGACAATTTTTCATGATTTCCTTTTTTTACAAATATGGATAACTTATGATTATTTACACCATCTCTAAAACTGTTATCTCTATACAAAGTACCGTTTCAATTTTACATCAAAAACTATTTTAGCTCAAGTGCACGTTTGTTATTTGTTTACTTTTTTGCTGACAGCAGCTTGTTACTTAAGCTAAATTTTTTTTTTAATCAGTAATAAAAAAATTAGTTAATAATCTTGTATTTGTATTCAAAATATCGTTAACCATTACTTAAATTCGCATTTTGAACTCGTGAAAAATATGGCAGAGGTAAAAGTGTATAAATTATGTTTAAATGCATTAAAATTTTTCTTAAAAATTATTAGAAAGCGCTCGTTCCATATAGCGATTCAGATTTAGATATTGAAGAGGAAACATGTGTAGGTCAAAGAGGTTATAAAAAACAAAAGAAGCTACCAAAAACATTACAAAAGTTAAAAGTCCAGGACAAATGTGTTCTACCCAATCCATGTAAAAATAAGAGATGTGAAAATTCATGCGGTGATAAGTTTTCTAAATCTGAGAGGGAGCAAATAAACGAGCATTTTTGGGGAATAAGTAAAATAAGGCAAAGAGATTGGCCAAGTTCCAGCATTAAAAGAGAGTGTTAAAAGACGAAAAAGGAGAGAATAAAAAAAGGCAGTACAACTATAAATATGTCATTAGTTTTAATAATAAAAGTTTAAAAGTATTTCAACAATTTTTGATAACAACTTTGCATATATCTCAACAATTTCTAAAGAGTACAAGAAATAATAAGTCAGGATATAATGAAAATGTTAGAAAATCTACTCCACATAATAAGTCAGATGAAGCTTCCGTATCTTTAATAAAATCATTTATTGAAAAATTACCGGCTGTTCCCTCCCATTATTGTCGAAAACAAAGTAATAAATTATATCTACCTTATACAGGAATTTGGAAACATAAAAGGAGTGTATAAAATTTATACTGAACATCTTAAAAGTATAAACAAAGAATCTTGCCAATTGTCACTGGGAGTATTTCATAGAGTTTTTAAAAACAACTTCCATTTAGGTTTCCATCTACCTAAAAAAGATAAATGTATCACATGCGAAAGTTATAAGAATAGTCAATCCGAAAAAGAAATGCAATATACGGAGAAATATGAGTTACATTTAAGAGAAAAACAAAAATCTAAAGAAGTTTTTTTGGAAGAACAGAAAAAATCTAAAGAAAATTCATCATTTTTATGTACAAGTTTCGATCTGCAAAAAGTTTTAAACACACCACATGGAAAAGCTATAACACTATTTTATTCACGAAAATATGCATTTTATAATGAAAGCTTTTATGAAAGTGGAACCAGAATCGGCTTCTGTTTTTTTATGGGGAGAAAGTGATGGAAAAAGGGGATGCAACCAAATTTCAACGATTGTCTTGCAGTATCTAAAACTAGTCGACGAAAGGAAAACTTACTCCTCTGTGAGTCGTTATTGTGACAGCTGTGCTGGGCAAAATCGTAATAGAGCAATACTGAGCAGCATAATTTTTTTTATTGAAAGATCAAAATACATAAAGAATATAAAAATTGCTTATTTGTTACCATACAATGATGCCCGTTGATTCAATTCATAGTACAATAGAAAATTTTAGGCAGAGTCAATCTGTACATGATTCACTATGCGAAACTGACGAAGAAGATAATATCTATTAATATTGTGTTATATACGTATATGTACATACCTACTTATAGATTTATGTATGTTTATTAGTTATTTCAGAGCCATTGTTAAAACTTAGAAATTACTATAGTTACAACTCTTAGCTAGAAGTTAGGTTCTGATAAAGCTACCTATGGTATTGAAATAAATATTTTGTAATTTCCTTTTCTTTAATACTACATTCTTATAAAAATGAATTCAAGTCTAATTTTTAATAAAATAAATCTATTTAATTAAACCTGTATTATTTTTATTTTTTTCATAAAGGAGATTACTTTATCTTAACTAACAAAAATTTCAGGAATAGGCTTTCAGAGTGACAGCAAAAAAAGCTTAAGGGACAAAAACCACCCTCATATCGCCAGTATTAAAATAAAATACCTTAAATTGTATGTATCAGACAAAAAAATGCTTATGTACAAAATTTGAATGTAATAAATATATTTTTAGCCAAGATAATTACAAAAAAACGTCCCCTGTAAAGTTTGGTTTTTTGCACTTAAGCTTTTTCCGCCGTTATAACACGATATAGTTCGGGGATATTTTTTTAATATTTTTTTTTAATATTTAAATACGCATTTAGTTTATTTGCATTTAAATTTAAGTAGTATTTAAATAAATAAATAGTTTCAGTTTTTCAGTCATCTATGATCGTTCTTATTTAACTATGATATGGCAGCATTACGAAATATCAAAATAATTATCAATACTTTATAAAAAACAGCTGCTTAACAAACACAACCTATATTTATTTTACTTATAAATTTAACTTTTTAATTACTATTTTCATTAACATATATGGGCTAAAAAGTTTCTTTACTTTTGTTTAGTTTAGTTTATTTTAGTTTCTTTAAGTGTGCACTGAAAAACGGAATTTTATACTTAAATATAAATGATAATTAAATACAAAGTAAAAAACTGGCCCTTTACAGCAACATGGAAGCCGCATTTTGTTTCAAACCTCATTTTTAATTAAAAATAAATTTATTTATTTCTAACTGCTGCTTAACTCATTTCTCATTTATATGACTTTACTTATTAACTAGCAGTGCCCACGACTTTGTCTGCGTGGTATTTCCTATTTTCTTAAAATCCAAATTTATATATATATATTCACGAGTTTTGTAGACAGTGTTAAAAATTTTCCATCCACAAAAATAATAAGTGCTGACGACTGTTTTAGTGCCATTATACCGGTAAAATTGCGTGCTTTCACAATCGTATCTCTATTTTGACATGAAATGACCTATTTTTATGAAAAAGAAAGTATTCTACATTGGAACCAAGGTTCTAAGGGACCTCCTCACAAAATTTTGTTTAAATCCATCCAGTAGTTTTTACGTGATGCGAACACTAACAAACAGACAGACAAAAAATCCAAAAACAGGTGTTCTGTATTCTATATCGATTACTGTCTACACCAACAACAAAATTTTAAAAATATAGTTGAAACGTCAAAAACCTATTTAAAGTCGTTGCTTCTAAAATTGTGCAAAACTTGTTAAATTTACGGAAATATTTGAGGTAGCTAATCTTAATTAAAATGAGTCCTGTAGTATGTGACCGGTGGCAGAAGTAGCATTCCTGTATACTAAAACTGGCTGTTACAGAACACAATTTGCCGTTTTGAAGCACAAAAACGTTACCGTTTCCCATGTTTGGATTTTTAAAACGCGAATGTCATTTTGTTTTTGTAAAAAACGTAACTAATGGCAATTGTTTCTGGTTTATGTATTGCGCATTGTACACACACGTCAAAACTAAGCGAAGAAAAAAAAACCATTCGTCAGGAGTTAATATTGTTAGGCAACTGCCCATTATAACACTTTCACTAATAAAAACATCTATTAGTATTATACATACATATAATTTTTATTTTCACAAATTTTTGTTTCACAGATTGATTGTTTGATAATTTTGTTTTGTTTATTTAACTCAGCTGTTTCTTTTTAAGGGCCGAAGCAGGGTTACTAACATTAATTAATACATTGGCAATACTACGACACAACATTTATTTATACGAAACACAACGTAAGTTAAACGAAAAAACCGGAACGTGTTACACGGACGGTATTTATTACGTATTCGCCCGTATGCCGTCCGGTTTCGTTTTGCTCTTGACATGTTCTATAAACAGGCTGTAAACAAAAAAATCTTTTATGTATGCTACTAAAATTTACATACAATAAATTATAAATAAAATTTTAGTAGCATACACAAAAAAAGGTCAAAAAATTAATAAAACAAAAAAATCTTCTATTTCACATTAAATATGCTTTTTTAAAGCCTTTTTATAAATAAGGTAATAATTTGATTTACTGTTTTAACAATTTGTATTAAATTGGTAGTAAACCATAGCTTTATAACCTTGCTAAGTGCCGGAAACAACTTTTTTTTAGGTACCTCGACATCGTTTTTCAATTAAAATTTCCTACCATTATTCGGGATCATATTTTTAAATTCTCTCTGAAGTTTGGTTTTCTCTTGCTGCATTTAAGATTCTAAAGACAAACCATAACAAAAGTAAAAAACTCGCTGCCAAGAATTACTAAGGTGAATATTATAATGCCTCTATCTTAAAAACTCCAATTTATCAACTATTTATGTCCGATCTATCTGTTTAACTTTTGCAAAAATGGTGCGTGGAAAAACGTCAGATTACCAAAAACAAGGCTAGCAAGTTTTCCGTAGAATATTACTGTAATTAAACTGCTGCACTCTGGATATTAGAAAACGAATAAAAGTAACCATTATTTTAAAGGCAATAAAATATTAAATATAATCAACAATTCCCTTGAGGCAGGAATTTTTCCAGATAATTGGAAGGAAACTCTTATAACACCAATTGCTAAAACGCGGAAAAAAAATACAAGGAATTTCGATCAATTGCATCTATACCAAACCGTCTTAAGTCTGTTATAGACAATAAATTATCAAACACAACTTGAAAGTTTTCAATACTAAATGTAACCGCATAAAATAAGCTGTGAGATGAAAAAAGCTGTATTTTTTACTTTTGGGATATTAAAATGTTAATTTTTAAAATAATTGAAGTTTTCTTGTTAAATTAAGCTCTTTTCTGTTTTAAATGATACCAATTTGTTTTTTTAATTCCTACTGGTTTTATTGTTACAGGGCTTAAAAAATTAAATTACGCAGTGCATAATATATATATATATATACAGTGGTGGCCACGAATTTAAGACACGGCATCTCACTTATATATTTGTGACAATTTTTACATTTTATAAAAAAAATTTTAGATCCCTGATATTTTTTATAAGATCTTAGTAGTGTAATGAAAAAAAATTTATAATATTTTATTAGCTATATTTGGTTAAGAATTTTTATTTACATTTTATATAGATTAACATAAATTTTATCCTGGTCATGAATTTAAGACATAGGCAAAATAAAACTTTAATTCACTAAAGTAAAGCTTAGATTCATAAAAAAATCTTAGTATTTGGTGGGAAATCCTTTATTTTGGATAACAGCAGCACATCTTCTGGGCAAACTTTCAACTAACGCCATACAAAGTTGCTTTGGGATAGCATACCAAGCTTTTTGGATTTCTTCCCATAAATCGTTTACATTTGTTGGTTTTACTGCTCGTACGTGCTCCTCAACATCATTCCACAGGTTCTCAATCGGATTGAGGTCCGGGGACTGAGCTGGCCACTTTAGAACACTGATATTGTTTTCCTCTAAGCAACTCTTCACTAAGCGTGAAGTGTGCTTAGGGTCATTATCATGCATAAATTTCCATATTAAAGGCATGTTGTCTTCAGCGAATGGTTTCATAATGTCTGTGAGTATGTTTTTGTAAACCTGCTGGTCCATTTTTGTATCAATCTTGTGGATAGGACCTACACCATGCCAGGAAAATGCTGCCCACACCATCACATTTCCACCACCATGTTTGACCGTTTTAAGGGTGTACTTAGGGTGATGCTCAAGGTTGGGGGGGCGCCATACATACTGTTTTCCGTCAGAGCCGAAGCGGCAAAACTTCGACTCGTCGTTCCAAAGTATATTTTTCCAAAATATCATCGGTTTCTTGAGATGTTCTCTTGAAAACGCTAATCGGGATTTAATATTTTTTTTTGACACAAGTGGTTTACGTTGTGCAATACACCCACGCAAGTTTTTTTCATTCAGACGTCTTCTTATTGTCCTGGACGATATATCAATACCGAAATTCGATGACATTTCATTTTTTATTTTACTTGAGCTCGTGAAAGGATTATTAACAGCTGTTTTATAAATTAAGCTATCCTCCCTAGGTGTAGTTTTTCGGGCTCTAGACTTCTGTTTGACATTTTTGGTGGTACCATGTTGCTTGATATGTTCTAGAGCGTTGTATATCTTGCATCTGGAGCATTTAAGTAGCTTGGATATCTCCATTACTGTCTTTCCATCATCCTTCAGCTGCTGGATCAGTTTTCGCTCTGCATCGGAACTCCAAGTACCCTTGGCCATTTCTAACCAAATATTTCGATGTATACTAATATAACATTAACTAGAATATTCGTTACTTACCGTTTAGCTTCGCAAAACACCAAAAAGTTACATAAAAATCAAATATTTCTTACATGTCTTAAATTCGTGGCCAGCTTCAAATACACGTTTTCACAATAATATTATCAAAAACGCAACAAAATGTAAAATCGAACAAAATAAAATAACGGTTCTTTTTCTTAACACTACAGGGTACACAGCAAAATAAATAATACCTAATTTCATATTGCAGGGTTGTACAAATTAGCACAACTAAGTCAGTCATATGTCGTGTCTTAAATTCGTGGCCACCACTGTATATATATATACGACCCTCTGTAGTTTTCAATTTTTTTTAAATATCAATTATTTAAATAAATACTAAAGTTTTTTAAAAATACTTAACCCATTAAGAGCCGATGACATTTTTATGTAAAATTATATATGTGTGTACTTATTTTTTTACTTCACCAAACTAGATTTACATACATGGTTAAGAGTATATAAGATTCGGCATAGCCGAATGTAGCACTCTCACTTGTTTCGTTTAATTTCAACTTGTTCATCTTTAATCAAACGTTTACATTTGCAATGTCTCTTTTTAAATTATCTAAACATTTCTCTTTTGTGATTTCTAACGTATCGTGTTGGCATTATTATCTCACATTTCTCAAGTGCATTAGGCATGTTGTTTTTATATATGTATTTTAAAATAGCGGATAGCAGTGTGCTTCGCTACGCATAAATATTAACATGCGCTTCAACTCAGTATACATAACGCATACGCTCATAGGCGCCTACTTATTTATTGTTGTTTTTTTAAATGGACAAATATAAGATTATATTGTCATGAAGTCATAACTAACGAACGCGTCGACCGATTTCGTGCAGTTAAATACAGCGTCTATACGACATACGAACAAACCCTAAAAATTTAATCGAATTCGGTTGACAGTTCGTGAGATTGTTCCTTTGATTTAACAAAAGACCAGAACGCTTTCGGGTTACTTCTAATCTCATGTTCTTTTTACAAGAAAAATTGTTTATAAAGAAATTTGTTAAGAAAATTAAATTCCCGCCGGTAATGTACAAATTTAGCATGAAAGTCAGCATTACCCATACATAAAAACATTTTATAAAATTTGTTACACAGGTTTTTCAATTTTTTTAGGCCACAAGAATACCACGATAGTTTTTAAGATCTGATTTTTGATTGGCATGTTATTGTGACAAATATTACGCACTTAAATATAATTAATTGAAAAATTATTTATAGCATCCAATGGTTGTTTACCCAGTAAACAAATCATTCCAATATATCGAATCAAAAATTGAATTCAGCACATCAATTACACGAATTAAAATTAAAATCTTTAACAGTGCGACAATTGAAGCAAAGCCGCGAATAACGTTGCAAATGACAAAATAATAATTTTTCAGCAGAGCAAAAAAACGTATTTAAATGGTATGATTATCTCCACTGACTGACTCATTGTAATTGCGTTTTGACGGTGGTAAAATGCATAATTTTAATGTTTTGTTGTTGGAACAAATGTAAGAGTAAAATTAACGGTAATCTGCAAAAAAACAGGTTTTGCAAAATTTGTCTTTTACAACGTTATTCGCGGCTTTGCTTCAATTATAGATATTAAAAATTGTTCAATTAGCAATTTTGAAAACTATAGGTTGATGATGTAAATTCGGTTGAGATATACACAGTTGGGGAACATAAATCTTATATTTAAATAACTCAGATCTAAAAAGCGATTTAACATATTAGCGTAATTATTAACTTGACACAAGTTTAGCAATAGTAAGCTATAATTGAAATTTATTTCATTATTTCGATTAACATTACGATGTGTTAAAAGAAACTGACAATTTTGACCAATATAATTTTTAAAATTAAAAGTCTCCCAAAACACAGGGGGCGCTATTTACTGTGGAACTCTCATCAATAGATAGGATGTTAGAGATATGCGCATCATATAAATCATCCAAACTATTAGGAGGGATATAAGATGCACATAACAAGAAAGAATCAGTTACACCAGATATAAAAACTTTAATATGATCTTGCAATCCATTACTATAATTACATTATTACATAGTGAAGACCTAAAGCAAGTTTTTACAGCAATAAGGACTTTACCACCAAGAGTCAGGGCAGTAGCAGCAGTATCCCTATACTTTCGGAAGACATTAAGGAGCTTAGGATCAAAAAAAGCAGGATCGAAAAAATATTGATTTGACCAAGTTTCAACCAATTCATCTCATGTTGAGATGAAAAGTCAAAAACAGATTTAGTTCTCATTTCCGAAAGCTTTTGAAAATAAAATATTTTTCAACATTAAAATTCATCGAAAATTTACAAATGGGCGCACTTTATTACCAGCTGGCCAAATTACCTATCACATTGATCACCTTGGACCGTTAGAAACAACAAGTAAGAGGTATAAACACATTTTTGCTGTCATTGATGGATTCACGAAGCTTGGTTGGCTTTACCCTACCCGTACAACAGCCTCAAACGAAGTTATCACACGCCTTACGAATCAAAGCCTAGTATTTGGTAATCCAGCATATATCGTTTCCGACAGAGGTACTGCATTTACTTTCGAAACTTTCTGCAGACGAACCGTCAAAGTGGTATCGACATGTTAACGATATTCAACAAACCATCAATTCAACGTACTCCAGAAGTATAAACACCACCCCATTCGAGTTAATGATAGGCGTAAAAATGCGTGCTAAGCAACATCAAGAAATCGCAAAACTAATTGATGAAGAGCTTATCAAGTTATTCAACAACCATTGGGACGAGCTACGACAAGAAGCCAAACAACAAATATCCAAGGTACAAGGTACAAGACAAAAACCGTAAATGTTACAATTCCCGACAGAAGACGCAAAATAAATACGTAGAAGGATATCTCATTGCCATTTACCAGACTGGGGGTCCTGGCCTCAAGTTAAGAGCTAAGTACTTAGGTCCATACGAAATTTCATCTGTTAAGAAGAATGACACCTATTTTGTTACTAAAGTTGGTTTATCTGAGGGTCCGAAGCATACAACAACTTGTGCAGAATACATGAAGCCGTGGTCAGCTAACCTAAATGAAGACGAATTCGAGGCGAATTCAACGCAGGATGGCCGAATTGTAGGGAAAAGAACAAGCCAAGAATAAACAGCAGTTCAGTTCGTGTTCAGTCGCCGAAGAGTAAAAACGATTCTATCTCAATATAATTTTTATTCATTTTTTTAATTAAAAATAAAAAAAGCAATTACTTTAACAATTTTAACAATAATGTTTAGTACATTTATAATATCAAAAATTGAGAGCTTGTTAATTTTAAATAGCAATAATTTAATTTTTATAAACTGGCCCAACTAACTTTGTAAATAAGAATACGAGATATATTCATATCAACATTAATTTGGTTAGACGAAATTTACACACAAACCAACGTATGTCTTTACTGTTCTCTCTGAATTTCGTCTTGTACATTTGTTTTTGCTATTGTTTCAATCACCGATTGAACACAAATGCAAATTTTGTTTTTAGTCATTCTTATCTGTTTACTCACAACATTATGGTATAAACACAATCAAAGGCTACCGACCATCGACTACCGACTACAAAAGTAGTTGGCTACAAAAATAGCAAAGTCGCCAGCTACTTAATTCTTTTAACGACCATCGACCACTAACTACAAAAAATAAATATCTGTTTTGACACATTCGGTTCGCATATGCGGAGATTACAAAGTCACTCTCAATCCCGTGTTAAATGTTGATGAACATCCATTGCCAACAATAGACGAATTATTTGCGACTATGGCAGGCGGAAAAAAATTCACGAAAATTGATTTGTCACGTGCATACCTTCAGCTTGAAATACACCCAGATGATAGGAAATATCTAACGTTGAATACACATAAGGGTTTATACCAGCCAACTCGATTGATGTTCGGTGTAGCTAGTGCCCCCGCCATATGGCAGCGATTTATGGAGCAGCTGCTCGCAAATATTTCAGTAGTGACAGTTTTCTTGGATGATATAAAAATTACAGCATCAACTGACGAAGAGCATTTACAAAGAATAGATGAAGTATTAAAAATATTGAATAATCACAATATGCGCGTCAATGTACCCAAATCTACTTTTATGAAACCTTCTATCGAATATTGTGGTTTTGTAATAGATAAAGAAGGTGTACATAAAATGGATTCAAAAGTAAAAGCGATACAAGACTTAAAAGCTCCAACTAACAAAGATGAGGTTCGAGCCCTGGTAGGGTTAATAAGTTATTACGGCAGATTCTTCAAAAACTTAAGCACTGTGTTGCACCCAATCGATTGATTTGCTGCAAAAGAACGTCGAATTCGTATGGGAACCTGAGTGTGAAAAGTCTTTGCAGGAAGTTAAAAAACAAATGCAGTCGGATGTTGTGCTGACACACTTAAACCCTAGATTGCCCCTAGTGCTGGCTGTGGAAGCCAGCCCTTATGGAGTCGGTGCCGTACTTAGCTACCAATTCGAAGATAGAACGGAGAAGCCCATTCAATTTGCTTCGCAAACTCTTTCAAAGGTGCAGCAAAAATATAGCCAAATTGACAAAGAAGCGCTGGCGATTGTAGTCGGAGTTCGAAGGTTCTACCAATACCTATTTGGAAGAAAATTCGTACTTGTCACGGACAATAAGCCAGTCGCACAAATATATTCACCTAAAAAGGGCTTACCATCGTTATCAACTTCACGTATGGAACATTATGCCATTTTTTTACAATCATTCGACTTTGAAATAAGGGTAAAAACATCAAAAGATAATGGTAACGCAGACGCAATGTCACGTTTAATTGAGCGCAGTACAAAAGACCTGCTTGAGGAATCAGACGTTATAGAAAATGAAATTGCCCAAGCGGATATTAACGCCATCGAAGTCAACATGATTACAACCTTGCCAGTTACAGTAGAAGAATTAAGCTCAATAACAGAATCCGACGAAGAAACTAAAATATTGCGGCATAGTTTAAATGTTGGGCGAGAATGTGATCGAGATCATCGGTTTAATATTCCACAGACAGAGTTTGGGTTGCAACAGGGATGCTTGCTACGTGGGATTCGTGTTTATATTCCCAGTGAGCTTAGACAGCGAGTTTTGATGGAATTACATTCAGCGCACTTTGGAATAACTAAAATGAAAATGCTGGCCAGAGCTTATTGTTGGTGGCCTTCGCTTGATCGTGATATTGAAAATTTAGTATTAAACTGTTGAACTGCCAATCAGTTCGGCCGTCAGCTCCAAAAGTCATGCCAACACATGTGTGGAACCCCCCAACTCGAGTTTTTGAAAGAGTTCATGCTGCCTTACAAGGGTGAGTACCTCTTTATTTTGGTTGATGCCTTTAGCAAATGGTCTGATGTCCATATTATACCAGATATTACTGCGAAATCCACTATTAAAATCTGCCGTGATATTTTTCCAACCTTTGGATTGCCGAGCGTCATGGTCACAGACCATGGTACGCAATTTACTTCTGAAGAATTTCAGTGTTTTCTACGTGCTAACGTGCAAACGATTAAAACAAGTTAAATGCAGTAAATTGTAAACCTTCAGAAATGAGAAAAGATATTGCAAATATTTTATTAGCCTACCGCCCAGCCATACACCCGTTCACAGGTAAATCGCCCTCACACCTTATGTTTCGTCGACAAATTCGAACAAATTAGATCTCATGCTACCCACTGAAAGTGTTGTTGTTGCACGCACACAGGAAAATCAAAGAACATTTATTGTTGGAGATAGAGTTGCTGCTCGAGATTACATGTCCAAAGAAAAGTGGAAATTTGGCAGCATCGTTAACGTATTGGGTAAACTGCACTACGAAATTAAATTGCCTGATGTAAGAGTGTGGAAGCGTCACGTCACTCAGCTGATCGCGTCGAATCGGAAAAAACCTAAAAACAAATATTTCCTCTTTGCCAAACTCAGATTCGCCCACAAGTTCCATGCAAAACTTCATCGTCGAACCAACAACCAGAACATAAACCCCTGTTGTTGAAACACCAACCAACCTTATGGGAACCTCGACTCACTCAAAATCTCCTTCAGCCATGAACATACTTCCAGGACCAACGAATGGTAACACGCCCCCTAATCCTAAAGAGTTACAGCAAGAGACGCTGTCATCAAGACCTACCCGATTTAGAAAAGATCCGGCTTGGTTGAAGGATTACATCTGACATTGATCTATTTTTACGTATTGCCTGGGAAGAGCTGTGTTGATGTCTGAGGATTAAAGGTTCCCAATCCTGGCTCAAAATGATAGTTGCTGACGTCTAAGGGGCGCTGAGATCATCAACGATTTTTCTTAACTCCTCTTTTCGTTAAGATATTTTTTTTGTTAGAATCGAATTCCGTTTTTAGTTGATATAAGATAAAAAATTCGTAGTCGATCGCGCCATCAAAAAATTTGTCTTTCCACAAAAATTAAATTGTAATTTTTATTGAAATTAATTTTGTTAAACAAATCTGTATTTCGAACTGAATAAAATAAAGGAAAGTTAACTTGTGACTTTTCCCTTTTTTATAATTTGGAAAAAAATTGAAATTCTTGTGTTTCTTTTTTCTTTAAAACAAAGTGCTAGTGCTTGTGGTTCCATTTTTTTATGCTTGGTGAAGATAGCCGTTTGGAAGCCATCCTCATCAACCCCCACATTTTTATTGGTCCTTCAACCCGGATTTGGAACATTTGTTTGTGGAACCCCAAGTTTATTGAAAAATAATTGGATAAATTAAGGTGACAATTCTTTCATTTATTTTTTTACATTTTTTCTTGTGCCATTTTGTTTGTTAAACATACAAGAAAAATTGCCTTTAACAGTGCCTGTTTTTTCTGTTAAAAAAAAATTTACTTTAAATCAAATAAAAGCTTTGAATGTAAATTAGCAAAGCCACAATCGAATAATTAACTTCGAGTCACCCTGTTTTTGATTCTTCAACTATAAACAACTGAACACTTCCCTACATTAGTTAATTTGTTCTTCTTCGCGTTATTTTTTACATTTAATTAATTTGTTTTGTTTTATTTGAAATAATTTTGCAATTAACTTTTTTTCTTTTATATTTGAAAGTGTGTTTGTGCGCTATAAAACAAACAAAATAAAAATAAAAGAGTGGTTGGGTGTAAATAAATGCATACATATGTACATATATAAATAAAATAATAGAAAACAACCACCACAAAGCAAAACAAAAGTGAACATAAATACATACATACATACATAAAAGAAATTTGTATAGATATAAAAGAAGTAAGTTTATTACTCTTTTAATTATAAATTTACTAATTATATTCGTTTAGTAGTAAATATATTACATATTGCATTTTATTTATTATTGTTTTTGAGGAAAAAGTAGTGCATACAATTTTTTTGTGTTTTCTTGTACACATTAGGGCGCTACCTGTCTTTTATATTTTTGTTATAAAAGATAAAATTTTTTATTGATATTTTTTCTCAATTTTGACGTTTGAAATTAAAATAAGTTTAGCAAAAAGTAGTATATTTTTGAAATTTACAGTGTTGTGCAGAAAAATAGCACGAATTGTATAATTTGCTTGTTTCACGCAAAATAATAGTTTCGAATAATTTGTTTATTTTTTGTGCTGCATTTGTGTATAATATAATTTATTAAATTATTTTACGTACTGTCAGCGTCAAAAAAAAGTAAACAGTCATTTCAGTTGTATTTAACATTAAATTATATTAAAGCTATGAATAAAAACTAAAATATTTATTTACAGTTTAGAAGGCTAATATAATAAGAGTTTAATTCTATATAAACAATAAACAAAACAACAACAAAAATAACTTACTTTTTCTTAAAATACCGTTGATTTTTCGCGTCAAAAAAAAGTAAACAGTGAAAGCATGCTTAGATTCTGCTTTCAATATTGCAATAAAAAACAGAAAATTTTTTTTAAAACCGTTAGGTATTGGTCAAACAGATGTAGTATAAGTACATTTTAGCAGTCTTCTATTCTCTTCGCTAACAGAAAGATCAAACTAAGCCAATTAAAAAAAAAATGGGTAAGCAGACCACCGGTGAAACCCGAAAAATCATTTTAGATTTACATAAAAAAAAGAAATCGTTGCGCGAAATTGGAGAAATGGTCGGAAGGAATCACTGCACGATAAAAAAAATTATTGATAAATATGTGAAGCATCATACGGTTGATGATTTGCCCCGATCAGGACGACCAAAACGTCTTTCTGATACGGAAGTACGAGCAGTTGTTAGGGAAGTGAGAGGGAATCCAGTGTCAAGTGCTGCTCAAATATCAAGAAATATAACGGCGACATCAGGTAAGCCCGTGAGTGCCAGTACAGTTAGAAGAGCACTTCACAAAAATGGTTTACATGGCAGAGTGCCACGAAAGAAGCCATACATATCTAAAGTCAATCAAGAGAAACGCAAAGAATTCGCAAAAAAGTACCAAAACGAGCCTCTAGACTTCTGGAAAAATATTTTATATACAGACGAGAGCAAGTTTGAAATATTTGGAGTGAGAAAACCTCCAAAAATATGGAGAGCAAAGAACGAGGCCCTTCTCGAAAAGTGCGTGACAAAAACCGTAAAACACGGTGGTGGCTCGGTTATGGTTTGGGGCTGCATGGCGGCATCTGGAGTCGGGAACCTACAATGAATAAAATAGACTATTTAAATATTCTGAAAAATAATGTCGCTCCTAGTGTTGAAAAATTGCAACTGCCAACAAACTGGATCTTTCAACAGGACAACGATCCCAAACATACGTCGAAAATTGTTAAGGAATGGTTGTTATATCGAACGCCTAAGACTCTGGATCATCCACCGCAGTCCCCAGACCTTAATCCTATCGAACACCTGTGGGAGCATCTTGATAGAAAAATAAGACAGAGGACTATTTCCAATAAAGAAGATTTAAAAATAGCTCTAATGGAAGAATGGGGTAAAATCTCTGGAGAAACTACAAAAAACCTTGTGGAATCAATGCCTAGAAGACTGAATGAGGTGCTAAAGTCTAATGGAAAACAAACAAAGTATTAAAACTTAACACTAATTTAGTTTATTTACTTAATTGTTTAATGTAATGAATTCTGTTTACTTTTTTTTGACGCGAAAAATTAACGGTATTTTAAGAAAATGTAAGTTATTTTTGTTGTTGTTTTGTTTTTGTTTATTGTTTATATTGAATTAAACTCTTATTATATTAGTCTTCTAAACTGTAAATAAATATTTTAGTTTTTATTAATAGCTTTAATATAATTTAATGTTAAATATAACTGAAATGACTGTTTACTTTTTTTTGACGCTGACAGTACATATTTTAATACTTCCAAAAGGAACTAAATTTGTTATTGGTTGGAAAACTTAAATATTTTTCCAAATCGATTTATTTCATTTTTTATTTTGATTATTTGTGCAATTGGTAAAACAAAATGGTAAAATCTGCTAAGTTGAGCACTTTTGAGAAGTATGCAGCACTTCTTCTTGAGTTTGAAGGTGATTTTAATGAAATTCACAAGGCAAACCAAACGTCTTTTACAATTGAACTTGAAAGGAAGAGTTCAAAACCTTGTGGGAAAAAGTAAGAGTGTCTTATGAAACCTTTGCGACTGCAAGTGATAATGCTGACTCTGAGGAAGATTTTGAAGCAGCTAAGATTCTTTTTAAGGAATGTAAATTGGCTTACATTACTTGTGCTGCTTTAATGGGTGAATTGGCCCGATCGTTTATTAATGGCCCTAATTCCGCCACGTTATCTTCTACTCGTTGTGTATCTAACCTTAATGATGATGCTGTTTTTCCAAATCATCATATTAGGCTACCACCTTGTACCACCGAACCTTTTTATGTTGATTATCAGTCTTGGCCAGCCTTTAGAGACATGTTTGTGGCAGTATATATTAACGGTACCTCATTAACTGCAGTAGAAAAGTTATTTTATCTCAGGCAAAACACTAGGGATGAGGCTTTGGACATCGTGAAAAAATCCCCCCTACCTAATGAAGGTTTTGAGACTGCATGGAAAAATTTGAAGGATAGGTACGAAAACAAGAGGATTCTTGTTAATATTCAGTTAAAAATCTTGTTTAACTTGGTTGAGGTCAAATCAGAGTCAGCTGCTGAAATAAAACGGTTGCAAAGAGATATAAATAATTGTATTTCAGCGCTGCGTTTACATGAAATTGATATAGGAAATTGGGATTCGATTTTTATTTTTCTGTGCTCTATGAAATTGCCTAATTTGACTTTTTCGTTATGGGTGCAGTCAATTATTGACAAAACAGAAATTCCAAAATGGAAAGATATGGATGTCTTTCTTACATCTCGTTTTCAATCTTTAGAAACTGTTTCTGGTATAAAAACAAGTCCCACAGTTTATAGCACAGGACCCAGCTCTAGTAGCCACACTCTCTCAGCGAATATTTCCCACTCTCAAAATAATTGTTCACAAAATAAAAAGAATTATTTTTCTAATAAAAGAGTACGAACTTATCAGGCTAAAGTGATAAAAAGGTCATGTCCTAGTTGCTCAAGGGATCATTTGCTAAGAACCTGCCCTAAATTTTTAGAAATGAACCCTGGCGAAAGATTTTTAGTCGTTAAAAGGTGTAATTTGTGCATAAATTGTTTAACTGAGGGACATAAATTGAGCGCCTGTAAAAGCACTTTTAGTTGTTTTACATGCAAAATGAAACATCATTCGTTGCTTCATAGGGAGGTTGTGAATGATAGCCAAAATGATAGTCCTAGTACGAGTCAGATAGCTTTGCGGAATTCTACGGTTCAAAACTGCTTTGCTGTTACCTCGTGCATGTTCTTCTAGGAACTGCTGTTGTGAACATAATTTCTCATGGTGAAATTTTTTGTGCAAGAGCGCTCATTGATTCGGGTTCACAGGCAACTTTTATTTCCGAAAATTTGCAACAGAAACTTAACTTACCAGTTAGCCGAATTAGCGCTCAAGTTGCTGGTTTAAATAATGCTTTAGCAGGTTCAGTACAGAAAATTTGTTCTTTTGAGTTGAGCTCACGATTTAATAGTGACGTAAAACTAGATATGGAAGCTTTAGTACTGCCTAAATTAACGGGAAATATGCCAACTGAGTCAGTTAATATCTCCCAATCGTCGTCGTTAGTAGGTTTGGAATTAGCCGATCCGAATTTCGCAAAAAGCGGTAAAGTCGATTTGCTCATTGGCGCTGATATCTATTCTAAAATTATGAGAGATTGCGTCAAGCGAAACATTCTTGGCAATTTGATAGCTCAGGAAAACATATTTGGGTGGATTTTGACTGGTGCTCTTGCTAATTGTAAAAAGAGATCCTTTACCACAGTTGTTTCGTATCACACGGAGGTGGGCCTAGGTAAACAGCTGGAGAAATTTCGGGCTCTGGAAGAACCTCTAAGAGTCTCTAGCTAAGACCGAAGGAGGATTACTTGAAAGATCTTCAAAAACGGCATAAATGGAAGTTTTTGCAGAAAGATTTAGAAGTTGGTGATATTGTTGTGATTCGTGAGGACAACTTGCCAACGAATGAATGGCGCATGGGTAGAGTAGAGAGGTTACATACAGGTAAAGATGGCCACGTCAGAGTTGTAGAATTGAAAACAGAGCGTGGCAAAATTACTAGACCAGTTGTGAAGTTAATTGTACTTCCAACTTATTAGTCTTTGTTATTTTAATTTTTTTTATAGTATCATGGTTTCGCCAAAAAAGTATACCGAAAATCGCGCTTCTAACAAAATGGTTTGTCGAATATGTTTAAAGAGACACCCACTACGGTTTTGTAAGAAGTTTCTGCAAGTAGATGTTGAAGAGCGGATGCAGCTTGTTTCAATTTATAAATACTGTGCTAGTTGCTTGAGCCATGACCATACCTGGCGTACTTGTGAGAGTACGGGCAAATTTAAGCGCTGCGGTGATATGCATCACACACTTTTGCATAAGTCGAGCATCAGACCTCGTTCGTCTAGCTCAAAAAAGGCCAAAAATGTAAAGCGTCTTAAAAAGGGACCTAGTTCGTCCACCCGCCCAATAAGTAGAGGACCTCGTTCGTCCCAAGACTTAGCTAGGGGACCTCGTTCGTCCGATGGTCAGGAGGGCGAAAGACCTAGTTCGTCTCGAGCCCTGGTTCCTGTTAACCCAGGAAACCGTAAAGCAACTGCACGGAGAAGAGAAGTTAGAGAAAGAAGATCTCGAGATATCGATTCGTTACCCAGATACCAGATACGGAAAGTGTTTTGCTGAAACCGACCGCAATTATTAAAATTGTAGTAGGCAGTCGGTATGTTTTTGAGCGAGCACTAATTGATTCTGGCTCGGAGACTTCAGTTGTGTCTGATGAAGTATTGAGGAGACTTCACGCCAAAACAGTTTGCGTTGGACAGACGGAGAAATGTTTGCTGATTTTAAGAGGAAATCACGGCAGCAGCGAGACAGTTGAAACGTATGCCACTGTTAGAAGGCGCTTTAAAATCGTAACGCCGTCAAAATCGCTTGATGGAAGAATGGCAGATGAGTTTCAATTGGCGATGTGTACACCAAAATAATTAGAAATGGTGTATCTGGTGGCTCGATGGGAAAACCACTAGCGCAATTTTCGATTTTCGGATACTTGATATCTGGATCATGTACTCCATGAACGTCGTACGAAAGTATTTACTGATTTCTTTGTTTTTTGAACCACTTAATCATGATACTTAGACTAATTATTTTATCTTTTTAATAGCATCTATTTACTTTTTAAATTTTCGTTGGGTTTGTGCTACTGGATGTCAAAATGGACTGGTGGACTCTGGTACCAGACTATTTCTTTAAATTTCAATTTTTTTGTAATTAATAAATAAAAATAAAATCCCCGAACTTGGATATTGGAATCTGGGGAAATAGCCTTTAGTTTTTTGTTCTTTTTTTCTCTTTCTTTTTCTAACTAGATAAAATTTGGTGTGGATTCAGATTGCAGTACTGCAAGGCGGCCGGGATGTTGATGTCTGAGGATTAAAGGTTCCCAACCCTGGCTCAAAATGATAGTTGCTGACGTCTAAGGTGCGCTGAGATCATCAACGATTTTTCTTAACTCCTCTTTTCGTTAAGATATTTTTTTTGTTAGAATCGAATTCCGTTTTTTGTTGATATAAGATAAAAAATTCGTAGTCGTTCGCGCCATCAAAAAATTAAATTGTAATTTTTATTGAAATTAATTTTGTTAAACAAATCTGTATTTCGAACTGAATAAAATAAAGGAAAGTTAACTTGTGACTTTTCCCTTTTTTATAATTTGGAAAAAAATTGAAATTCTTGTGTTTCTTTTTTCTTTAAAACAAAGTGCTAGTGCTTGTGGTTCCATTTTTTTATGCTTGGTGAAGATAGCCGTTTGGAAGCCATCCTCATCAACCCCCACATTTTTAGCTGTCATATATCATACCTAATATTGAATAAATTATTATATGATGGCAACCCAGTTTTATTACTGTAAATATATTAAGAAATAAAAAGCCACTTGTTGTTTGAAAGAGTACAAAATTACATGTGTTTTAATACAACATTATGCTATAAACACAATCAAAGGCTACGGTCTATCGACTACCGACTACAAAAGTAGCTGGATACAAAAATAGCAAAGTCGCCAGCTACTTAATTCTTTTAACGACCATCGACCACTAACTACAAAAAATAAACATCTGTTTTGACATATGTATTTAAGTTAACCAAAACAAAACAAACTTGATTTTTTGTGATTTGTGTAAAAAAAATTTTAAATGTCTCAAAAAAATTTAATTAACTTTATAAGTACTATTGCTAAAATAGTGGAAACAAAGACTTCCGTGCATGAAGTGTCCACGTCCATATTTGCATGTAAATTGAACTAAACATTTACATCTAACAATATAATAAATACATATAAACAGTATAAAAAACCCAAAAAATAAATATAAATAAAACAAATTAGAAATTGATGAAAAAATAACTAAATGGAAAATTTTACAAATAAAAAGTAAATGAAAAATCCGCCAAATAAAAAGTAAATGAAAAATGTAAACAAATGAACAGATGATTATTATTTTTCAATGGTGCCACTATAAAAGTTTTTCGCGTTTTTAATAGCGATATTTAATGTATTGCGTTTTTAAAACCACCATTTCATTCATTTATTGTATTGGCAGCACTAATCTGTTTTTTGTAGCCAAGAAAAATAGAAATTAGCCTAAGTTGGCTACGGGCTACAAAAGTAGCCGTGTAGTCGGTAGTCGTGTAGCGGCTAAAAGAATTATTCTCATAAGCACGCATGTATTCTATTTTTGACATCTTGTAGTCGATGGTCGGTGGACATGATTGTGTTTATGGCATTATAGATGCTGTTTCAGTATCATACTGATTGTTATGAGGTAAGCATAAATGCGCGCTGTGCCGTGCGTGCTTATAATTTAATTTCTATTAAATTACTGTTTTGTCTTAAGTTCATTTTATTTTTATTTTCTAAAAATCTTTTTTAGAAAGAAAAATTTATTTTACAAATGTATGCGGACGTTTTCCAAAGAAAACTAGAAAATTAGACGAGTAAACACAAGCCAAAAAATCTTATGGCGGCAAAATATTTGTAGTAATTTGTAATTAATTTATTGAGCCTTTTTTTAAACCATAAAAGAATGAGCAACAATTTTAGAAAAAATAAACTTAAGACTATAACATAATACTATAATATAATACTTAATAACAATAACAAAGTACAGAACAAATGCTTTGAAAATGAAATTATGCTCTTCCTCCCGAAGATTACAAATTATATGAGTAAATATCTTAAACTTATGACTATTTCTAAAACTTAAACCTAAAATTAAACAACTAAACAAAAAGACAATAACATCTATAAGTACCAGTTGTGCTTTTGATGTAAAAAGATATTTAATACTTTCGCTAAAGGCAATCTCAATATTATCAAAAACAAATTTAAGAGTTTTACTTTCAGAAGGATTACGAATGCAAATTGCTTTTCGTTTAGAATCATTAATTTGGATTCCCATTTGTCATAAAATTAACTATATTTAATTCATTTCTATAAATTACAGTGTTGTTTGGTGTAGTCTGCATAATAATACTGTCATGTATTTGTTGTTGTAGCGCTGTTGTTGTACGTGTGTAACGTACACCAATTGCGTTTGATACACCTACACGCTCTCAAATATATTGTACATGTATGTTTTTCAAGAGTGAACACGTGTTCGTGTAACAACCAAATATTAAAAAACAAGCATGAGTGCTATATTCAGCTATGCCGAATCTTAAATAGCTTTTACCATGTTTATAAATCTAGTTCAGTGAAGTAACAATAATAATTCTTGCAAAAATAAACCGACTTCAAAACAGACTTCATCTGTCTGCCTATTACGGTTCAAGAGTATGGCCAAATAAATTAGATTGCATTAACTGTTGGGACACACTTATATTCCACCTCCAAACTTTATACTTGTTCAACTGTTCAATAGTTGGGCAATATATATCAAATTACTGCAACTAAAAGGTCACCCTTTAATTTCATAATTTTATACTTGCTGTTGTAGTAGATTTAGCAATCAGGTTCTGTAGAAATTGAAACCGTCTGTCTATAACAGTTCAACAGTTTGCCCATATACAATATATTATATCAACTACTGTAAAACTCTTTAATTTCTAATTTTATACTTCTTATTATACCAAACAAAGTAGTGGAAATTCTGTCTAAAATTTAGGTGTTTGTTTATAACGGTTCAAAATATACATCCTTTAGTTTCTAAATTCAAATTCTAAGCTTCTCGTTATGGCGGACTTAGCAAAGCAGGTCCCTTATAAATTCCAGCTGTCTGTCTATAACGGTTCAAAAGTTCGGCTACACACACCAAATTACATCAACTTTTGGAATACCCTTTTATTTCTAAATCAAATTTAATACTTGTTATAGCGGAGTTAGTAATACAGGACCTTAGTAAATTTCAATCGTCTGTCTACAACTGTTTAAAAGTATGGTAAACTATTGGGGCACTCTTTTATTTATAATTTTAAATATTAATACGTGTCCATAACATTTAAAAGATAGGCCTATATAAGTAAATCAACATCAATTATGGGACACCCTTTAATTTCTAAATTCAAATCATAAACTCGTTGATATAGCGGGATAGTAATACAGGTCTCTTAATTTTTAGCGTTCTGTCTATAAAGGTTCAAAAGATAGGCCAACGATTTTATAATTTGAATTTAGAAATTAAAGGGTGTCCCATAATTGATGTAGATTTACTTATATGGGCCTATCTTTTGAACCGTTAAAGACAAACGCTTGCAAATTGAAGAGAATGTCGATTGCTATGGCTGTTATAGTATCAAGTATAAATAATTAAAATTATAAATTAAAGGGTGCGCCAATAGTTCATTTAATTTGATGTATATGGCCTTGCTGTTTAACAGTTGTAGACAGACGCTTGATACTTACAATGAACCGGTTTTGCTAAGTCCTCCATAACAACAAGTATAAAATTTGGATTTGGAAGTTAAAGGGTGTCCCAATAGTTGTGTAAATTTAAGTATGTGGCAGAACTTTTGAAGCACTATAGGCAGAACGCTGAAACTTAAAAGGCACCTGTATTTCTAAGCCCGCTATATCCACGATTTTATAATTTGAATTTCGAAATTAAAGGGTGTCCCATAATTGATGTAGATTTACTTATATGGGCCTATCTTTTGAGCCGTTATAAAAAAACGATTGCAAATTGAAGAAAATGTCGATTGCTATGGCTGTTATAGTAACAAGTATAAATAATTAAAATTATAAATTAAAGGGTACGGCGATAATCTATTTAATCTGATGTATGTGGCCTTGCTTTTTAACAGTTGTAGACAGACGCTTGATATTTACAACGAACCTGTATTGCTAAGTCCACTATAACAACAAGTATAAAATTTATATTTGAAAGTTAAAGGGTGTCCCAATAGTTGCGTAATTTAGAGTATATGGCAGAACTTTTGAACCATTCTAGACAGAACGCGGAAACTTAAAAGGGGCCTGTATTTTTAAGCTGGCTACATCAACGAGTTTATAATTTGAAATTAAAGGGTGTCCCATAATTGTTATAGATTTACAAACGCTTGCAAATTGAACAGAATGTCGATTGCTATGGCTGTTACAGTAACAAGTATAAATTAAAGGGTGCGCCGATAGTTCATTTAGTTGATGTATATGGCCTTGCTTTTTAACAGTTGTAGACAAACGCTTGATATTTACAACGAACCTGTATTGCTAAATCCACTACGAGGGCTGCTCTATATATTTCTGGCCTAATAGTGAAAATGCGAATATTTATAATCAAAAATGGTTTTATTGTTTTTCAAGGTATTCTCCAGCATGATTTATACACTTTTGCATGCGCTCAAACCAGTTGTCGAAGCACTTTTTCCACTCCGATTGAGACACCTCTAAAACATGGTTTTTGAACACTTCAACAGCTTCTTCTGGCGACGAAAATCGTTGACCACGCATTTTTTAATTGATGTGCGGAAACAAGAAGAAGTCATTAGGTGCCAAGTCAGGGCTGTACGGCGGATGGCCCATTAATTCGAAGTTTTGGCCGGTCAAAAACGCTCTGGTTTGAGCCGATGTGTGAGAGCTCGCATTGTCATGGTGAACAATGATTCGTCTTCTCTTGTTGGTTTTTCGAATTTCTCCGATGACTTCAGGCAAGCAAATTGTAGTGTACCACTCAGAAGTGACCGTCCTACGTTGCTCAAGCGAAACAGTCGCCACATGACCAGTTTTGCCGAAGAAACAGGCGACCATTTGCTTCGAAGTGCTTCTTCCACGAACAACTTTCGTTGGATTTTGCTCGTCTTTGAAGACCCACACGGTCGATTGTTGCTTCGTTTCGGGCTCATACGCATAGATCTATGATTCGTCACCTGTGACGATCTTATAAACGTCTTTTGAAGCACCGCAATCGTATTCTTGCAACATTTCTTTGCACCAATCGACACGAGGCTTTTTTGGAGCGATTTTCAAATTGTGCGGGATCCAACGAGAACAAACCTTTTTTACGGCCAGGTGTTCATGCAGTATCGAATGTATGCTGGTGGAGAAAATGTCCAAGGATGTATCTATCTCTCGGTATGTCGCATGTCGATCTTGTATTATGAGTTCACGCACGGCATCAATGTTCTTTGGCACAACAGCCGGTTTTGGACGACCTTCACGGAATTCGTCTTTGAGCGAGCTTCGGCCACGATTAAATTCATTATACCAATTTTTCACAGTGTTACAGGATGGTGCTTCATCGCCATACAAAGATTTAAGTTCATCAATGCACTCTTGTCGTGATAATCCACGTCGAAAGTTGTGAAAAATTATGGCACGAAAATGTTCACGAGTTAATTCCATTTTTTTCTATATTTATTTTTTCAAGTCACTATAAACAACACAAATAATGGTCGTACGTCAAAACGTTTTGAGTACGATTATGCTTAAAAATGACAAACTTTCCAATGGAAATGTCATTAAGGGTGTCCCAATAGTTGCGTAATTTAGAGTATATGGCAGAACTTTTGAACCATTATAGACAGAATGCGGAAACTTAAAAGGGACCTGTATTTTTAAGCTGGCTACATCAACGAGTTTATATTTGAATTTAGAATTTTAGAGTTTGTAATTTAAATTTAGAAATTGTCTTTATTGGCCGTTTTAAGTGTCTAGGTCTAATTTTAGATTCCAAGCTTTCTTTTTGCGCACTCATTGACCTCATTAGCTCTAGGATCTGGGTATCCTACGCCGAATATACTCAATTAATTTATATTTACCTATACATATAAAGTATAAATTGGCTCATTCACTAATGTCACAGATTTTGTATGGATTGGAAATTGTTTCTGGCACCTGTTCTGTACACTTATCCAGAATTAAATGCTTGGTAAATTCTGTAGTTCATTTTGTTTATAATGCAAAGCGACGCGAACATGTTTCACGCTTTGTTTGTAGTTTTCTTGGTTGTACCTTTGATAATTTCGTAAAATACCGGAACATTATAATGTTTCATAATATTGTCAAATGTAGAAAACCACTTTCTCTTTATAATTCTTTTGTATTTATCCGCTCACTAAGAAAGCCACAAATTTATATACCGAGATTTAATTCTTCCTTTTTTGAAAGATCTTATGTGGTTAGAATTGCAAGATGGTTAAATATATTACCTTTTTCATTACGTCTTTTTTCACAACCAAATAACGTATTTCGTTTAAAACTTATGTTGCGCTTTTCTACGTCCATTTTCGTATGAAATGATGCAACAGAGACATAAACCGAAAAATTATTTTTAATACTAAACCTAATTTTCAATCACTTTATTAAAGTTTAATTAATCTGTAACGAATACTCAAAATGTTTGACATTATTATGGATAGTAGTTGGTATTGATATATATTTGTTGCTAATTGGGACTTTTTATTTGCTTTAATTTTGAATGAATTATTAATATATTATTTACGTCTGGAGAGCCAACAGATGATTAATACTGAATTATATTTAATTATATGTATGTATTACTACTTACTGATCTCAGGTCTTTATTATTACTATGTAATATTGTTTTTTTTTGGCCGCGAAGGCTTAGTTTTACAAAATAAATGAATAATAAAAAAAAATTAAAGGGTGTCCCATTATTGATGTAGATTTAATTATGTGGGCCTATCTTTTAAACCTTTATAGACAGAACGCTGAAAATTAAAAGAGACCTGTATTACTATCCCGCCATATCAACGAGTTTATAATTTGAATTTAGAAATTAAAGGGTGTCCCATAATTGATGTTGATTTACTTATATATCTTTTAAACGTTATAGACAAACGCTTGCAAATTATATAAAATGTCGATTGCTATGGCTGTTATAGTAACACGTATTTATATTTAAAATTATAAATAAAAGAGTGCCCCAATAGTTTATTCAATGTTATGTATAGGGCCATACTTTTAAACAGTTGTAGACAGACGATTGAAATTTACTAAGGTCCTGTATTACTAACTCCGCTATAACAAGTATTAAATTTGATTTTGAAATAAAATGGTATTCCAATAGTTATTACATAAATTTGGTGTATGCAGCCGAACTTTTGAACCGTTATAGACAGACAGCTGAAATTTATAAGGGACCTGTTTTGCTAAGTAAGCCATAACGAGAAGCTTTTAATTTGAATTTAAAAACTAAAGGATGTTCCCAAAATTAATGTAATTTGTCCCATATGGTCGTATATTTTGAACCGTTATATACAAAGACCTGAATTTTAGACAGAATGTCCACTACTTCGTTTGGTATAATAAGAAGTATAAAAATTTTAAATTATCAATTAAAGAGTTTTACAATAGTTGATATAGTATGATGTATATGGGCAAACTGTTGAACTGTTATAGACAGACGGTTGCAATTTACATAGAACCTGATTGCTAAACCTACTACAACAGCAAGTATATAATTTTGAAATTAAAGTGTGACCCTTTAGTTGCAGTAATTTGATATATGTATATTGCCCAACTATTGAACAGTTGAACAAGTATAAAGGTTGGAAGTGGAATATAAGTGTGTTGCAACAGTTAATGTAATCTAATTTATTTGGCCATACTCTTGAACCGTTATAGGCAGACAGATGAAGTCTCTTTTGAGTTTGGTTAATTTTTGCAAGAATTATTATTGGAGTTACTTCACTGAACTAGATTGGCCTGTAAGCAAATGGAGAAATATTCTATAGTCTGACGAAACGAAAGTTAATTTTTTAAATATAGAAAGAAGCATCCTTCCTGAACGAAAACCTCCCAATACCGAAATCCGTCCACAATACACCACAAGAACCATTCGGATTAAGAGTAGAATGGATGCCGCTTATTATACAAATATTCGTGATGACACTAAGAATTAAAAATGCAGCTTAGATGGGTGTTTCAACAAGACAATGACCCGAACCACACAACGAAGCGGGCAAAAGACTGGTTTGATAAACATAACGTCAAGGTTTTAAGCTGGCAGGCACAGTCCCCAGACCGAAATCCTATCGAGAGCTTATGGCAAATAGTGAAATTGTGACTTTGAGGAACAAATCCATCCAATAAAGACGAACTTTTCACTTTAATTCAGGATGCGTGAAAAAATATTCCTGCAGAAACCTGCCAAAAACTTGTGGACTCAATGCCAAAACGATATAATGCAATTTTAATCATAAAATATCAAGTGAAAAATTTGGGGCTGACGCTTAGTTTCAAAGTTTCGTGACTCTAAAGGTTGTATGTACTATAATTACATGGAATGTATCGAGTATTTCATGGCGGAATTAGGCAAAGTGGGTATCATTAGAAAGGCAATTTTAATACTTTACTTTTGCGTAAAATTGCATTTTACATACATTGATTTTTTTTTCATTTATAAGCTGCATCCGTAAACTAGATTTAAGCCTAGGTATGTATGTACTTTACTATCGAATATGTAACTAGTAATACGCAAAAAATATATGTATACATAGTCTAAAGGCTCCTTTAAATATGTATACTTCTTTTAGAAATTATTTTTTATCTCTAAATACCGAAATCGCTATTAACTTATGTGTGCATGTAACTGCAATAAAATAATAAAAATTTATCTATACCTTTGTTATTGCCACATGACCACATTCACAATCTAGTAAAACGAACTGTAAACGATCTTCTCGGAAAGCGTTACGTCCATGTTTCTCATACGCAGCCCAAATATTGCTAGCTATTGCAGCAGTTACACGAGCGTCTTTATCCTTATCACCGTAACCTGAATATGCCAATAAAGCGCCTTCCTGGCTTAATAGCCTGCATATTGATAAAACATTCATATATTATTATTAATTATTCAATTCTCCAATGACTTACAAAGTATTCTGAACGCCGCCTGTATTTGCTTGACTAAGAACTTGAGTTAACGCTTTTGGTTTTAGCATTTTTGTTAAAAAAATTCAGCTCTTTCAACTTTCTGGTCACAAACTTAAAAAAAGTAAAAATAATAAAAAAAAAACAATACATTACCCAACAGCCCAGCTGCTTCTAAGCAGTGTTGCCAAAACTATCGAACCATTTCCCGCTAGATATTAACTTAAAAACCGCTAGAAACCGCTAAATAGTCGAAAAAAACGCTGACATAAACCGCTAAAAAATTTCTTGAACAATTTATTTTTATACCCTTCACCGAGGCTAACTTGGCTTAACAAAAAAATAAATAAATAAATATGTCAATCGATCAGATATAGTGTCGAAAGAGGTGTTATTGGAAATCAGCATTATCGCTCTATGTCCTTCGTGGCAGCAGGCAAACACCACGCCTATCTCGAATTTTTTTCATGTCATTTGGAACAATAAATTTACTCCAATCAAAAAAAATAATATATGGGGTGATAGAGAATTAAAGGAAAGAAACTTTAAGTGATAAAATTGGGGCTCACCCATATTTTCCGAGTTACGGAGCTCTGAAATTTAAAATTTTTTTAATATCAATATGGGTATCATTTTAAAGCTTTTGAAGAGATATTTAACTCATTAAGAGCCGATGGCATTTTTATGTAAAATAAATAAGCATTTTTAAATTTTTTAATTCCCTGTAACCGAATATTTGTTTAATTTTTATTGCAGTTACTTCACTAAGCTAAATTTACATGGTAAGGGTTTCGGCATAGCCGAAAATATCACTCTTACTTGTTTAATACTGTATTCATAAATTTAACTTATATTATTTTTTATGAATATGGCAATAATTGTTCATCTCTAGTTAAGATTTTGATTATCAATACATATAAGTTTCGTTTTAAGAACTTAAATAAATATTAAAGCTTCCGATTAAGTTTAGAACCTTGTAATCGTAGAAGTATTTTTTATGCCGACAAATACCATATCTAAAGCAACAAAGTAATTATAAAGAGGCAAATAAAAAAAATTGAGGAATTGAAATACTTAACGGTTAAAATAGCATTAACTATATTGGTTTGCTATTGGTTATTTTAGCTAAATTAAGTTGACTAAAAACTTTTTGCGCTTCTGCATTAGACCACGGCATGCAAAATAATCGCAAAACTAACTCGGCTAGCTCTTTGAAAATTTTATTTCCAGCTGAATTTTGATATTCAAAAACTTCGTAAGAAAAATATGTAGTATCCATTAGATTATTCCATTTTATAGCATTTATGTATATTATTAAGCTGATTTAAAATTGTTTCGATTATTTCCAGTTGTTCCAAATATTGAGTTATTTCCTAAAAATTTATCAGTTTTTTCTAAAATGTCCTGATTTTCTGGTTATCTAAAATGACAGTTTCCATTAGTTAGAAAAAGTTTTTGTTGGTCTAATTAAAATATATTTCGTTATTTACTTTTGGATGAATTATTTTAACAGTTTAAAAAACAAGGAAGAGATGGAAAATCTATATATTTATGTAAAAGGTTACAAATACCTAGTTGAGCTTACTTTGTAACAAACAAAACTTGTTGTAGCTTAAAAAACGCTAAAAACCCGCCACTTAAAATTTTCCCAGTTAAAAAAACCACTTAGCGGTTTTTTTTCAAACTTCCCGCTTTTAATAGCAAAAAACCACCAGATCTAGCGGGAAAACCGCCGTTTTGGCAACACTGCTTCTAAGAACAGTGACCATCATTAAAGCCAAGGCGAATCATTAAATTTGATTCGCCTTGCCTTGTACTGTTCCATGGTGTAATAAAATAGGTGGTCTCGATGGCGAATTTATTAATTTCGCCGTAAACTCTAAATGTCAAACTCCATATATATAAAAAATACGTATAACTGTTATTTTTATATATAAAAAATATGTATAACTGTCATACATATTTTGTATATATGGAGTTTGACATTTAGAGTTTACGGCGAAAATAATGAATTCGCTATCGAGACCAACTGTATTATTTCGCCATGCTTTGTTGTAACAATTCGGTGATGACTACACCTTATAGTTTAGAGTTGGGTTTATCGTAAACGTCCTAATTCATTTGAACTACTTACTTCATTGACTCACTAACTGGAGCTCTTTTACTCAGTTAGTGAGCGCCTTTTCTAGTTCATCATTATTTATATTAACATATATAAAATTAAAACGTGAGTGAAATCTTAAATGTATATATATTATGAACCAATATTTTTTTTACTTATAACGGTTTACGAAAATAAAGTCAGATAAATGTGCATAATTACATATAAATAATCTCTTAATCGATTTTCAATTTTTCATTAGTATGAGTAAATATGTATTTGATGTCTGATAAATTTATCAAAGAACACTAAAAATTGTATGAGCTAAAAACAATTGAACTAAACATGTCAACTGGAAGTGCTCAGTTGTTGTAGCTCAATAAGAGAGCAAGAAAAATGAACGAATTAGTTCGTTCTAATGAGCTATCTGAAAAGTGCCATCTCTTTAAAGAGCGAATAAACTCAACTCTATTATAGATGCGCCTTGGAAGTAAGCCTAGGCAGATTTGTGTTACTAGGTAGTAGCGGTAATACAAAAATACAACATTTACAAAAACAAAATGCGTTTTTATTGTTGTTATGTGCGCTGGAAACAGCGTTGCCGCTTTGGTCCAATCGGACCAAACTTGGTAGTTTTTCGTTTTTAAAAAACAGTTTGGTAGTTTGGTTGGTTTGATGAATTTTTTTAAATTTTTGGTAGGTTTTCCACCTGTAGCAATTTTTTAGCATAGTAAATTTTTCATCTTAAAAATTCAGAACATAAAATAAAAAAAATGTAACTTTTAATAAAATAAACAATAACTTTGATAGTGTTACCACTATTTTAAAAAACTGTTTTGGGTGTACTAAAAAACATCTCTGCTTTTTTGCATAGAGATGATTAAAGTTATAACCATCTCTGGTTTAAGAAACGCGAACTATTTTATGAAATTGAAATTAACAATATTTTTAAGTGAAGGTTTATTTTCAAGTGTATGTATTAAAAAATTAATAGACAAAATGGAAAAGTAATTAAACTTTATTAATTCTAAATATGTATCTATTAATTACATAAATAATTACATATAATAATTACATATTTACTAATAGTGCATGTATTTTTTTCAGATTTTTATCAAAAACTCCAAAATTAAATGAAAATAATATAATAATATAATTTCAGAAACGACATTCCATCAACGAGGTAGAACCACTCTTAAAATTTTTGTTTTAAAACATTTTTAAATAATATAATACTTTTAGTGAACATTGTAAAGAAACAGTCAAAAGGAAAATTAGAACCGAATGGTTGAGCGAATTTGTTTGGCTCCAGGAAAGGGATGGGTGTTAATTCTGCATAGTATGCTCTAAAACTATTTTGAAACCAATGAATTATATGTGATATTTTTTGTATTTTAAATTCCTTTTGTTTTTTTATCTGTATACATTTTGTATACACATACATACATCCGTTATTTTAAATGAAATATTGCTTTTATGTTGTTATTTTATGTATATTTTTATGTTTTTTATAAAAACTGGAATTTTTTATTATATTACTATATAAGCCAAAATAAAAATTTTGATTTTATTGAAGAATTGCATTTTAAAATTTTTGGTAGGCTGTTAACGATTTTGGTAGGATTTTTGAAAATTATTGGTAGGAAGTAAATTTCTTGTGTGGCAACGCTGGTTGGAAACGTCAAAAACACAAAGAGAAATATAAGACAATTGCTCTCAATACACATGCTTGCTTTGTCTCGCAAACGCTAGTTGTTAGTGTTTTTTGAAATTCGTAAACAAACATAGGAAAATACAAAAACTTTTGCCATTTCCAACTACAAACCAGCTGGGCGGAAGACACTACCTAGTAAAATAAATCTGCCTTGGAAGAAAGCATTGGTGTTCGTGTAAAGTCCAAGACGAATCTATAACTGTTATACTCACGGCGAAAATGAATACAACACTGCGATAGAAACACACAATACACAATATAAAATTTACAGTAAAGGCAGAATTAGCCGACCGTTGAAATCGTAAATGTAATGTAAATGTAGCTCTAAAGTAAAGGGTAATTTAGTTGTGCTTATAGAATGTGTAAAAACGTGTCATGTGTTTTTGACATAAGCAAAAGATTAAATAAAACTGTGTTGTGTTTTGTCTTATTTTTATTTTGTGTATGCTTTTAAATTATAATGGATACCGAAGATTTGTTTATTAGTTTAAACTTCTTGCGTTTATGTCGTTTTTCTGCATTCTAATATCCTGGAGAATGTTTATTGCAAAGGCATTCATTCTCCTAAACAAGAATCATAAATTTTTTGTCGTCCTTTATTTTTTTCTATATTTCAGTTTATAAATAAATAAAAACACACAGCTGTTTAAACCAATGATGGCCACTTTGCAATTTTGTGTAAAAAGTACGTAAATATTTCAATCGTACTAAAAATTATATTTTATTGTAATAATAAAAAATATCACATTTTCATAAATTATGCTCAGCCTAACAATTACACAAAACATTGCATGTATAACATATTTAATTTTGAAAAGAAAACTTCATAATTTATTTAAAATTATAATGTTTATAATAAAATTAAACAACTTAAAAGTTTTAGTAAAGGCCAGGATTCACTATCATACTCAGTCGTACGATCTGTCAAAAATTTCATGTGTGCTCAAAAAGTATGATAGATTTATAATCTTTTGAAATTTTACTAGGTAGTGTCGTCCGCCCAACTGGTTTGTAGTTGGAAACGTCAAAAGTTGTTTGCATTTTCCTTTGTTTGTTTACGAATTTCAAAAAACACTAACAACAAGCGTTTGCGAAATAAAGCATGCATTAGTATTGAGAACAAATATGTTTTATTTCTCTTTGTGTTTTTGACGTTTTCAACGCTCAACACAACAATAAAAAGGGATGTTGTTTTTGTCAATGTTGTATTTGTTGTAGAGCCGCTACTAATTTATTTAAATTTATAATTTATTTAAAATTATAATGTTTATAATAAAATTAAACAACTTAAAAGTTTTAGTAAAGGCCAGGATTCACTATCATACTCAGTCGTACGATCTGTCAAAAATTTCATGTGTGCTCAAAAAGTATGATAGATTTATAATCTTTTGAAATTTTACTAGGTAGTGTCGTCCGCCCAACTGGTTTGTAGTTGGAAACGTCAAAAGTTGTTTGCATTTTCCTTTGTTTGTTTACGAATTTCAAAAAACACTAACAACAAGCGTTTGCGAAATAAAGCATGCATTAGTATTGAGAACAAATATGTTTTATTTCTCTTTGTGTTTTTGACGTTTTCAACGCTCAACACAACAATAAAAAGGGATGTTGTTTTTGTCAATGTTGTATTTGTTGTAGAGCCGCTACTACCTAGTAAAATAAATTTGCCTTGCAAAGGATATTATAACTTTTGACACTCGAAGAAGGAGAAATCACAATAGTCACCTGGGCTGTTAAGGCCACCTGTTGTTAATTCACCTTGTCTAGCAACGACAATAAAAAAAGTTGTACAATATTGTCAACACATTACAAAATGTCGTTTTTGTGCAGTTTTAATCAAAAGACTTTTGATTTTGTTTAATATATTTTGCAGAGTACAAATATAATATACACATTGGCAATATTATTGTACAACATCAAATATTGCACAATTACATTGCTAGTGTATGGGTACCTTAACGCAATTTTTCTGATTTTTTGAAAAGATTTAATTACAAATCTTTTTCTTAGCTGCATTTTGAACCGCTAAACTAAAACTTAGATTTATTTTACAAGAAAATAATGCATTTTAATTTTATACCAAAAGCAGTACAGCAGCAACTCCGTTGCAATATAAAATTATTGCAAATGAGTTAGAAGAAAATTGTGTATGCAGTATAAGTATCGCGCTCTCATTTCTTGCTGGGTGCAGACCCCTGCGCCATGTCGGCCGAAAAGTAACTAAGCTGCACCGAAGATTTTTAACCGCCGCCATCGCCGAAAACACATGGGAATAACCAATGCGAATCAATTACCAGGTGGCAGCGTAGGCGAATTCATTAATTTTTGCCGTGTACACTACTTTCAAACTCCATATATAAAAAATCTGTTTACCATTTTTTTATATGAAGTTTGACATTCGTTTCTACCAGCAAAAAATAATAAATTTTCTAACGCTGCCACCTGGTAACTGATTCGCCTTGGGCATAACGAAATAATACAGGTGGTCTCGATGGCGAATTCAAAAATTTTCGCCGTAAACGCTAATAATCAAACACCATTAAAAAATTTTATATATTTTTTATATATGGAGTTTGACATTTAGCGTTTACGGCGACTACCTTGTATTATTTCATTATGGATATGGGGCTTAACTTACAATCAAAGCAGCCACCAATTAACATTTTTGGAATTGTATTCTACAAGATTATGGCTTCCACACCACACTTCTGTGTTACTTGAGGGTTACACAATCAAGTTTTGCTTTCAAGTTTTTCTTCATTCACAATGTTTTACCAATACACTCATACTTTCAAAATTGAAACGAACTTGCTTTCAGTGTTTTCATTCAAGTTCAAGGCGAATCAATTAGGCAAACACTACTGTCAAACTCCATATATAAAATTCTTTGTATATTTTTTATATACGAAGTTTGACAGTACTTTTCACCAGCAAAAAATAATGAATTCGCCTACGCTGGTAATTGATTTGCCTTGTTCCAGTTAGTGTTTCAATTTACGTTCAAGGAAACGACTGATTACAGTTTATTCAAGGCGAATTAATACAGGTGAACGCACAGGCGAAAAAGCTCATCTGCTGTAAACATTGCAGTTGTCAAGGCGAAGTTAAATAATTTAGGAAAATTGTCAAAAATAAATTGTCTGCTAAAAAAAATTAAAAAATGGAGTTTGTAATGCTACTGGATAGGCTGCTGGCATTGAACTTGTTGCGGTAGAAGACGAAAGCTGGAGAATTCTACTATTTATCTGCAATTGGTCAACTTGCAATATAAATAAATAATAATTATAATAAAATAATTTAATAGGTTAGATAAAAACGCGATTTGAAAAAGTGTTAAAATAAATGTTGTTGGTGGATGGTTTTTCCTAAGAAAATAAAAAAGTGATACAATGTAGTTTATGAAATATAATTATTTATTTACTTTTTTAAATACTACATAAAGTCCGCGGCCATTACATTTAATGCAAATAACAAAAAAATCTTAGATGAACAATATATTATAATTTACTTTTGTTTTTTTTTTTTCAATTTTATGTTTTGTTTATTTTTTTAACAATTGTTTTTGACAACAAACCTTAATTTTGTACCAACAAAATCCCTGTTGTTTTCTGTGTTGTTGCATTGTTGTAGCCGTGCAATCACCTGTATTAATTCGCCTTGAGTTTATTTCAACTATTCTTCGTTTTTGTATGCATGAAGCCTACGTCACAGCTGTCAATTTTAAGAATATTAACAAGCAGCAAGGCGAATCAATTACCAGGTGGCAGCGTTAGAGAATTTATTATTTGTTGCTGGTAGAAACGAATGTCAAATTTTATATATAAAAAATAGTACACAGATTTTTTATGTATGGAGTTTGACAGTAGTGTTCACGGCAAAAATGAATGAATTTGCCTACGCTGCCACCTGGTAATTGATTTGTCTTGACAAGCAGTATGTGTGAAAAACTTGAAAGGAAAACTATATAGTGTGGCTTCAGGGTTAAGCAAGTTTTAAATAAAGGCTGGTTCACCCACAAGTTTCTGAAACATTTTTGTTCGGAGAAATTTATTGTTTACTGAGAGTTTTCTACACCAAGGTTCACCCATTTCAGAAACTTGGTTCGTAAAACCAGTGCTGCCATATATAATTGAAAATGAAGTAAATACATATGTGCATAAATTTAAGAAAACTAATATTTGTGTCAAAATAAAGAAATAAAAAAATTAATATTTATAACATAACGTATAACGTAACAGAATATTCAATGTAAAATATAAATCCCTGGGTGACAAACAAAAAGATTTCGAGTTAATACTCCTCATATTAATATGTTATATACTCATTAATAATTTATTTTGCAAAAAAAAATTTTTATTTTCTCGAGAGTCAAATATACAAAATTTTTTGAGCGGCCAAGTTTTTTATTTTTGCCGCCAATACTTTCTTTATATGTTTTTTTTCTGTTTTGCTTTTTGTTTACATTTTTTAGTTTACCATACTGAATTTGTAACACAAATTCCAAACAATATGGCATGCCTCTTGTACAAATTTCACATGGTGTGGCAACGTTTTTTAAAATGGTTCGGACCAAATTTAAAATTAATTTAATTCACACTGAGAGTCGTTCGCACAAAATATTTTTCTCTCGCTCTCTGAAAGAAACGTCAAACTACATATAAAAAAAATTTGTGCGAACCAAAAATGTTTCAGAAACTTGTGGGTGAACCAGCCTTAAGAATGTATAAAAATGGCAGCGCCGCTACTTTATGAGACTTTTTAATAACGTTTTCAATAAGATTAATTTAAAACTATTTTCACAATTATATTTTAAAGAATAAAAAACGAGAAAACTTATGTAATTTAAAACGATACATTTTTGACAGCTTCTCAACACATTTTCTTATTAAGCAAAAATAATTCTTACGAAAAAAACCGACTTAAAAACAGATTTCATCTGTCTGCCTATAACAGATCAGGTGTATGGCCACATAAATTATGTTACATTAACAATTGGGACACACTTATATCTCCAAACTTTATATTTTTTCAACTGTTCAATAGTTTGGCAATATACATCAAACTGCAGCAACTGTAGCGTCATTCTTTAATTTCCAAACTCACATTATATACTTGCTGTTGTAGTAGATTTAGCGATCAGGTTCTGTGTAAATTTCAACCATCTGACTGTTCAACATTTTGCCCATATACATCCGATTATATCAACTATTAATTTATAATAAAAGATTTTTATACTTCTTATTATATCAAATAAAGTAGTGGACATTCTGTCTAAAATTAAGGTGTTTGTATACAACGGTTCAAAAAATACGGCCATATAGAACAAATCACATTAATTTCGGGAACACCCTTTACTTTCTAAATTCAAATTATAAGCTTGTAAATTTCAGCTGTCTGTCTATAATGGTTCAAAAATCCGGCCACATACACCATATTATATCAACTATTCGGAAACCCGTTTATTACCAAATCCAAATTTTATACTTGTTATAGAGGAGTTAGTAATACAGGTTCTTTGTAAATTTCAATCGTCTGTCTAAAACTGTTTAAAAGTATGGCCATATACAAAATTAAATGACCTATTGGTGCACCCTTTAATTTATAATTTTAAATGTTACCAGCTGTTATATTTAACGGCCATAGCAATCGAATTTGCATCAAATTAACAAGCGCTTGTCTATAACGGTTCAAAAGATAGGCCTATATAAGTAAATCTACAGTAATTATGGGACACCCTTTAATTTCTAAATTCAAATTATAAATTTGTTGGTATAGCTGATTTAGCAATACAGGTCCCTTTTAAGTTTCAGCGTTCTTTCTTTAACGGTTCAAAAGTTTGGTCACATACACAAATTACATTAACTATTGGAACACCCTTTAACGTCCAAATCCAAATTTTATACCAATTGTTATAGCGGACATAGCAATACGGGTTCGTTGTAAATTTCAAGCGTCTGTCTACAACTGTTCATAAGTATGTCCATATACATCAAATTTAATGAACTATTGGCGCACCCTTTAATTTATAGTAATAATACTTGTTACTATAACGGCCTTAGCAATCGACATTCTGTCCAATTTGCAAGCGTTATAGACGGTTCAAAAGATAGGCCCATATAACTAAATTGGCATCAATTATGGGGCACCCTTTAATTTTTAGATTTAGTTTTGTATAAATTTTTGTTTTTGGGAGCCATAGTAATACGCAGTCATTTAAAATTTTACGGAATCGCCTTTACAGTTCATAAAACACGTAAAAAATATGTATGTTGTGTGGGGACACCCTTTAATTTTTAATATTATGAACTGTTTTTAAAACGGGACCAATCTGTAAGCATAATCTATCATATTGCCAAACATTTTCAAAATCGGATCTAAAATGACTGAGTTCTTGAGGCACAATTATAAAAAAAAGCAACATTCAGCCGAATTATATAACCTCCTTCTTTTTGGAAGTCGGTTAAATTAGTCAGATGCTGCAACGATGCCACTTGATAAAATTAATTCGCATTGGTAGAAATCAAGGAACGATAACAGGTGATTGCAATAACGTGCACACAAAATTTTTTATTCTAAAAACCAGTCTTTATGTTCAAACGATCAAACTTGTTTGAACGCTCATAATCGCTGTTGATTTTAATTCAGTCAAATAATGTGTATTTTGTTGGCTGTATGATTTTTTTCATGTGTAATCTAAGAGACGAAATACAACCTCACGGTTGCGGTTGATTTTTTGATATGATATTAGATTCTAATAATTAGAGTAGAAATACAACCTCACGGTTGCGGATGCGGTTGTTTTTTTTATATGTAGTTTTGACAATAAAAAACGTTCAACGAATCCGCATGAAATTAGAATCTATTTTAATTTGAGTGCGTTTTCTCTCAAGCTCTCAATTTGGAATTTTTTCTCTTTCAGCATGTTGCCACAGTTTAATTGTTTTTATACCAAAAAATTCTATTTGTTAATATTTTTTGTGAATGACTACGAAAAAAGAAGAGAAAGAAAATGTAAAAAGTCATTGAAAATCAACAATAATTTTGAAATTTTTCAAAATATTGCTTATTTACATTAAAAAAAAATTTTTTAAATATATTTCAATAAAAAAGAATAAAAAAAGTAGTAAACAATTAATAAAAATGACAATAAAAACCGCATCCGTCGCCGCAACTCATTTTATTTGTTTTTTCTCTGACATGCGGAATCCGTTGCCGCAACCGTGAGGTTGTATTTCTACTCTTAGAGTAGAAATACAACCTCACGGTTGCGGATGCGGTTGTTTTTTTAATATGGAGTTTTGACAATAAAAAACGTTCAACGAATCCGCATGAAATTAGAATCTATTTTAATTTGAGTGCGTTTTCTCTCAAGCTCTCAATTTTGAATTTTTTCTCTTTCAGCATGTTGCCACAGTTTTATTGTTTTTCTACCAAAAAATTTTATTTGTTAATATTTTTTGTGAATGACTACGAAAAAAGAAGAGAAAGAAAATGTAAAAAGTCATTGAAAATCAACAATAATTTTGAAATTTTTCAATTCATTGCTTATTTACATTTGAAAAAAAATTTTTTTAAATATATTTCAATAAAAAACAATAAAAAATTAGTAAACAAATAATAAAAATGACAATAAAATCCGCATCCGTCGCCGCAACTCATTTTATTTGTATATTCTCTGACATGCGGAATTCGTCGCCGCAACCGTAAGGTTGTATTTCTACTCTAAAGGGTGTCAGACGATCAAGTTTTCATTCAATTTTTAAAATTTCTCTCATTTTTTTACCAATACACTCTCACTTTAAAAACTTGCTGAGAATTTGCTTTCAAATTTTCGTTCAATTGAGTCTTTCAAATTACATTCAAAAGAACAGCTGATTGAAGTTTTTCCTTCAAATAATTTTTTTTTTGTTTTCTTTACGACATCTTGCTTACAAACTTGCTTTGAAATTGCGTGCAGCCTACGTCACAGCTTTCAATTTTTGTGAATTTGGACAAGCAGTATGTGTAAATTACTTGAAAGAGAATTGAACAAAAACTTGGCCGTGTGACTGCACTGTAACTCAAATCAATTCTGACGGTTGTTCCAAGGCTGATTTATTTTACTAGGTAGTGTCGTACGCCCATCTGGTTTGTAGTTGGAAATATCAAAAGTAATTTGTATTTTACTTTGTTTACGAATTTCAAAGAACACTTACAACAAGCAGTTGCAAGACAAAGCAAGCATTTGTGTTTAGAGCAAGCAAGCATTTGCATTAAAAGCAATTATCTTTTATTTCTCATTATGCTTTTGCCATTTCCAACGCACAAAATAAAAATAAAAAGCCATGTTGTTTTTCCCAATGTTGTATTTGTTGTAGAGCTGCTACTACCTAGTAAAATAAATATGCCTTGGGTTGTTCATTTTATTCAACAATGATTGTTTAGAGTAGAAATACAACCACACGGTTGCGGATGCGGTTGTTTTTTTAATATGGAGTTTTGACAATAAAAAACGTTCAACGAATCCGCATGAAATTAGAATCTATTTTAATTTGAGTGCGTTTTCTCTGAAGCTCTCAATTTTTAATTTTTATTTATTTATTATTTTTAGTTTTATTGTTTTTCTACTAAAAAATTTTATTTGTTAATATTTTTTGTGAATGACTACGAAAAAAGAAGAGAAAGAAAATGTAAAAAGTCATTGAAAATCAACAATAATTTTGAAATTTTTCAATTTGTTACTTATTTACATTAAAAAAAATTTAAATATATTTCAATAAAAACGAATAAAAAAATTAGTAAAGAAATAATAAAAATGACAATAAAATCCGCATCCGTCGCCGCAACTCATTTTATTTGTGTTTTCTCTGACATGCGGAATCCGTCGCCGCAACCGTGAGGTTGAATTTCTACTCTTAGATGGAAAATGAAATACAAAGAGAAAACTATTAATTCGGATCATTAGTGATTATATTCATGTAGAAATCAAAATTCCAGAACGAGCGCCCTTGAGTTTATACATGAGTTTTCATTTACATATGTATGTATATAAATGATGACAGAAAGAAATGGTAATAAAAGCAAAATGATACAGTCAAGGACTACAGTCTTCATACATACGCAAAATTTCATATATTGGCCAAACAAAAAGTGCAAAAAAAAAAATTATTTTGTGTACAAGACATATTTAATTCAATTTTAATTATGAAACAATCATTCAACTCAAAAAAATAACGATAAATCCAGAAAAAACTAATTATAAAGATGGACGAAAGTGTTCATACATAACAGAAAAACGTTTTTGACTTCGAAAAAGAAGTTAGTTTTAGATTAATTTTTAAAGCGTTAGCATATTGTTGGTCGACCCTTAGCATCAATCACTGCCTGCAGACGTCTCGGCATTGAAGCGACAAGATTTTCGGTCATGTTAGGAGTAATTTCGGACCAGCACTTTTGTAATGCTTCTTTTAACGTTTCTCTGTTGGTAACGCTGACATAACCGATTTTCCGCTATAAAATATCCCAAACGTGCTCAATCGTGTTTAGGTCCGGTAATTTTGGAGACGATTTCAACTCTCTCACAACGTTCGCTGTATATTTGGGATCATTGTCTTGTTGGAAGATCCAACCCTGGCCAAGACCAAACATATCAACTGATGGCTGTGAATTGCATTCTAAAAACTGTTTATAATAGTATCGGTCCATAATACCATCGATAAAAACCAACTGACGCACTCCAGATGCAGCAATGGTGCCCCAAACCATTACGTTGCCACCATTATGTTTCACTGTGGGCACAATATTCTTTCGCTCAAGTGCTGTATTTTTTTTACGCCAAACTTTTTCACGTCCGTCATTTCGAAACAAGTTAATCTTGCTTTCATCCGTAAACAATACCTTTTTCCAAAAATCTGCGCCTTTGTTAATGTGTGTTCTTGCAATTTCAAGGCAAAGTCTTCGATTATTTTCAGATATCAAAGGCTTTCTGCGGGGAACTCTGCTTGCATACCGTTTAGCTCGTAACGCTCTTTGAACCGTTTTTGGATGAACTTTCTTATAGCAATATTTTCGATCTTTTCAGCTAGTTTAGGCCCTGATATTCTCGGATTTATTGCCACTTCTCCTAAAATAAAACTGACATCTCGCCTAGAGAGCTTCTTCGGTCGTCCAGATCTTGGCTTATTCCCTACGGAACCAGTTCTTTTGTACTTTTTGATTATATATAGGACAGTGGCAAAAGCTATTTTAAAATTTTTGCTAATTTCGCGATAATATTTTCCTGCTTTACGCTCTTGAACAATAAGATCTTTTATATCGATGCCAATTGCTTTACGCTTACTCATATTGACAATTGAAAACTATTTTAATACAAAAATACCAAAAAAGATAGTTCAACAGATACGGGGGCCTACTTCGATTGTAAAAAACTAACCGTATTTAATTAATTACAGCTTGCAAGTTATGATTAAAACAGAAGAGACTACATTGTATGAACACTTTTGTCCATCTTTATAATTTGTTTTTCTGTATTTATCGTTATTTTTTGAGTTGAATGAAAATGTTTATTTTTATTTCATAATTAAAATGAAATTAAATACATCTGGTACACAAAATTTTTTTTGCAGTTTTTGTTTGGCGAATATATGAAATTTTGGGTATGTATGAAGACTTTAGTCCTTGACTGTATTTCGTTTCATTTAAAGCAAGTTATTAATTGTTAAGAAAAAATTTGTTATATTAACTATGTTTAGATTTCAACAAAAAGTACTTGAACCTGGATGGATTCTATAAAAGCCCAAAAATTGAAAAAAATATTGAAAAAGTTTGCGATAAAGTTATTAATTTAACTAATATTTTATTTAGAGTCTCATAACTTATGTTTCATAACGCATAAAAAAGATATATGGGTTAAGCCTAGGAACGGGTTTTGTTAATTCGTCTATAGTAATTTTTAAAGGAATAAATATTTTAATTAAACATAGATTGTTGTTTGTGTGAATTTAACTAAAAATAGCTTTTATTTCCTTCTCGTCTATGTAAGACTCCAGAAATTTTAACAACCAACTGAATGCTTTTCTCAATTAACAGTAAGTAAGTTTTAAGCTTCATAAAAATTAAACGAAAGTCATTTTTGTTATGTAGATGTCCAAAGCTTAAATGTTGCATTTGAAAACAATATTCTGATCAGTAGTCGACATAAGCTGATTACAATAAATTAAACTATAACTACACAGTGTGAAAAATCACATGACAAATTAAAGTAAATTTTCCTCACTTTTTGCCTAAATCGTGTAAATGTAGTTTAGGTATTCTTAAAGCACGAAAGAACGATATTGTGTCTAAAAATGAATATATTTATTAGCTTAAAGTAGAATAGAATCAGTTATTGAGTATATTTTATTTTTCATTTTGATATCCTTCACCACAAAAAGTGGAAAAAGGGTATATACCCTTAGTTTGTCATTCCATTTGTAATATATATATATATATATATAAGACAAATTAGTTCTTATGCGTAGCGAAATCGATTGACAGCAAGTGCATGTCCTCCTGGCAGCGAGCAAAGCACCACGCCTGCCTTTAATTTTTCCATATTATTTGGAATAAATCTAGTTTATTGAAGTAACTTCAATCAAAAAATAAATATATGGAGCGATAGAGAATTACAAAAAAAACGTCAAGTCAAAAACTTCTCGCTCGCCCATATTTTCCTAGTTATGGGCCTCTGAACTTTTCATAGAAAAGTACGATTGTGCACCAGATATCAATGTGGGTATCATTTTAAAGCTTTTGACGTGATCTTTAAGGAAATAAATTTTTTTTAATTTGCTTAACCCATTGAGAGCTGATATTTTTAATTTTGTTTTTATTTTTTAATACTTTGTCATTCCAAAATTGGTGTTATTGTGTTTATATATTAATTTTCTTTAGAAGGCTGCAGCTTCTTAAAAAAGGACACAGGACAATTTATACAAATAGCAAAAGGCCTATAAAAATTCCTAGAATTGTATGTACGTTTTTATATGATGTTGTTTCCGTTCTCTCCCAATGGGCACTTTCTTAATAAAATTCTCAAAATTTTTAGGAGAAATAAATTTGTTTATTCATTGTAAATGTATTCTATCTCATTTATATGACGTGAATGATTGCAGGAATTCTGTAAGTTGCAGCTCGTTTTTCTTATGAACTGAATGCATTCAGCAATTTTGTATTCAATTAGCATGCATTTCGATATGAATTAATTTTTGGTGAAATGAATGCAGTAAAATATTTTATATAATTATGAACGAATTCTTAATTTCTACTAGTTAATGAATTATACATTCTAATTAAATAAATCCCAAATGTAAACCTTTCTAAGAAAAATTCGTCATCAAACACATTTCAAAGATGTTTTATTTATATTTTTATTAAAATGATGGTAATTTATAATTTTCTTACTAATTGGTTCAATGAAATTGAATATGCATAAATTCCAAAAATATATATTTAAGGTTTTTTCTACTAACACCACTAAGCAACAACGCATGTATGTAAATACACATTTATCGTTAATTTGTTCAACATAAAATTCTATACGAACGCTTAGTTTTCCACTTTGTTTTATACCATGTTTCCACGGCTACTTGAAACACTTGTTTCGCTCTCTTAAACAAGATTGCGAATAATGCTGTTTATACGACACATTCCTGTTTCGATTTGACAGCACTGTTTAGAAGCATACATGCATACATATTTACATATGTATGTACATAATAACAAATTGCGTGCGTATACGATTGTTTTTAGCTTAAAATGAAAAAAAAAGGTAAGTAAGAATACTAAAGTTTATTATTTCATTTTAACAGATCAGAAAACGTGCAAGTAAATGGGAGCAGATTGGCAAGCGTGCTTTGCTAGAGATATGTGCTGAAAAGATGTCCCAGTTGCGTGGCGCCTCGAAACACATCTTCTACTCCTCAAGAAATTTAATTTTGGTGGCCATCCTTCTGGACATAATAATTTTTTTTTAAAGCGTGATCTTTTGTCATTTTAAAAGTTAGCACAATAAAAATTTATACTTTTGTTTGTTTTCGTTTTGTTTATATTTTTATTTTTGACAACTAGTGCGGATGAACGGTCGATAAATATTAGAGATGATAGTAGTTTTTTCATGTTTCGTGAGGTATTTAAAAATAAAACAAGATAAATTGAGCTGTTTTGCTCTCAATATTTTGTATGGCGAAACATGTTATTTGGCAGTAGTTTGGTCTCTAAAACATGAATAGAGAGCAAAACAAGTGTTTTAAGTATCCGTGGAAACATGGTATTACCACCCTATTCACATTATCCAGTCATATTTCAGTTTTGTTACGAAACTAAAAAAACATAACTATGTACGTTTGTTAAACGCACACGAACTGGCTTCTCAGTTGCGTACTGTTAACTTACGAACTCAAAACTCAGTCGCTGTTTGTTCGTGCTGCTGAAAATAGTAGACTGAATTCAGTTGGTTTTTATTTGTATGTGTGCTCAGTTCAACTATTTTCAGTTGACGTAAAATAGAAAACTGAGTTCAGTTGTTTATTTTCGGCATGTAACTGAAAAAAGAAATGCAGTTTTTCGAAACACTGAGCTTAGTGAAGGAAATATAATCAAAAACACAAATTTTGGCAGTATTAAAAAATAAAAACAAAATTAAAAATATCAGCTCTCAATGGGTGAAGCAAATTAAAAAAAAATAAATTTATTTCCTTCAAGATCACGTCAAAAGCTTTAAAATGATACCCACATTGATATCTGGTGCACAATCGTACTTTTCTATGAAAAGTTCAGAGGCCCATAACTTGACGTTTTTTTGTAATTCTCTATCGCTCCATATATTTATTTTTTGATTGAAGTTACTTCAATAAACTAGATTTGTTCAAAATAATATGGAAAAATTAATGGCAGGCGTGGTGTTTTGCTCGCTGCCAGAAGGACATGCACTTGCTCAATAACTGATTCTATTCTACTTTTAGCTAATTATTATATTCATTTTTAGACACAATATCGTTCTTGCGTGCTTTAAGATTACCTAAACTACATTTACACGATTTAGGCAAAAAGTTAGGAAAATTTACTTTAATTTGTCATGTGATTTTTCACACTGTGTAGTTATAGTTTAATTTATTGTAATCAGCTTATGTCGACTACTGATCAGAATATTGTTTTCAAATGCAAAATTTAAGCTTTGGACATCTACATAACAAAAATGACTTTCGTTTAATTTTTATGAAGCTTAAAACTTACATACTGTTAATTGAGAAAAGCATTCAGTTGGTTGTTAAAATTTCTGGAGTCTTACATAGACGAGAAGGAAATAAAAGTTGGTTTATTTTTAGTTAAATTCACACAAACAACAATCTATGTTTAATTAAAATATTTATTCCTTTAAAAATTTTATAGACGAACTAACAAAACCCGTTCCTAGGCTTAACCCATATATCTTTTTTATGCGTTATGAAACATAAGTTATGAGACTCTAAATAAAATATCAGTTAAATTAATAACTTTATCGCAAACTTTTTCAATATTTTTTTTTTCAATTTTTGGACTTTTATAGAATCCATCCAGGTTCAAGTACATTTTGTTGAAATATAAACATAGGTAATAAAACAAGAAGCAATTTTAATTTTTTTCTAAGCAATTAATAACTTGCTTTAAATGAAACGAAATACAGTCAAGGACTAAAGTCTTCATACATACCCAAAATTTCATATATTCGCCAAACAAAAACTGCAAAAAAAATTTTGTGTACCAGATGTATTTAATTCCATTTTAATTATGAAACAAAAATAAACATTTTCATTCAACTCAAAAAATAACGATAAATACAGAAAAACAAATTATAAAGATGGACAAAAGTGTTTATACAATGTAGTCTCTTCTGTTTTAATCATAATTTGCAACCTGTAATTATTCAAATACGGTTAGTTTTTTGCAATCGAAGTAGGCCCCCGTATCTGTTGAACTATCTTTTTTGGTATTTTTGTATTAAAATAGTTTTCAATTGTCAAGATGAGTAAGCGTAAAGAAATTGGCATCGATGTAAAAGATCTTATTGTTCAAGAGCGTAAAGCAGGAAAATATTATCTCGAAATTAGCAAAAATTTTAAAATACCTTTTGCCACTGTTCTATACATAATCAAAAAGTACAAAAGAACTGGTTCCGTAGGGAATAAGCCCAGGTCTGAACGACCGAAGAAGCTCTCTAGGCGAGATGTCAGTTTTATTTTAAGAGAAGTGGCAACCAATCCGAGAATATCAGGGCCTAAACTAGCAGAGAAGATCAAAAATATTACGGATAAGAAAGTTCATCCAAAAACGGTTCAACAAGCGTTACGAGCTAAGGGATATGCAAGTAGAGTTCCCCGCAGAAAGCCTTTGGTATCTGAAAATAATCGAAGACTTCGCCTTAAATTTGCAAAAACTTACATTAACAAAGGCGCAGATTTTTAGAAAAAGGTATTGTTTACGGATGAAAGCAAGATAACCTTTTTTGGAAATGACGGGCGTGGAAAAGTTTGGCGTAAAAAAAATACAGCACTTGAGCGAAAGAATATTGTGCCCACAGTGAAACATAATGGTGGCAACGTAATGGTTTGGGGCACCATTGCTGCATCTGGAGTGCGTCGGTTGGTGTTTATCGATGGTATTATGGACGATACTATTACAAACAGTTTTTAGAATGCAATTTGCAGCCATCAGTTGATATGTTTGGTCTTGGCCAGGGTTGGATCTTCCAACAAGACAATGATCCCAAATATATAGCGAAAGTTGTGAGAGAGTTGCAATCGCCTCCAATATTACCGGACCTAAACACGATTGAGCACGTTTGGGATATTTTAAAGCGGAAAATCGGTTATGTCAGCGTTACCAACAGAGAAACGTTAAAAGAAGCATTACAAAAGTGCTGGTCCGAAATTACTCCTAACATGACCGAAAATCTTGTCGTTTCAATGCCGAGACGTCTGCAGGCAGTGATTGATGCTAAGGGTCGGCCAAAAATATATTAACGCTTTAAAAATTAATCTAAAACTAACTACTTTTTGGAAGTCAAAAACGTTTTTCTGTTATGTATGAACACTTTCGTCCATCTTTATAATTAGTTTTTTCCGGATTTATCGTTCTTTTTTGAGTTGAATGAAAATATTTCTTTTTGTTTCTTAATTAAAATGGAATTAAATATTTCTGGTACACAAAATTTTTTTTTGCACTTTTTGTTTGGCGAATATATGAAATTTTGGGTAAGTATGAAGACTTTAGTCTTGACTGTATATATTTTATGGGGTCGGTAATGGATAAGGGAATAATAAGACATTAATATATAGATATAAGATTAATAAAGGGTTTTTTATATCATAGGAATTAGTCAATTTCCTGTTACTTCTAGTGCTCTAAACACAAATGATCGCTCTCATTTTTTGCTCAACAAAGAGACATTATAAAAACTTTAAATGAAATGCTAAAAAATCTACTAGGATGGATAAAATTTCCAATTATATTATCAAGAAGTTGCTAAATTTCGCCATAGAATGTTTAGTAGTAATTCATAATAATTGCTTTAACAATGGTCCCCCATTTCAGTGCTTTCAAACATTGCCAAATTATTTGAAAGTGTTGTGAAACTGAAGCTTAAAAGTTCGAATGTGTGTGTTAAATTCATTACCACTTTTTCAGTTCGGTTTTAAAAGCGGCCACTCTTCGATTGACGCTGTAACATATTTTCAAAATGAAGTAATTTAAGAAGGCAAGAATGTACTATGGCAGTTTCTTTGGATATTAAAAACCTTTGATCGGGCATATCATTTCGGTATTACTTTTAAATTTATGTGGTTGTCTGTGAAGCCTTTATTGTCAAAATTTTCTTTTAACTTTTTTTAAGAACAGAAATTTTCTCTTCGAAATGAGGATAATACTGAATCAAATTTAGGAAGAATATTTTGTGGTGTCCCGCAGGGTGCAGTATTGGCTCCATTTTTATAAAAAATTCTTGTTTATGACTTTCGGCACAAGTCCAGTTTACGGGCACCGCTCCAAAAGAAAAAAAAGTTGCCTACGGTGTGTAAAAAGCAATTCTAAGCAAAAATGTACGGAGTTACGGGCCTCCGTAGAAACTTCTAGCTTTAAAAACAAACACAATATGTCATATCGTTTCACTTTCTTGGCCTCAATTATTTTTACATCTTTTTATAATTTTAACAAAGCATCTTTGTAACACTGCCGCCTACTTAAGCCTTTTCGTCCCGAATAGGCTCAACATTACCTGTGCCATATTTAGCCAGCCGCTCTAGGTGAACCACATCCATTTTAGACCTCGGATTATGATATCTCTGTATCGGGTAAACCACGTCATTCAATTTCTTTATCACCTTGTACGGTCCCTCCCAGTGGGTTTGCAGTTTAGGAGATAATCATTTCTTGTGTTGCGGGTTAAAGAGTAGAACCATTTGTCCTTCAGTAAATCCCTCTCATGAAGCTCTTGCAGGTCTTTTTCTGCCTGAAGAATGTTTTCATTGTCTTCGTGCGCAGGTCCCGGATTAACACTAAATTCTAAATTTGCTAGTAGTTTTAGTTCTATCCCGAACAAGATTTTTGCTGGACAACGTGAGATTAAATCGTGTACAGCTGACCGGTACGCCAGTAGAAATTTGGGTAAATGCTCATCCCAATCCCTTTGGTGTGTACTGACCACTTTTCTGAGATATTCCTCAAGGGTACGATTGAATCTCTCCACCATGCCATCAGACTGTGGATGCAGGGGTGTAGTTCTCGTCTTTTTAATACCGTAAACGTCACACATCTCTTTGAATATAGCTGATTCAAAATTTCGTCCCTGGTCTGAATGTAGTTCTAGTGGACCACCGTATCGACACACCCAATTGTTCACAAGGGCGTCTACCACTGTTTTGGATTCTTGGTTTGGAATGGCATAAACTTTGGGCCATTTGCTAAAATAATCCATTACCACTAGTCCATATCGGTTTCCAGCAACACTGACAGGAAATGGACCTGTGATATCAATAGCTATCCGGTCAGAGGGAGCGCCTGCGTTGTGTTGTTGAAGTTTGCCACGACTTTTTCTTATAGGACTCTTGGCTGTAATGTACCGTTCGCAATAAGCTATCCAATCGGCTACGTATTGTTGGCAGCCCACCCAGTAAAATCTCTGCTTTATATTTTCCATAGTTTTTGTTATACCCATATGGTTGTCGCTGGGATCATTATGGAACTGCTTTAGTATCTCATTTCTTTTAGAAGTTAGCACGACAATTAAGTCCGTTGTAGTTTTGCTATCTGTACTTTCCCAAGATCGATACAAGCAGCCATCTTATACTTTCTGGCTATTCCATTGTGCCCAGTACGATTTTGCTAGTTGGCTCTCTGCCGATATTTCATTAGAATTTGGTCTTATGTTGTTTTGCTTAGCTAATATAATTTTTCCCAAAATTGGGACATCATTTTGGACCTTTACCCGAGTTCCCCTGACCCAATTTGGGTAAGCCGCACATAAATAACGCACTCCTTTTTCTCTACTTTTGTGCAGTGCTTGCACTCTACATTGCATGGCCGTCTTGACAGGGCATCAGCATTATTGTTCTTTCCACCTTTTCTATGCACAATATTAAAGTCATAGCTCTGCAGACGTTAAAACCAGCGTGCAAGCTGGCCCTCAGGATTCTTAAACTGCATCAACCAACGTAATGCAGAATGGTCTGTCCTTAAGATGAAATGTTGACCATATAAGTACTTGTGGTAATGTTTAACACACTCTAGCACTGCTAAAAGCTCCCTTCGTTTAACGCAGTAATTTCTTTCGGGCTTAGAGAGCACCCTGCTGTAATAGCCAATGACCTTTTCTATTCCATTTATCTCCTGACAAAGCACTCCACCTATTCTATAGCTGCTTGCGTCCGTGTCCAATATGAATTTCTGTCCAGCTATTGGATAGGCAAGGACTGGTGCCGTACACAAAAGTTTCTTGAGCTCTTGGAACGCTTTTTCCGCTGCTTCAATCCAGTGGTATGGTTGCGACTTCCTGGTCAACTCGTGCAAGCTAGCAGCCACTTGAGCAAAGTTTGGCACAAATCTCCTGTAGTATGTGCAAAGCCCTAGGAAACTACGTAGCTCATGAAGATTTTGTGGGCGAGGCCATTTCTTAACTGCCAGTACCTTGTCTTCATCAGTTGACACGCCCTCTGGCGTTACACGATGTCCCAGGTATTTGACCTCCTTTTGAAACAAAGCACATTTCTTACCGCTTAATTTTAATCCTGCAGCTGTTATACGCTTGAAAACTTCATCCAGGTTTTTGAGCTGTTCATCAAAAGTCTTCCCCATCACGATTATGTCATCCAGATACACTAAGCACGTCTTCCAATTGAGACCCTTAAGCACACGTTCCATTAAACGCTCAAAAGTAGCTGGAGCATTGCAGAGCTCGAATGGCATAACCTTGAACTGCCATAAACCACCACTTGCGCTAAAGGCAATTTTCTCCTTGTCTTTATCGGCTATCTTTACTTGCCAATAGCCGCTCTGCAAGTCCAAGGTAGAGAACCATTCCGTTCCAGCCAACGTGTCTAAGTTATCGTCAATTCTAGGCAACGGATGACGTCATTGAGCTTTCTATAGTCAACAAAAAACCTGGTACTGCCGTCCTTCTTCTTTACTAAAACTATTGGTGAACTCCAATGTCTCAATGACTCCGTTCCATTTCGCTGACAAGTTCTTTGGCCTCGTTGTGTTTTGCTAGGGGAATACTTCTGGGTGCTTGTTTTATAGGCCTCGCTTCGCCAGTATTAATTTCATTTTTAAAAACTGCCTTTCTACCTTGGCTTTTATTATTTAGGGCGAAGACGGAGGCATGTTTGCTCAGCAACTGCTTTGTTTCTGTCAGGACGTGTTAGTCCTTCCACTCATTTTTGCACCTGTTCTACTAATGAATCTCTTTCTGTGGCTGTTATTTTAGGACATACTGTGTTCGCCGCACAATTAATTATGGCTTCTGCTGGCTCACATCGACCCATCTCAAAATTCTTGTTAATAGTTTTTTCGCTATTAGACAAATTAAGTACTCTCACAGGAACTCTGCCATCGTCGCAGATTTTCACAAGGGCTTTTGATGCTATGATATCGTCTTTTAGTTCTTATGGTTCCACCACCCACAACCGGTTATCCTCAAAATCTGTCTCCACACGTACCCATACTATAGTTTCTGCCTGAGGTGGTAATTTCTGACGTTCAACGGCAAATAGCTTCCTTACTGTGGTCCTGCTATCATATTCAACATCCAGGGGTATCTCCACATTATTATTTGCTCGCCCATGTGCAGACTAATACCGTGGGCTATCATAAAGTCTGCACCAATGATAACTTCATCCACCATATCGGCAACAACAAATACATGGTCACCGCTGATGTTTGCAATAGTCATTCTTACCCTGGCTCTTCCATAGACAGTGGCTAAGTCGCCAGCAGCAGTGCGCAGTCGTACATTATTTAATGGTTCCACTGCCCCTTTTACTAAATCGGGCCTTATAATTGACTGAGATGCTCCTGTGTCTATGGTGAGAACTTGCTTACTTCCGTTTATAAGACCGCAAACAGTTAGGTTGATATTTTTCTGTTGTACAATGGAAATGGAGATTGTGGGGCCATCGATTGTGGGAGCCAGCACTTGCCCCTTAGTGCTAGCTCGATTTAGTTTAACGGTGACTCATGAGATTTGGCGTTGTTGTCCCGCTTGTTGTCCCTTGCTGGCGAAGCAGATCTTGATCTTCTCTTTGCGGATCTACAGTTGCGTTGAAAATGGCCAGCCTTACCGCATTTAAATCATTTAGCGTGAGAATTACTTTTTTCCTCCTCCATTATCTGTTTAACTAACTCCTTTATCTCGCTTCTACTGTCTGTGTTATACGTTTCAGTATCAAGACATCGCACCTTTTACACCTGTGGCTTCGAGATGACTTTTGTGGTTTCCTGGGCTAGCGCATAAGAGATGGTCTCTGCAAAAGATGATTTTTGCATAGCACAAACAGCATATTTAATATCTGGATCCCGTATGCCATTTACAAATGCTTCAATCTTAAACTGATCCAAAAACGGGTGATCTTCGCCTGGGTAAGTCAGCTGCACCAAGCGTTCAATTTCCATGGCGAAGTCTTGCAGCGTCTCATTTGCCTTCTGCACCCTGCCTCGTAACTTCGTTCTGTAGAGTTTTCTTTTATGCTCGCCACCGTACTTACGTTGTAAGGCTACCATTATGTCCTCATAATTATTTCTGCAACCGGCTGGTAAGCTTTCGAGTATCTGTGCTGCTGCTCCCTTTAAGGCCAGAATTAGCTCAATAGCTTTTTCTTCATTGTCCCATCTATTTTTGCTGGCCACTGTTTCGAACTGGAACTTAAAAACATTAAAAGGTGCGCTGCCGTCAAAGCTCGGGGTGTTAATCTTGCTGCCATGCTCAGAGAAAACTTTCACCGGTCCCTCTCGAATTTGAAGTTCGCTCATTTGCACTTTTAATTTATGTAACTCTTCGTCTACTTTTCTGTCTAGGCAGCACAATTTTTGTTCTACGATGTTCACTCGTTTGTCGAAGACTTCTGATATTTCTTCAAATTACTCATTTACCTTCGCTAATAGCCTTTTCCCGTTGACGTCAGAGCTTTCCTGCATTGCTCTAAAGCTTTCTTGAAATGTTTCTTGAAGCTTCTGGTTTTTTTCTTCTAATTTCTTCATCTGGTTTTCCTGCTTCTGGTTGTTTTCTTCTATTTTTTTCATTATAGCGGCAAACATTGAACTTAAGTCTATAACGCTGTTTGTTGCTGGGGCGCATACTTCAATCTCTTCCTTTTCGTCTTTTTCTCCAAATTCGTATGTGCAAATATCGATACCACGCTGCTTAAATTCATCTATTAACCGCTTTTGCAATTCCGCTTTATTGCCCGCTGTCGACAGATCCAACATACTCAGCTCCATTTTTAGATTCCCAACTTTTAGCTCATCGAATTTCATTTTAACTATTTATTTATTACTTTGCAATTTCACTTTTGACACCAGTTGTTACGTTTATTTAAATTATAAACGCATTATTTATGAGTTCTTTATTTGCAAAATAATTACATACACAACTTTTAGAGTTTTAATTAAATTACACTTTATTTCATCAATTATTTGACGATTTAACTATTCGCGATTAATAATACACGCTGGCAACTTTACTTGTTGTACCACAAGATCTTAACTAGATTACGCTCACAGTCAGAATGAATCAGCACGTCCTTGAATATTTACTTCTAGAACCTTCAATTATTATTTCAAAATACATGTTGTGTATTTTTATTTAGTTGCTACACAATGCAGGTGTGTGTATGGTTGTGTATTGTGTTTGTTTATTTCTTTGTGTTGGTTGTTTTTGTTTTGTAATAAAGATGTTTTGTAGAAACTTCTAGCTTTGAAAACAAACACAATAGGTCATTTCGTTTCACTTTCTTGGCCTCAATTATTTTTACATCTTTTTATGATTTTAATAAAGCATCTTTGTAACAATATTTTGATGAGATCATTTGTTATTTTAAAATTGTGGCAACTTTTATTTAATTTTTGTAAACTATATCTAATATAAAAAAGCGAGTATATCCTTTTCAAAATTCTTTCGTCATTAAACTAGATTTTTCTTAATTTCTGTGCGTATATTCTAAAACATAATAATTAAAGATTATTTAGTTAACGCATATTTGAGTTCCTTATCAATAGCAAATTCCCATTGAAGAGGAATTGTTGGCGATGGGACTATCTTTTAATACCATCATAAACTTTTTACATATTTCCATAGTGCATATAACTTCTTAACTCTTACTGCCACTAGGTAAAGTATTTTCTGAGTCACTGCTATATACTTTATCAGCCGCTATCTCAACCCTTTTAATATATCTAAATATATGTAGAACTTTTATGTTTTTATATATGCACATATCTTGTACTAAACTTTGCATTTTAATGTCGAAATAATTCATTGATTAGCATTATTTTTATTTTCTTATTTGTTTAATAAATTACCAATGCTGCTTCTATTTATCTTACAAAAGACACACTAAATCTTAAAACTTAATTAATGCAAGTACGCAAATTTCTATAAAGCTAATAACTTTTCAACAGAATATAGCTCAACTCTTTACACTGCAATATACTTCTGCGCTAGCTGATTTATGTTTTTATTATCACTATTTTAATTGACTTAATTAGTTTTAAACAAATAAATAATACAAAATTTGATAACATAAAAAAGAGTTAAAGAGGGCTAAATATTTTTCGAAAAGGAGCTAAAAAAGAGCTAAATCAAAGAAAAAAGAGCTAAATTTAGCTCCAAAATAGCTATAATGGTCACGCTGGTTTTGTTAAAGGAAAGTATTGAGAGACAAAAACACACATTCAACATATACTTTCATATCTACATATAAAGAAGAATGTGTTTGGTAAAATTTTATTTCTGAATTCTATTTTTCCTACTTTTTAAAAACTGCTTGTAAAATAAGCTTAAAAACAAAACTATATGACTGCTCTTGTTATTGTAGGGTATATACATATTTTAATTTGTGTATTTTTAAAAATATACATAATCCCACCGAACTAATCATACCCTAAATTACCTAGTAATTTTTTTAGCATTTATTCTTGTGGATACTTAAAGTTTTTTAATAAATTTCAAACAATGGTAATAAAATAAGGCACTTATTTATGTATATTTATTATTTAATTTTTGTTAAGTTTATTTAACCTATGTGCATATACCGATTAATATGTAAATGAACCTCAATATGAATTTGATAGTTAGAATTATAAATTAAAATTGCCAAACAAAATAAATTACTGGCGCTTTAAAATTCTGACTTTTCCAGTACTTGTTACTTTGCACTCATGTGTCTCCCGTGAGCAATGCTTTCCTAGCAACATAAGTATAAGCGAACCTGTTTTTGTAACAAGGGTTTTCTAGTCAAACCAGATAATTAAGTACACTATGCACATTGCCCCGTAACATATTTTTTATGTTTTTAGATACTCTGTCTTTACAAAATAGTATTGTTACGTTTATTTAAATTTATAAACGTTTTATTTGTGAGTTCTTTATTTGCAAAATAATTACACACACAACTTTTAATTAAATTACACTTTATTTAATTAATTATTTGACGATTTAACTATTCGCGATTAATAATACACGCTGGCAACTTTATTTGTTATACCACAAGATCTTAACTAGATGACGCTCCCAATCAGAATAAATCAGCACGTATTGGCGTTGCTTTTATATACCCTATTTTTAGGCGTTCTTAAATATTCGAGAATTTCTACCTCCATCTGTTGCGTAGTAAAAAATTCTGCGTTGCCACTTTTATCTCAGACACATTATGTGAGCATTGTTGTTTACTTCTAGAATCTTCAATTATTATGTCAGCATACATGTTGTGTATTTTTATTTAGTTGTTATACAATACAGGTGTGTTATGTATTCAATAATGCAACCAGAAAAAGAGACACGTGTTTGTTACTCGAACTCGAAGAAAAGAATGCCAAGTTTATTTATGTAAATTAGTAATTACCGAGAAGAGAGTGGCCAGATGTGTTTAGCATAAAGCTACTTAATATCTAACACGCCCCTTCTAACATTGTTTTTTGGAAAATAGCTTAAATTCTAAGATAAGTATATATGTGGGTATGTTTAGAGTTATACACAAAGTAAATGTATATACACCTAAAAAGATATATTACATTATTTTCTTAGCAATATAGTTTTTTATAATTGTATATATGATGTTTAGAATAGATTCAAAAATCTTATTAAATGAGTGAATAACAAATTTATTGTTTTCCAACTACTTTGCCACCTACTCGTGGCCTTAATTGTCTTCTTGGCGAATCTTCATAAACGCCTTCACCATTGTCGATTTCGGTTTCGGTTGTACCTACAGACACATGTCATCCACATCATTGCTTTCACTATCAATGCAAACATTATTATTGTTACCGATATCGTCATTTGAAGTATGTGACCGTTTTTCATCACTAGTGTTTAAGCCACGCATTTGATCCAGATGTCGTTTTTTTTGTCTTTGATTATCAGAGAAAATACACATATATGACTGTGGGCCTACCCTACTTTTAACTATAGCTGGAGACCAACTGGTTTTATTTGGATTTTTGTAGCAACGAATAAGAACATTTTCACCTTCTTTAAATTCAACATTTCGGTTTCCTTTGTGGTACTGTATACTTTTATTTTGGGAATCTATGATTTTCTGCGTGGTACATGGTGGTCTTAAATGACTGAATCGCGTTTTCAAATTTCTACCAAGAAAAAGTTTTCAACATTTCGGTTTCCTTTGTGGTACTGTATACTTTTATTTTGGGAATCTATGATTTTCTGTGTGGTACATGGTGGTCTTAAATGACTGAATCGCGTTTTCAAATTTCTACCAAGAAAAAGTTTTGCCGGGGATTCACCTGTTGTGCAATGGTTGGTATTTCTGTAGTCTACCAAAAAACGATTAATGATTATGTCCAGATCGACCTCTTTTTGATACTTTAAATTTGCAATTATTGTTTTTTTTACAGTTTTTACAACGTTTTCAGCCTGTCCGTTAGTGCAAAGATGTCCTGGGGGAGTTAAAATGTGGTATATATTGTTCTGTTTTAAAAAAGTTTTGAATTTGTCTGACGTAAACTGCCGTCCATTATCGCTAACAAGCGTGTCAGTTAGTCCATACCTGCAAAAAAGTTCACGCAACTTGCAGATTGTAAAATAAGAAGTAATGTATTTTGTTTTAAATATTTCAACCCATTTCGAAAAGGAATCTACGATAATGAATAAATACTGACCGTTGATGGGCCCAGCAAAATCAACATGTATTCTAGACCAAACTGAATTAGTAGGTGTCCACGGTATTAAGTAACTTTTGTTGGGGTTAGCCTGTAGCTCCTACAGGGTCTACAATTTCTTACTAATTTTTCAATTTCCTAATTGATGTTTGGCCACCATACATAAGATCGAGCAATCGATTTTGTCTTAACAATACCAAAATGAGATTGATGTAATTGCCTAAGTATTTGCAATCGAAATTTGTTTGGAATGACAGTTCTCTATCCCCATAATATACAGTCCTCCTCTACAGAAAGGTCTGAACATTTATCTCTATATGGTGCAAATTCATCGCCTTTAAATTACTTATTTTACCATTATTAATAGCATCAGCAACTTTCGACAAAATTGGGTCCCTTCGGGTTTCTTCAGCTATATCTTTAAAACTTATATTTAACATATTATCGTTTTCAACGTACTGAATATAACTACATTCTTTAAGATCATTTACAACTTCAGCTTGAGGAATTCGTGAAAGGTGCCTTTAATATGTTCAACAGTGTAGTTAAAACCTGACAAAAAGAATGCCCACCTTTGCATGCGTGCAGATGCCATAATTGGCAGCCCCTTATTTTCTCCAAAAATGGAAGTTAATGGCTTATGATCTGTTTGCAATATGAATTTATTGCCAAGCAAATATTGCTTAAGTTTCGTAACGCTGAATATTATAGCCAAAGCTTCTTTTTCTAATGTGCTATAATTACGTTCACTCTTTGAAAGCGCTCTTGAAACATACGATATTGTTCTCGTAGAACCATCTAAAAGCCTATGGGATAAAATTCCTGCTACTGCATGATTACTTGCGTCCGTTGTGAGCACTATAGGCAAATTGGGATCGAAATATATTAACACTTGATCTGATGCGATATCCTGTTTTAGAGCCTCATATGCCTTTTGACACTTTCGAGACCAAGCAAACTTAGAATCTTTTCTAAGCAATTCATAAAATGGGTACATCTTTTCCGCAAAATTGTTGATAAACTTCGAGTAATCATTGAACATGCCCACCAATGCCCTAAGTTCAGAAACATTATTTGGTATCGGAGCTTTTAAAATAGACGAAACTCTTTCAGCATTTTTACTCAGACCGTTTCTACTTATGGTAAAGCCTAGGTAAGATACTCGATCTTGAAAAAACTTGCATTTATCTGCTTTTATTTTAAGACCGACTGATTTCAATCGGCTCAAAACTTCTTTCAAATTTCTAATATGGTCTGGTAAGTTTATACCTGTAACGATAATATCGTCCTGTTGCGATTTTTCGTCTAACACTAATTGATTATAAGCCAACGCTAAATCTAAATTGGTAAACAAATATCCACCCTGAAGAGACGCAAAAATCACCACATATTCTTAACTCGCCATTTGGTTTGAGAATGGGAACAATTGGTGTGCCCCAATCAGAATTGTCAACTCTTTCTAGTACTTCTTTATTTATCAAGCCATTAAGTTGTGTCTCAATCTTAGCTTTCCATGCTAGTGGTAAGGGTCTTGGTTTAATAAATATGGCTTTAACACCCTCATTAATGTTTAACGACACTTTCGCTCCTTTAAACTCCCCTAGTCCTGCACTGAAAACTTCTGAAAATTCGTGTTTTAATTCGCTACATACGATGTAGTAATTGTGTATTTCTTTACTGTATTAACTTGTACTAATTCAAACTTAAAACTTCTTAAAAATGTCCGTCCCAGCAACGGAGGTGTGTTTGTCTTGGTGACGACAACTTTTATTTTCTTTTTGACACCATGGTATTCAATATTAGCGTAATACTCACCAACTAGTGGAATTTGATCACCGTTGTAATTTAAGTATAACGATTTTATTGGATTAAGCAATTTTTTTCCGTGATATTTTTCGAAAAATGATAGTGGCAATAAGGTGCAGGATGCGCCTGTATCACAAGTAGCAATTATTTTAATTCCATCAATGGTGACTGGTAGTGTATAAAGATTTGCCAAGATACTGGTTTCAACACTAAAAATAGAAAAGTCATGAGTTTCATTAAAGTTACTTAAATTAGAGTTAAAAGATTCTGATACATATTTTACATCTTTTCTAGACCGATATATTGATGCCAAATGTCCTTTTCCTCCGCATGAGTGACATTTGCTATCTTTGTATCTACATGCTGTGGAACGGTGGTTTTTCCAACCACAGTGGGAACATTTTACACTCTGACCTCTGGAATATTCATTATTGTTGTTGCTGTTACCTTTGATTTTGTCTTCAGTAATTTTGCTATTAGGACTGCCGCCTTTGCTATATTTGCTGCCGCCTTTACCATATTTGTTGCTGCCTCTGCCGACTGCGCTGTCATGACTTTGACTCTCATACCACGTATTACGTTTTACATAATGCACGCCATAATTTTGAGGGTAATGAGATTTCTTGAATTTCGTTTCTAAGATAAGAGCTTTTCTTAAAGCATATTCTATTGTTAAGTGTTCGTCCTCTTCACATATTCTTTCAAATATTTTAGGTGGCAGTTCCATTATAAATTTGTCTAAGACAAAAGCATTTAGGTGGTCTCCAAACTTGCAATTTAATGCCAGTTTTTTTACTTTTGCAAACCATGATAAAATACTTTCTTCTTCACCCATGGTTGCACAATGGAAACGTCTGCGTTCTTCAAAAATAATTGTGGGCGGTGTATAATGGCCTTTTAGAATCTCACACAAGGCCTTATACGTTTTTGACACAGCTGTGTCTGGACTGCATAGACTGTGCAGGTCTCCATACGCCTCAGAGCCTATTGATTTCAATAAAATCGACTTCTTAATGTTGTCATCCGTACACTTTATTTCGCAAAAGTGTATTTCTAAGCGTTCTTGTCAAATCTGCCATTTGTCCACAGATGGAACAAATTCAGCTACTGATTGCGCTGACAATATGGTTACTGGCAAACTGCTTTCTTGATTGACATTTTTGAGTGCTTTCTTTTCTTATTTTATATTCGTACACAATTTCTTTAATTATTTAAATATGGACAAGGAACTTAATTTTTTTTGTTTTAACTCGTCGCCATTAATATGTTATGTATTCAATAATGCAACCAGAAAAAGAGACACGTGATTGTTACTCGAACTCAAAGAAAAGAATGCCAAGTTTATTCATGTAAAGTAGTAATTACCGAGAAGAGAGTGGCCAGATGTTTTTAGCATAAAGCTACTTAATATCTAACAGTATTGTTGTGTGTTGTGTTTGTTTATTTATCGCTTTGTCTTCATCAGTTGATACATCCTCTGCTGTTACACGATACCCTAGGTATTGGACCTCCCTTTGAAGTGACCACATTTCTTAACACGTAATTTTAATCCTGTTATAAGCTTGAAAACTTCATCCAGGTTTTTGAGGTGTTCGTCAAAAGCCTTCCCCATTACAATTAGAGAACCTACAAGAAAGCATAGAAAAATTGATTTCAGAAAAGTGGTTTTAAATAAGTTCGACAGCATTTCGAAAGAAAAAACTGAACATCTGAAACAAAGTGGTGGAAATGAGAGGGAACTTATTGAAATTGAGAAAATGAAGGCAGAAACTCTGAACAGAATAGCCAATGACAACAACGAATTAAATAATGCATTTATGTCATTTTTGAACAAATATTAATGTTTTCTTTAAAAAGAATAGTAAATTACTTTAAAATTAATTTTTCTTTTAATTTAAAACAAAAATTTTACTTTTTTAATGATCTCGTCTGGCGATATATATAACTACTTTAATAAAAATATTAATGAAAATTGTGTAAGTACTTACTAAAATAGTTTTCTCTTATAGCTTCAGCGGTTGGCTCGTTATCACCAATAGTTACATTGGCTTTGGGACTTTCTCTACTTCTTTCTAGTTCCTGAAGATTTTCGATCCAAAGTTGGTTAATATGGTCGTTTCTTTCATTTAAAAAATTGTGCAAAACACAGCAAGGCCGAACAATGCTGGGAGCGTTTCCTACCCGATTATCTAGTCCTTTTCCGATGCGCCGAAAGCGCGATTTTAAATGGCCAAACGGATTCTCCACTACTCTTCGACACTTTGATAATCGGTAGTTAAATAATTTTTTTTGTCTGACAACTCCGTAGAAAAAGCATACGGTTTCATTAGGTTTTGCAAAAATTTGAACGCTGAGTCGCCTAAAATGAATAGTGGCATTTGGATGCCAATAATTTCTTTCTTGTTGGCTTCCAATATTTCGCTCTCATTCAGCACTTTTTTCAAAAGGAAAGAATTAAAGATTTGGGAGTCATTACAACGTCCCGGTGCACCAATTGTTATATATTAAAGCGGTATCTGTGCGATATATATATATATAAAATATTGACATAAAAACAAACAAAAAATAAATGATACGCACCTTTAATCCACAAAAGTCAAAAGTACCGTAGAATACCATCACTTGTAATTATAGTAATCAATGGCATCGCTTTGATTTCTATGTGACACCCATCTAAAAAAAACAAAGGGTAAAATAATGAAAAACTGCGATAATAGTAAACTGCAACGGAGGTCGTTTTTTTTTTTGGTAGAATTATTCAAAAACTTAAAACTTACCAATGGCCCCGAGGCATTGTGGAAAACCAAGGCTTCCAAATCCATTGACAACTTCATCCACAAGCTTTTGTGTCGAAGGCAATTTCTTGATGTACTGGGTGGACAATACTTGCCATACTTCTTTACAAAATGCGAGCAAAATAGTGCACACAGTTGATTTTCCAACGCCAAATAGCTCACCAACCACTCGGTACTCCCCAGAAGAACTTAGGGTAAATAAAGCGATGGCTACACGCTTTTGAAGCGTTATCGCTTTTTGCCCTTTTGTATCCACTTTGTTAAGACTTTGCAGTAAGTCACGGTGGATATTAAAGCTTGCACGGGTCATCCGAAAATGCCTCTTAAAAAACTGATCGTCATTGTGGCTACAATTGAACTCCCAGAATGACTATTGGCGATTCTGTAAATCGGAAATGCAATAACGGATTTAAACAACATTCTCTAGTTTTACTTACTAATTTCCATAAAGACTTTCGGCATGAACTTTCCTCTAATATTGAAAAAAGCAAGAGCTGCTGCTTCCTTAAACTCAGCAGGATCTCCAAATTTGTCTTTTTTTTAAGATTATTTAATTTGGAATCAAAACTGGATTGCACTATTTAAAAAAAGTTCTATCTTTCTATTGTATAAAAGACAGGCTTTTTTTAAACAATTTGTTTTTCCATTTTGTATGCTAAAAACCACAAACATACAAAGTAAAAATGTAACTTCTTTTTTCAGCTGTCAAATGCTAATTGTCGTAGCAATATTGTGTATGTATGAACACTAAAAATATATTGGCAATTAACTGAATTTTGTTTCAATTAAAAACGCATGTATGAACACCATATTACTTGTTCTGCAGCTCCTCTACCAGCCGAAATGTTAGCGACGGAGAATGTTTCGTATTCAAGTTCAATATCAGATATCGGTAAAGAAGAAAAAGAGGGGCTTTTATGGCTCAGTAAATTATGCAAAACGCGGCACGTTTTTGTAACAAGCTCGACATTTTGATCCCTTAAATTCATTCTGTGTTGAAAAATTCGGAATCTTTTTGATAATATCCCAAAAGCATGCTCAACAACATGTCTTGCTTATGAAATACGAATGTTGAAGATTTTCCTTTCCTTTACGTTTGTTCTATGGGAGTACGGCTTCTTTATGTGTTTTTGCAGTGGAAAGGCGTCATCGGCGACTATAACATATGGGAGTTTTCTGCCATTACCAATAACTTTATCTTGTGGGAATTGTTTATCTGCATCATCTAAAACCTTTTTGAAATCTCTTTCAAGCAAAACTCCAGCATCGTGGTAGCGTCCATTACATCCCACGTTTGTGTATGTATATAAAGCGACATTCTGCATCCACAAGAGCCAGCAAGACAATGCTATTCGTTCCTTTATAGTTGCAGTAAAAAAAGGTTGAAACTCTATATGTTTACCATTTAATGCTGCTAAACAAAGTGAGAACTGCCACTGCATTGCACACTGATCTGCATTTAACACCCATTCATCTTTTGTTGTGGAAAATAAATTTAAAGCTACTTCAGAGCACAAGACTGTTCTTAATGGAACTTTCTCTGCTCTTCTACATTTATTTACAAAAAAAAAAAAATACAAACAACATACCTTTTAATATTCGCCCTTCAAATTTTTCCACTGCGTAACAAAGAAACGAATCTGATAACCTATTTTAAAAACTAGCATTTCTGTAAGTGGCAAGGATCGTAAAGTGGCAGCTAATTTTTCACCAGCGGATATACTTTGCCTCATAACGGTATTTTCGTTTTGATATATCTCTTTTAACACCGGACAATATGTGCTTAAATGTTTCCTCATCCATGCGTATGTATGAGCAAAATGAAGATACATCAACTTTCAGTTCTTTCATAAGAAAAGAATACGATCCATTTTTGATCGCTCTTGCTTCCATGGCTTGACTGCCTCTATCTTCCTTAGTCTATTAGGCATATTTGCCACTGATTTATATAATTCTAGTAAATCCAACGCTATGTTAAAATCTAATTCCTTATTAAAATCACAATTTTTAATTATTAAATTTGTGGTTTCCACAATTTCTTTTAAAATCGCATGCTTTGTTTGACTTATTTTTTGTTTCCGCTGAAGTTCATATGTTGATCTAAAATAACACACTAACCAAGGCATATGCTTTGGCACTAAAAATTACAATAACGAATATTCAGCTAAAAGCGAAATGTCAAAAACAAATTTCAGCCGATGCCATAAAAAATTTCATAGTATAGGCACCGACCAAGGCAGATTTATTTTACTAGGTAGTGTCGTCCGCCCAGCTGGTTTGTAGTTGGAAATGTCAAAAGTTTTTGTATTTTCCTTTGTTTGTTTACGAATTTCAAAAAAACACTAACAACAAGCGTTTGTCAGACAAAGCAAGCATGTGTATTGAGAGCGATTATCTTTTATTTTTCTTTGTGTTTTTGACGTTTCCAACCCACAAAACAACAATAAAAATGCATGTTGTTTTTGTCAAGGTTGTATTTGTTGTAGAGCCGCTATTACCTAGTAAAATAAATCAGCCTTGGCACCGAGTGTACAGAGGTGTCACGAGACTATAGTCGTCTCGTTTTTCTATGCATCTCTTTCTTGACATCCTATCGACTTCAACTTTGTTTTGATTTGTGTTTCTGGCGCAAGAAAAAATTAAATGTTTTATTATAGGCAAAAATAAGGGTGGGTTTTATGAAAATTATTTAATTAAAAAAAAGTGATATTTATATGTTATATTTATATTAATCATTTGACGAAAAAAGTTATAGTTTTTAATTTTAACACGTCCACAAAAAATGACACTGCATTTCTGCCACAGATCACAATTTCTGCATTAAAAAAACACTGCAGATTTAAAGACTTTTTCACTTCTTTTATCTTATAAGACTACAGCATATCACATTTTTTACAAATTAAAAATACTTCATAAATGATTTCTTTATTTACGAGAATAAACAATATTTTTTTTGTGGCAAAAACTTTTTGTGCAGTATGTTTTCTTCTAAAATATGTAGTTTAAATTGTACCTTTATATACATATTTATTCATTACTAGCAGTTCCCACGATTTCGTTTCCGTGTTAATTTTAATTTTCTTTAAATTAAAATTTCGAAATTAATTGCGGAGTTCTGTAAACAGTATTACAAATTTTCCATTTACAACTGTTTAAGTACTATTTTCTCTAGGAAATGACTTATATTTACGAAAAGAAAGTATTATATATTTGAACCAAGGTTTTAAGGGACCTCATAGAGTTTTATTAAAATTTTATTAAAGACATACAGACAAAAATTCCGAAGCTAAGTGTTTTGTATTCCATATCGAGTACTATCTACACCCTACATAAATAAATATTTTCAAAAATATTTCATGATCCCGTTAATGTATAGAAATATGTAGATGTTTAAGATTGACTAAACATGTTTGTATTCGCTTTGACTCTTTTTTAAAAGATTTGACTACTTGCTAGTGGAACCATACTAAAGACGTGCACAGATATATCTGTTTGTATTAGTTTTTGTGTGTCTACTCTTATGAGTGCGTGTAGATGAGTACTGTTGTTTTTCTGATATAAGTTGATATTGTTACTTTTTCTCTTTGGATGGATGCAAATGAGTAAAGAGAGAATGAGAGTAACATATATTTTCTCCTATGTTTCGCACAAACGGATACAAACTGATATTGATGGTTGTACCATAAGTACTTATTGTATGCTGCGAATCAATGTCCATTCATACGTACATATGCATTGGTTTATTGAAATTAAAAAATAAAATTATTGTTTCTAAACATGATCAATATTTTTAATTGTTTTGTTGTGTTTTATTGAAGTTAAATATACAAAACTGAAGTCTTTAACAAAAATTTATGAATCTAGTGCGTAAAATTGTATTAAAATTACTATTATGTTTTTTTTAACAACAATTACAACAGTTCTATGGATACAAAAACTAAATAATTATATGTATGAATGTTTCTATATTTAGAGAGACGAAAAGCCTGATAATTTAAAATGAATTAAAAAATATTTTTATATTAAGTTTGTTTTAAAATGGCATTAGTTAAAATAATGAAATAGGAAAAAAAAATAACTACGATATCATGCTAATAATTTTATTTTAATTATAATTGTTTTAATAATGGTAATGAAATGGAATTACAACTGAAAAAAAATAATTGTTTTTATGAAAAATAAAATTATAATAGCAAATCCTTAAAAAGATCTATGCATAAAAAATAAACCTTAACCCTTTCGTTGATGAATATGCATTCGAAAATATTAATAATTAAATTTAAACGATATAGGAATAAAACTTGATGTCTGATATCTGAATTTAACTCAAACCCCAGCTAGCAAAACTTATTACTAACTCGAAAAGAAAATATATTCTTATAGTGCCTAATGTTAAAACGTACATATTTCACCAGATTTTTGTGATAAAAATGTCACTTTAAAATATTGTTTTAATATGCTTTATGGCGTTTACTTAGAGTACAAAGAAAAGAAGCAACGTTAGATGATGCTTTGTTTCAAAGCCATTTAACTAATTATCGATCAAACTTTTTCATAAAATTACCGCTTGTGAAAATAGTCAAAATATTAACAACATCATAAGCATTTATGAAATTGTCAACGAGTTAGTCCATCTAATTAATTGCTCCCATTTATAGTAAGAATCTTGCATTTTTTAACAATTTATTTTTCTATCAATTCATTATATATTCTAATTAGTGGTAGACAGCCACTTACTCGTATTTACACACACTAGTAAGAGATATACTATACTGTTATATTTTATATTTACCGTTGTTAAGCTAACCATCCTTTGGTAAGCAGTTACAACGAGCTTGTCCATTTTACTCTTTTATTTTTTTCTTTAAAACTTGTTACGAGTAATAATTTTTTAATTTCGAATAAATTTTACTCTCTATTTATTTAATCTGTAGGACTTTTCTTTAATGCAACATTTTTAGTACATGTTAGAAATTTTAGAAATTTTGAATGTACAAATAACATAACTATAATATATCCTTCTAAGTGCATAGAAAATAAAAATTGCGTTATTTAATATGTACATATATAAAAGGGACAACATTATTACTAGATGTATTTCTAGAAGTGTAAACGTTTTCCCTAATTTTTTTTTTTAAATTGAAATTTTTCGGAACTTCTATTTTTATTACATATGTATGTACAAATGTATGTAATAAACCTTTTTTATATATTAATTCTAACTATTTACTAGCTTTTTTTGAAAAAGGAATTAATTTTTTTAAATAAACATACAATAAAATTCCTTAATTGAATTCATTCTATCCTCATAACTCAAAGCGCGATTAGACAAAAAGTTATTAATTTTTCATTTGTTTTTATAAAATAAAATTATCATTAATATTATAAATATTGCTAATTCTACATTAAAAATCATATAAACCAATTACTAAAGCTAAACAATAATAATTACAATTCGGGTTATTACTACGAAGTTAAAATACTGCTTATTAGTTCTCGCCTCTATCATAAGCAGCACACAATTATCTATAATATCAGTTTCATAAACAGATATATCCAAATACTTATGGTACAACAGATATTTGAGATTAAAAAACTGATAATTTTCTCACTCTATTCAAAACCATAAACAATTGTATATGTTTATATCTATAGTGTGAGTACGCACAAGCGAAAGCATACAATATCAACTACACTCATGCGTTCTTTTGTATCTGTTGTAACTGGTATGTACATTATATATCTGTTTTTGCCATACTGTTGGATACTAGTGCACGTCTTTAAACCATACCGATACCTTATAACGGTAAAATTGGGTGCTTTCACAATAGTATCTCTACTTTGTTTACGAAATTACCTAATTTTACAAAAAAAAAAAAAATATTCTTTATTGGAATCAAGGTTCTAAGAGACCTCTTACAAAATTTTGTTCAAATCCATCCAGTAGTTTTCACGTGATACGAACACAGACAGACAGAAATTCCAAAAATAGGTTTTTGTATTCTATATCGATTACTATCTACACAAACAACACGATTTTTAAAACATATTTCATGTACAGAAATGACACCGTTACAGTTTTATTATATGTATAGATTTTGCGGTATTGATGTTATTGATACTAGCAGCTGTTGCGGTGGACGAGTTAACAACAAACACAACTATACTTAGACAAATATTTCACAGCAAGGGTCAACGCATTATAATTAGATAATGCAGACAGACCATAAAATATACGACAAGAACAATCAATAAAGGCACGACATCATGACAGCAGATTCATATATACCACAAAATATAAGACAGGAATAACTATAGCCCAAAAGGAATATTGAAAACAATAAACAATATCTATTTTAAGCATAAATAAACAAGTGGGAAAACCTGCTATCACATCAAAACATGCTGATTATTGTTTGTCTAGACAATTATCACTTAAATTAGGAAAACCTAACCTAGATCCTAAGTAAAGAGTAACCAAAACATGCTCATACAGCAATGAAACAAGAATTTTATTTTAAAGCACATGTTGGTAATAATTGTAATAACATTATTAAAATAGATAATAAGTAATAATTGAGATTAGTCTTAAGAATAAATACAAATAAAGAACAGCACAGTGTGTGCTAAGGAAAATACATATTTTTACTCCTTCTTGAAGAAAAGAAGCTTAACTGACGCAAAGTCCAAGACAAAAAATATTTTGCGTGAAAAGATGAGGAAAGTTCATTTCGGGATGGGGAACATGCTATTTCCTAAAATCCCTTATCAAAGCGATGATTTATTAGGGAGTGGCCATTAACGATATGGATGCCTTAGCTCCGACCAATGTATCAGGTCTATTTGTTAGGCGTGCGCTTTTTTTATTTTTTTTATTTCCGATGTTGTTTTTTTTCGATAATGATATGAAGGAGCCGATAACATTTGAAGGAGTGACCAGTTCCTGCTCGAGTCCCGGTCAATTGTTTTTTTTTTTGTTTTCTTTGTTAGAGTAGAAATACAACCTCATGGTTACTAATGCGGTGGTTTTTTATATGAAGTTTTGAATCCGCATGAAATTAGAGTCTATTTTAATTTGAGTGCGTTTTCTCTCAAGCTCTCAATTGTAAAAAAAAAATGTAAAATAACATTAAAAACAACAATTATTTTGAAATTTACCAATTTATTACTTGTTTACATAAAAAATATTTTTTTTAATATATGTCAATAAAAACGAATAAAAAAATTAGTAAACAAATAATAAAAAATGACAATAAAATCCGCACCCGTCGCCGCAACCGTAATGTTGTATTTCTATTCGGAATTAGATTTACATATATATATGGTGAACGGTATATAAGATTCTGCAAAGACGATTATAGCACTCTTACATGTTTTTAGAGTAAAAATACAACCTTACGGTCGCGGATGCTGTTGTTTTTTTATATGAAATTTTGACAATATAAAACGCTCAACGAATCCGCATGAAATTAGAACCTATTTGAGAGTAGAAATACAATCTCACGATTGCGGATGCAGTTGTTTTTTTTATATGGAGTTTTGACAATAAAAAACGTTCAACGAATTCGCATGAAATTAGAATCTATATTATTTTGAGTGCGTTTTCTCACAAGTTCTCAATTTCAAATTTTTGTCTCTTTTAGCATGTTGCCACAGTTTTAATGTTTTTCTAACAAAAAATACTATTTGTTAATATTTTTTGTGAATGACTACGAAAAAAGAAGAAAAAGAAAATGTAAAAAGTCTTTGAAAATCAACAATAATTTAAAAATTTCTTCAATTTATTGCTTATTTACATTTTAAAAAATTTGTTTAAATATATTTCATAAAAAAGAATAAAAAAATAGTAAACAAATAATAAAAAATGACAATAAAATCCGCATCCGTCGCCGCAACTCATTTCATTTGTTTTTTCTCTGACATGCGAAATCCGTCGCCGCAACCGTAAGGTATACAACCTTCTACTCTTAATTTGAATGCGTTTTCTCTCAAACTCCCAATTTAAAATTTTTTCTCTTTTAGCTTGTTGCCACAGTTTTATTGTTTTTTAACAAATAATACTATATGTTAATATTTTGTGTGAATGAATACAAAAAAAGTGGAAAAAGAAAATGTAAAAAGTCACAACAATAACTTTAAAATATTCCAATTTATTGCTTATTTAAATTTTACAATTTTTTTTTAAATATATTTCAATAAAAACCAACAAACAAATAATAAAAAAAATGACAATAAAATCCGCATCCGTCGCCGCACTTCATTTTATTTGTTTTTTCTCTGACATGCGGAATCCGTCGCCGCAACCGTGGGGTTGTATTTCTACTCTTAGTTTTATTAGTAGTTTATGATTTCTTTTGTTTGCGTTAGTTGATGACCTAAAAAGAAATAAAAGTTTTATTAATTTGGAAAATTTGTATTGAACGATACTCACAAATACCAATCAGTGTTGTCAGATTAGGGGATTTATTCCCAAATCGGGGATTTTATTTTTAAAATGGGGATGAAAATTTCAGTTTGGGAATTTAGTAATTCTTTGATGATATATTTTGCCTTTTGGGGATTTAAATAGGTTTTTTAGGAATTTCTTTTTAAATTTTCTTTTTGGTTACTGTAATTTTACTATTGTTAAACAAATTTTCCTTTTTTCCTACGTACAAGTTTCCTAGTATGGTAAAAGAAAACATTGTTAAAAATTGTGACATGTAAGTCTCTCCGTAAACTTAAAAAATGAGTTCGTTTTTCAGCAATGAACTATCTGAGACCCAAAAACAGAAAAGAAAAAAGAAAATGCATAACGAGCTGCTCGTGTTTTTATTAAAATTAATACACATTTTAAAAATAATACAATTTGATGTGAGACTATAGTTCCATTTTCAGAAATGCTTTAAATCTTTAACTCTTAAAAATATTTACCAAAAATTTATTTAGGCAACGAGATAGAGCATTTTTATTCAGAATTTTTCGATTTTGTTAATCAACTTAACTAATATATCACACTCGATCAACAAGAAGGCATTTACTCAAAATTTTTAAATTTTCAGTAGAGGTAAAAACCTTGGTTACATATTAAGAGAATTTGTAAATTCGACTACATCATAGTAAGCAAATTCCATTAGAAAGTATGTTTACACTGTTTTTCCTTTAAATCTGTGCAAGTATTGAAAAAAATATTTTTTGAGTTAATACCATTTTTCAGAAATATGTCGGTAATAAATAAAAAAAATTTTAGTAACAAAACAGTATCAACTCAAAATAAATTCAAATATAAATAAAACAATTTGATTACTTATATTTTGAAAAAGGCTCAATTTAACATAATACATTTCTTATGAAAATATACGATGCACTTTTATTTTAACTTTTGTATTAACTCAAAATAATACTGTTACGAAAGTAAGATCTGGCAACCCCTGTTGTTGTTAACAGTATGCGAGTGGTGAATAAAGTTAATTCAACTAATGGTGTGTGTATAGAATAATACCACGATTAGCCAACAAGAGCTGAGCTACCACGATGGTTGCGTTGGTTGTTGTTGTAACAGCTCTGCTGATGTCGAGAATTTTTCCATGAAAAGATATAAAACAAAAGAGAAAGCAAAATACTCAATTATGTGAATGCGCATCATCAGGTGGTATTGGGAGGTGGAGAAATTGCGCAGCCTCAATCGGTCGTAACCAAAGGTCCCTAGGGTGTAAATTCGTGGGGCTATTGGGACAGTTAAACAAGTGCGCTGTGTCGTGAGGGCTTTGGAGACAGGAACTATGCGTTCATGGAAGCAGTTGAGAATACTGCACCATCCGGCTCTTAATTGTGCTAAGACTGATCTTGTGTGCCTGGGCAGAAGCCTCTCATCTTCTGAAATCGCGGGGGGGAGGGGTGTTCGTTTAGGACTTTGTTACATGTTAGCCGTTTATGGCTTCCGAAACCGCCTGCCGATGCAAAAGTTTTTGGGTATCTGTAATGGTCATCCGGTTTATTGTAGATGGAATAATATCCCGGATGTCATTACGATAACGCCTAAAGTCCTGCCGGATGTGTCGGAATGGGGGAACTTGCATTATAACCTCGTGGTTAGGGTGACTGGGCAGGTGACAAGCCACTAGGAATTAATTGGTCTGACCGGAAGCATCCTAGTCTCTTCATGGAGGTGATCTATGTTTGTCATTTTGGCACATTCAGTCGTGATTCTGAGCGCATTGTTTTGTCCAGTCTGTAAGAGTCGCCATTTAGTATTGCTAAGGAATGAGGTCCAAATCGGAGCAGCATAATTAAGGAGGGAGCGGCCAATTGCCTTGTAAGTTGTCACTATCGTCTCCTTAGTCATTTTGCAGGAGGTGCCTGCGAGTGCTTTAAAGACCTTGTTCCGAGTTTTCACTTTGTGGTGGATGTAGGTGCCGTGCGATGAGAAGTGATGGAGGCTATCGAAGACTACGCTTAAAATTTAGGGATACGGCGGCCTTCGACCGAGATGTCCAATTCCATTTTTACTTCTTTAGTCCACGAAGTAAAAAGCGATACCGAAGTTTTTGAGAGTGATAGCTGAAGTCTACGTTCCTTAAAATATTATGACATGTAGGCCAAGTATTGTGAGATTTTGACACATATGTCGTCAATTTTAACACCAGATGAGTAGATTGTGCAGTCTCCTGCGTACGACACCATCTTGACATCTTGGGGTGGTTCAGGAAGTTTCGCAAGATAAGTATTAAAGAGTATAGGTGACAGTACTCCTCCTTGTGGCACACCTATTTTTATCTTTCGGAGTTTTGACTTCTGGCCTCTGAACTCAATAAACGCATGTCTACCACTTAAATAGTTGCCAATCTAGCGTTTGACATCGTTAGGAAGAGTAGAGTTCGTGATGTCATTTATTAGCACCGAGTTATAAGTCCAAGGCGGCAACAACTGTGCGTTGGCATGGTCTTTGCTGCGATATAGGTAGATATCATATTTAAACCCGTTGTAGTGCTTTAGGATTCCCTGAAGCCGTGTTGGTGTGTGGCGGGTAAGAGATGTTGTTTTAAGGTTGGCAGTGGTAACGCCTCTAAGACCTTAGCTACGGGTGATAAAAGGGATATCGGGCGGTAAGACTCTCCCATTGTAGCATGTTTGTTCGGTTTTAGAAGGGGAATTATCCGGGCAACCTTCCAGATATCCGGAATCATCAATTGGCGAATCGAGATTTCAAGAAGGCGCGTCAGATATTTAAGCGATACTGGGCCAAGTCTCTTCAACATTAGCATTGAGATGCCATCAGGACCAAGAGCTTTTGAGGGTTTTGATTTGGAGATAATATTTTTCACTTCATCGGGACTGAAGGACATGGGCACCGAGTCTCGTTTTAAATTCTTAGTTCTCCGTACTATGGCTCTTTTATCCCTATTCCTCAAGGTGGGTGTTCGACAAACTGTCGGCAGAATAATTTAGCGCATTTCTTTGCATCTGTACGCTGAGTGTCCTGAAATCCTATAGCGGCGAGGTTTTTGTTGCAGTTTAAGCCAGATAGACTTTTAATAGTAGAGCAGAGCTTTTTGGGGCTAATTGAACAATTGTTAAGATGTTTCAACCATTTGCTGCCGCGAAGTTCATTGACGAGTGTATTAATCTCGGCCGTCAGCAGTTCAATTCGCTCGTCTGCTGGGTTGCAAGCGCGATCGCGTTCTTGAGCTATAAGCGCTGCACGAGTTGGAAAATGTGGTCTAGTAATTGGGACTCTGCATGAAGCGCTGGGCTGCCCTGAGAAGAGTTTGCCTGAAAACTTTCTCTCCCTTCCTGGCACAAGTGGGGTGGGGTAATTGACGAAGGGAGTCATCAATAAATTCTGAAAAACCCTGCCAGTTGGCTTTATTATAGTTAATATAAGTGCGCTTATCAGGCTCAACGAAGTCACTTGGTTTCTCAACAGTGACCACAATGGGGATGTAATCTAAGTTAAATGCAAAATGGGTTTGCCAGCTTGTATAGGCAAGTAATGATGAACAGACAATGGAGATATCTGGTGAACTTACACATATTGCAGTAACTCTTGATAGGAAGTCTTCGTTTATTGCGGCAAAGTCCGATTCGTCTATTTGTTCTGCAAATTGAATGCCGCGGGGGTCTTCTGGTAGTTGAGAATACCAACTCTCATGATGAGCATTGAAATCACCTAGTAGCATTCTATTATCACCTTGCAAGAGATGGGATATGCTCTGATCATAATTAGCCCCATTGCTGTTAACGGGCGGGATATAAACATTGATAATTTCTATTTCTGTGCCGTCAGTGTCCACTGAAATGCTCATAACCTCCAGGTTAGGGTCAGGGACAGGAGGGATTGGATGTTGTCAGTTTGTAGCTGACATTTCGCTCAGTGATGAACCGCAGTCCTCCGCCATGATCCCTGTCCCTGTCACTCCTAATGATGTTGTAATTACCGGAGGCTGAGAATGTACAGTTACCAGTTAGCTTTGTTTCCTGTATAGCGGCTATGAGTATATTGTTATTGTGCATATGTTTGGTGATCTCCGAGACCTTATTCCTGAGGCCATTACAATTTAAATGCATAATATGTAAAGATCCACCGTGACCAGTAGTTTGCACTAGCCGCTGAGTGGGAAGACGTGGCGATGAGATAGTGTGGGATGGTGTTGTCGGTGTCGGTCGCTGTAGTGAGGGTGAGTTCTGTACAATTAGCGGGGTATTGCGAGCAGATGTAGGTTGCGCAGTTAAGTTTAGCGGGGTTCTGGCAACTGAGGTGGTATTTGCACAGCATGCAGCTAAGAAATTAGCATTCCAATCCCTGTGTGATCTCTCTAGTTAAATAAACAGTAACAGATAATTGTCAAAAAGCCCTTTACAACAAAAAGCAAGAACGGTAGCAGTTACGTAGAGAAGCGTAACAGTATAACAACAAAGTGTATGGCAGACGTATGTTGTGGCTATTGTATTAAAGGGGATGACTGGCTTGGATAAAAGGAGTAGTGGAGATGTCCGTGGATGGTTAAGGTTACTAAACAAGGCATCGAGTAGTTCATGTCTCGCCAGAGTAATACAGTAGTGTAGCGTAGATTGCTGCGTTTGTAATAATAACTCGTGTTTAGTAAATACGAGACCATGGGGTTCACAAGACCGTAGGATCAAGCATTATAGCCAGATAAAGTCACAAAGTAAGAATACAGAATTTAGCCACAGTGGTATTTGCAATCAAAAGAATCCGTACGTTTGTTCTAAAAAGGGAAAAACGTAACAATACTTTTTTGTTGATATGAAGGTCACTACATAAAGAGTAATCGGAATGCGTTAAAATTATAACAGTAGCGTAGTGGATTTGTTGCAAATAGTGAAATTTTACAAACACAATATTAAAAAACTTATGTTAATACTTAAAATTTAATAATAAATAGTATTATTTTAGTGGGGATTTTTGGGGATCGTTGAAATTGTTTTTTGGGGATAAGATTTATATAATTGGGGATACGACTCGAAAAAATCTGGGAACCCTGAGACCAATGTTATGTACTCGCAGAATTGTTGTCTGAAAAGATATAATTATAAAATTAAATGACGCAGGTATTGACTTACCATGTGTTTTGTTTAGAATCTGCCAATGAATATTTGGTTAATAGTGGTATCAAGGTATATTTATTTTACTAGGAAGCGTCGTCCGCCCAGCTGGTTTGTAGTTGTAAATGTAAAAAGTTGTTTGTATTTTAATGTTTGTTTACGAATTTAAAAAAACACTTACAACAAGCGTTTGCAAAGCGAGGCAAGCATTTGTATTGAGAGCAATTATCTTTTATTTCTCTGTCTGTTTTTGACGTTTGAACGAACATGTTGTTTTTGCGAGTGTTGTATTTGTTGCATAGCCGCTACTAACTAGTAAAAAATGTGTCTTGAGTGATAGCAGTGTGGTCAGTTTTTCTTTCTTTCTCGCCAGATGGCTTGTTGGATATCGCCAATATATAAAAGTATGTAATATCAGTTATAATTATAAAAAAACATTTCTTATAGCAACTTTTAAAAAATAGAAACAGTTTTGAACAAATCAGTTTGAAATTCGTGCCAAGACTAGTGTTATCCATATTAAAGAACGAATTTTGTAAATGCATTTCCTTTTTAAATTTTTTTATCCATCGCTTCTTTCTGTATTAGCTAAGATATTAGGCTTAAAAAAATTTTTTTGAGAATTTTTGATGCATAATTCCGGCATACATATAGTTAGATTGTCAATCCATATTTAAACTGTTCATTGTTTCATTTATAATTCTTCAGCTAAAATAAAAACATTTTTATTGCTTAACTCTACTAGGATAAATAATCATACATATTTAATTTAAAGTAGTATTCGAATTTGTAGAATTAGTAGTAGTTTAGTTTAATAAAATATTTTAATTCATAATTGCATTTTTAATATTTCTAATAATTAACATATTAAAATATTTATGTATATAATATAATTATATTTATGTACATAATAATATAATTAATTATGTATATAATATAATAAACGTTTTGTTTTTAGTTTTTTTAATATATATTTTTTTTTTTTTGTAGCACTTAGGCTAAAATCGTGTTTTACGTAATTTTTATTATTTTTTATATATTTAATGTGTTTATATATTTAAGTGTACAATAGAGTATAACAAATTTTGGTTTTTGGTTTAAATAATTTAATTGTTCAGTAGTAGTTGTTAGTCTACTAATCTTTATACTTCGTTTATTTAAATTTTTTATCTTTAAACCTAACAATCATTTTTAACTTTGATTTCCTTTTATTACCGAATTTTTAATTTCTGAGGGTCAACCAGTTTTTGAGTTATTGAGTCTTAAAAACAGAAAAAATTCTCTTTACGATTATATGAATGTTGAAACCCGAGCTAGAAAAAAAGTTAGGCAAATTGATTTAAATCGATTCGTTCCACACAAAGTCAGGGGAACAAGAAATAGAAAAATGTCAAATCCAACCGAACAAAATCGTATTCAATTTATTAACAGGCAATCAGGCCCTTAATATGAATGCCAGTGGCTCTGGAACAACAAGCAGTACAGTTCCCGAGGAGGGAATTACTCCTGAAGTAAGAGAACTAGTCACTGACGAAGTCATTGTGGTACAAAAATCATTGGGTAATAAAGTTAAGGAAATGGTACAGTCAGAAATGTCAGATGTCAAAATGATATAGTCACCAATCAGCAGTACACAAATGCAACAAACAGTGATTATGGATCTCAGTTAGGTGGAAGGCTTCTTGTAAGATTAGGTTCTTAATAATAGAATCATGTCCTCACCCATCTGAATCGTTAATATCCCGGTTCATAGTTTGCAGAATTTAGATTTTGCGAAAATTAGAGTGGATAAGTTAGGTGTTGTATTTGATGATGATAATATTCCCCGTCTAGAACACCTACAATCTCATTATCAAATACCTTGGGCAGAAGTGCTAAGGGATTTTCACTTGCTTGTGTCTGGTTCAGCCAGAGAATAGTATTAGATCTATGTAAAAACCCATGGCATAGTAGAATGGCCAGGTTTAAGGCATGCGCTATTAGATAACTCGCTCGAATTTTGAAATTATGAGAGATTAAGTGGAACGTAAGCAACAAAGTGGTGAGACTGTTGATAATTATTTTCATGCGATGGGGCAAATAAGATCTAAAGTGATACAGCCCATACCTGAATTTTACCTAATAAAAATAATCAAAAGAAATATTAAAGATAGTACCGAAAGAGTTGTATACCCCATAGCTGTTTCTTCAGTTGGACAACTGAGGTATAGTGCAACGAAGCCGAGAGAATTTTTTTCCGGAGAGAAACCCGATCTATGCAACCTACTTTTCGGCCCACAAAATATGTGAATGAAATTTTCTGCGATAATGATGAAAATTTAGAATATGCTAGATCAATGGAAAGGTATGAAATATGGCAGCGTTAAACCTAAATCAACAGCTACGAAAACAACCAATTGTTTGTTGGAATTGTAAACAGCAGGGTCATGTGTTTATGGGATGCACGTCATTAGAAAGGTCACTGTTTTATTATAAATTTCATTACACCCAGATGTCCTAATTGCCTATCAAGAAACCAATCCCGGAGTTTGGGAGTGAATTGGGACCCACGCTTATCCAGAATTAAATCCCCAAAGAAAAGTTAAACTCATCCGAATCGGTCGTGTCAAGGATATCAGGGATATCAGGCAGTACAATTATAATAGGGTAAGAGCTCTAATATTCAGTGAAATAATATTAAGGAAAAAGGTCTGGAAACTCATTTCATCAGTAACGTCGATCTTAAATATGCCTTTTTGGCAAGTAGAACTCGGCGAAAATAGAAAGGCTTACGCAGCTTTTACAGTGGCAGGAAAGCCATTATATCAGTTTAGGGTCATGCCATTCGGCCTGCGTAATGCGACTCTGTGGATTGATGGATAAGGTTATACCCCATCGTTAACAGGAAAATCTATTCAACTATTTGGATGATCTATTGGTTATCTTTAGAACTTTCGAGGAACACATGAAGCTATTAAAGAGCATAAAATTGCCTAAGAATGCTAGAGAAGTAAGAAGATTTCTTTGTACAGCGGGCTGGTATAGGCGCTTTATAAAAGATTTTGCAACTATCTCAGCGCCGTTAACAGATACACTAAAAAAATTGGAGAAATTTATAATGATGCCTGATGCTAAAGAGGCCTTCGAACAGCTTAAAAAAGCCTTGACATCTGCTCCTGTGCTACGCCATGCCGACTTCTCCAAGTGATTTTACATACAGTGTGAGAATCAGTTTAATTGAAGTTGTGGATACCACCAAATAATAATCACGCAAAAAAAGAAAAAGCCCATACGACAAATAATTCTGCCCACGGTGGAGCAACAAAAACAATAGAAATAGTGAAAAGATTCTTTTACTGGCCCAAAATGGAAGTACGAATAAAATAGTTTGTGAAAAATTATCAGGTCTATAAAGAGACGAAGCCAGCAAATAGAAATTTAATGCCGAAAAAAGGTCAAGAAGTGATTACGTAAAGACCCATTCAAAAGTTATATATTGACTTCCTTGGGAAATACCCCATGTCGAAAAGTGACAACAGTTTTACATTCGTAGACCATTCGTGGACCATTTCACGAAGCTCACGTTTTTAAAGGCTATGAAAGAAGCTACCACTTCGAACGTAGTTAAGTTTTTAACTCAAGAAATATTTTACAAATTCGGCATACCAGAAGTTATTCACAGTCATAATGGCTCTCAATTTGTTTCCAAAAGGTTTCAGGAATTATTAGAAACTTTCGGCATTAAGCACATAAAAACTGCGTGTACTCCCCGCAATCAAACGCCTCGGAAATGGTAAACTAGTCTGTATTAGCGGCGATTAGGGCGTATTTAAATGAGGATCTTAGAGACTGGGATCTATATTTGTCAGAAATCGAATGTGCCCTTAGGACTTTGTTTCATTCGGCCACCGGTTTGACACCTTTTTTTTGCTCTTTTCGGGTTTCACATGTTTACAAATGGGGCGGCTTACAGGCTTGCCCGAAAACCCATGTCTCTTACAGATTTCCCCCCCCCCCCCCTCCGGGGGAACCAACAGTATGTGCAGATCTAACCTAGGCGTAGACGAGGGTCCTCGGGGGTAGAGGGGGAACCAGTCCCCCGGTGTGTACGTACCAAATCTGGATAGACAGTGGGATACTGTCGAGGGATGCACCAGTGTCCTTAAGAAACTTGCAGCACGGGAACCGGCAGCCCGTACAGAGGGATATGTTCTATACAACTAAAAAAAAAAAATGGAATTTGGTCTAACAGTTCCTTAGTTACACTAATTTTATAGTTTGTACCTTAAAAATGATGATATTTTTTTCGTTATAATTATTTTATATTTCCATAAATTTTTATAGTTGTGTTTTTAAGGTGATTTCTGAGAATTAATAAAATATTATTTCACTTCAATTTAATCTCCCGTTTAATTTAATTTTTTTTTAATATCTTCAGGGATTGAATAAATAATATAGATCTGGCAAGGTTATAACATAGGGATTTTAACTGCCATTAACTTCTGACATTTATTAATCTAAATCGTTACACGCCGTCATTTTAAGAGTAGAAATACAACCTTACGGTTGCGGCGACGGATTCCGCATGTTATAGAAAAAACAAATAAAATGAGTTGCGGCGACGGATGCGGATTTTATTGTCATTTTTTATTATTTTTTACTAATTCTTTTATTCTTTTTTATTGATATATATCAAAAAAATTTTTTGAAAATGTAAACAAGCAATAAATTGAAAATTTTCAAAATTATTGTTGATTTTCAATGACTTTTTATATTTTCTTTCTCTTCTTTTTTCGTAGTCATTCACAAAAAATATTAACAAATAGTATTTTTTGTTAGAAAAACATTAAAACTGTGGCAACATGCTGAAAGAGAGAAAATTAAAAATTGAGAGCTTGAGAGAAAACGCACTCAAATTAAAATAGATTCTAAATTCATGCGGATTCGTTGAACGTTTTTTATTGTCAAAACTTCATATAAAAAAAACAACCGCATCCGCAACCGTGAGGTTGTATTTCTACTCTAAGTTTCTATTTTATGTGTATTTTCCGATAATATATTGTCGTTTTAGAATTTTACATCACAAAAATTTTTGAGTTATCTGACCGACGAATCAAATAGAAGATTTCTTTAAATATACAAAAGATTTAGTCAACGTACCTATAAGATTTGTTTTTTATTTTATATTTTTGGTTAGAGCTTAAGTGTGTAATTTTATTCGAAATAAATATGAATATTGTGAAAACAAGAAATGTGTGGCTTGTGGGAAAAATGATTGATGCCTTGATCCGTCTAAACCGCCGACAAAAATGCAAATTTTGCAAAGTTTTTTTTTAATTTACATCTTATCCAAAAATATACTGTCACAAAAAGTACCAGAATAATAGCAAAAAATGTTAAAGATATGTGGGAAACAAGGCAAGAGGTACGTAACATATCCCGTGAAATCTTAAAATTGCACTCGAAGTGGATAGTTTTAAATAACAGTAAGAGTAGAAAAAACGAAATTTAGAAGAGAAAACGAGATAATTTCTTGCGCGTCATGAACAGCTTTTTCGAAAAATTAATTCAACTTTCCAAAAAATCTAAAGAATTTAACAGAGTTCTTACAACTAAATCGGAATACCTGGTAGACAAGGATAACTCCTGCGTTGATAGCGATGGTTCGGATGATTCAATGTATGAACCATCGGTCGAGAGTTCTGATGATTTAATGTACGAACTAACAAAAAAAGCGGTCCAAAAAGAAGTTCCATCTTCCTCAAAAAACCAACAGCTTTGTGCGAGTCTTGACAGAACCGGAATTAGTTGCCGTAAAGCTTCGTTAATAGTAAATTCCTGCTCAAATCATAGCCAAAACATAGCAAGAATTGCATGCTCAAAGAGTTTAATTTGGAGGGAACGTATAAAGCAGCGACAGATTATTGCAGATTCTATTAAAAAATCGTTTGATGCCTCCAGTTATATTACGGTACATTGGGATGGCAAAATAATACCCGATTTAAAGAATAAAAAGAAAAAAAGTGATCGCCTCTCTATAAGTGTAACCGGAAATTCGGACCCCAAACTTCTAGGAGTAGTACCACTTCAATCGGGAAGGGGAGAAGATCAAGCTGATTCAGTGTGTGAACCTGGAAATTAACTAAAAGTATCCAATTTCTGTCTGCAGATACAATAAGCTCCAACACTGACCGCCGAATCGGTGCAAGTGCTTTACTTTGTCAAAAACTAAAAAAAGACCTCATATTTTTGGCATGCCGGCATCATATGTTGGAGCTTGCTGGATCAACCTGCAAGGCTCTTAATATTGAAGAGCAGACCACATCACCGCAAATAACAATTTTCGTTACACTCCAGCAGAGTTGGGAGTCTATTAACAAATCCTGTTTTTCCGACTGCATAAATCACAAAATTGTTGAAAAGATTATTCCAATGCGCGAAGATTTATGCAATTTTATTAAAGGCCAACTTGAAGACATGCAACCAAGAGAGGACTATAAAGAACTACTCCATCTGAGTCTTATCTTTTTGGGTCATAAATCTATGACCTACCCAACAGTAAAAGCCTCAGGAGCTATCTATTGGTTTCCCTGGATGATGAAAATTATATACTTCAAAAATATGCATTTTCGGAAACCAGTTGAAAACTTATATAGAAAAATCAATAACTGATGCATTGCTTGAATTTAGTTTATTTGTTTTAATATTTTATATATGTTTTATACATATATAAAATATTGGTACCTCTGCCAGTGCCCTCGATACGCTCCTCCCAATGACCTGACCCTATTAAAGGAATTGGATGGTTATAAAATTTTTAATAAAGAAGTTGCACACGCCTCACTTAAAACTTTTCTAGGTCATCAGTGGTACTTTACTCCGAAATTGGCTGCCTTGGCGTTTTTCGATGAACGTGTCGAAACCAAAACTTTACGTTTAATGACAAAAAAAACTTGCAAATACTTAATGCAACGACTATGAAGTAACAAATGTTACTATAACAGAAGAAAACTTCAGAAATAAAGAAATTCAACACTTTATTTTAAAAGCCACTCTTACTTTTTTTGAAGCTTGCAATATTTCAACCGATTTTTTAAAAATAGATCCAGAGAATTGGGAAGCCAACAAGTCTTTTCAAGATGCGAAGGAAAAAGTTCAACATTTACAAGTGGTAAATGATGTGGCAGAACGAGGTGTGGCTTTGGCTAATACTTATATAAATGTCACAACTTTTGAAACTGATTTCCAGAACTTATTGCAAGGTATAGAACTACATCGCAGTTACTCCAATAAATGATTAAACACAGAGCAAAACAAAAGTTTATGTTTTCTTTTTGTTGATTGGGTATGTTTGGTGAACTGGCGAACAGCTTGTAACGAACGAATTCAAAAATTGTTGTATAAATATTAATTAAAATAAAGTTGTCTTTTAAACTGCATCATCAGTTTTTTTCGTTTTCAATGAAACTTAAAAAGTTTTAAAGCAATATTACAAACTTTTTAAAAAATTTCGAAAAATTGTAATTAAGGGTATCTAAATGAGCCAAATAACTACCAATACATATACGTTTTTCAGACAGAAATAAAGCTTTTCTTAAACACTGTTTCCTCACAAGTTAAGAAACCCGTGGTTATTAACCAAGTAATGAGTAAAGTTAGAAAAAAGGCCGAAAACTTCGGTTTTTTGTAAAAACTACATTTACGTTACCTCTAAACCTATTCCGAAAATTCTTAAAAAAAAACTCAAAAATACTTAACCCTATAAGCCTATAAATTTTGACTGAGCACCTATGAAAATCAGAAAAAAAATTTTTTTGGGACACCCTAACATACACCGTCCCCTCTTATTAGAACCAGCGAGACCAGAGTTTTGTTGCGGGCGAGGCAAAATCAATTGCGCAGCCGGAAAAAAATTTTTCGTGGCGGACCTTTATGGCAACACTTTCAGGAAGAGGCAGAAATAATGCATGCCTCAAATACCTCATAAAAATTTCATATATTTGTGACGGAGGGGCGTTTGTGAATGTGGAGGCACGTACTTTAACCCATGTTCCAGAGCTTTTCTTAAATTTATGGTTTTTATTATTGCTTGTATTAATTTTGGTTTGCGGAGTTATTGTTTTCAGTGCATCATAGTGAAGGAGCCCTTACAATTAATGTGTGCTCGAACCTATCTTAAAAAAGTGATCGTTCGGATTTTTCAGTTAGAGAAGAAAGTGAGTTTTAAAAAATATTTTATAAATCATTTTCCAAAAATGCGTTTTAATTGTTTTACTTTTTCTAGATAAATTCTAACCAATGCGATGATCAACCGACGACAAGCAAGAATGCTTTACGATCTTCACCGGCTGTTTTCCCATCTTCACCGGATGTTTACGATCTCAATCTCATTCATCGATTTTGGGGCAGTATTTAAACTCCCTAAATATAGATAGGGAAGAAAATGATAATATGAATGATTTTTTTTCAAGGCCCATTTCGATTGATAAACCTCTTTTAGAGTTCTGGGACTCAAAAAAAAATATTTTATCCGTACTTATATAAATTGGTACAAACTGTGCAGTGTGTTCCTGCAACCCAGGTGAGCGTGGAAAGAGCATTCTCTGCTCTTAAATTGGTATATTGGCGACCTGCGTTCAAATCTTTCTGCATAAAATTTGGAAAAAATTATGCTTGTTAAATTAATTATATAAATAACATTTTATCAGACTCAATAAAAACAAAGACTGTAAAAAAAGAAGATCAACAAAATGAGTTTTGTTTTAGATGGAAAAAATAAAACTCCTCAAAAGACTTTCATTTTATGAACGAAAAAAAAAACTCTCTTTTTAAGAGTTTCATCCCAAGTTTTATTTCTTCGTTGAAAAATAACTCTTAACTTCGGAATTGAGATCGTTTTTTAAGACCACCATAGATTCTAAAAGAGCACTTTAATACGAATCTATTGGTATATATGTCTCAGTTGACTCTGATTTTTTGAGTTTAAATTTTCTGGATAACCGCTATTAATAAGTCATATCGGCTTTTTAGTGCTCAATTTACGCGCGTAGGGTAGTGAGCCAGTCAGCGTCTGTATAGTTCAGGCACAAACGCTTGTCCCTAGGGAGCTCCTTCAGGGGATAGAAAAAGTAAGCTCTACAAAAATATTAAAGAAATAAATAATAACCCTCATTTTTCTAAAGGAGATATAAATATAAAGCAATAGTGCATATATTTTTAAGGTTATTGTAAAAAGAAAAGAGAAAACAGTTGAAGAGAAAACAGTTGTGTTAAAATTTTGATTTTTATTTTTGTAAATTTTTTTTATAAGTTTAAATATATATTTGTGTTATATAGTTAAAATTTAATAAAAAATGATGGCTTAAGTTTATCAAGTTTTGGTAATGATAGATTGATAAGTGAAAGAGTGCGGTCGAGTGGAATTTGGGTCGTAATTTTAAAATTGCATGGATTCTTATTACGACAAGAATGGGAGGGTAATTAGAAGACCAACATCTGTCTCTGTAAGTGAAAGAGTACGGTCGAGTGGAGTTTGGGTCGTAATTTTTAAATTGTATGGATTTTTATTACGACAAGGGTGGGAGGGTAATTAAGAGACCAATATCTGTCTCTATATTCGCGTGTAATATTTAGTGATTTTAAGTTTAGTTTTTTTGTGTTACCTTTTTGTTTTGTGTTGCCGTCGCGAACCTAACTGTTTCACTGTAGACCGTAACAAAGTATAAGCTAATGCAGTCACCTGTATCAATTTAGTGAGTGTGTCAACAACAATTTTTAACTATTATTAATAATAGGAAAAGAGTAAACAAAACTTATGAATAGTGAGTGAGAGACAATACATGACACTGACGTTCAAAATAAAACTAACTTGAAAGACATGATTTCAGTGTGCACTTCAGCAATGTACTCGGTGTAGTTTTACTTTATTACTGGGTATGACGAAAATATGTAAACGAAAACGTTTCTTCACATCATAACTCTCTGCTGCTGGTAAATATTTTCCAATATAATTTTCGAAAACAAAACGCAAACTAAAAGGAAAAAAGTGGATTGATTATTGTTGTATCTAAGAAAATTTTCCTGTGTCCTTTTTTAAGAAGCTGCATACTTTAAAAAATAATTAATATATAAACACAACAACAACAACACAAAATTATTCTACCTGTTGTTAACAAAATCCCAAAATTAGTTCAAGTAGAGAAAATAATTAGTATTTGCAAAAAATCAGTTTTTTATTAATTTTTACTAGCCTCAGGGAGCTCCTTTAGGATAGGTTTTAAGTAATAGACACCTGAAGTGGTTTCTTGAACTAATAGGGTAGGCAGCAAGATATACTTATATAGTTTTTTTTTTGATATTGTTTCCATCATTGAAAAAAAGAAAAAAAAAACAAAAGTTTATCAGAGGAAAATTATTAGTCCAAGATTAGTTTGTAGTGTTTAAAATTCGTTTTTTTTTTATAATTTGCTGTTATAGATGTTATATGTTTAGGATTTTATTTCAATATTTTGCTTTGGTTTATATTAAAAGATTAAATTTTAAATTGTGTAATTTTAAGAATATTTTTATTTAATAAAAGTATGATTTTTAACGTTTGAAAAGTAAATTTTTAAAATAATGTGTTGGCTATAATTTAATTAGGTAATGGCGTGAAGGTGAGTTAAAGCTGGAGAAGGGAGTTAAATGGTATAAGGGGTCACAAAGCTGACGTATAAGGATTTTTTTGTGACACGGTTGGGAGGGCAGAACAGGTTCACATCAGCCTGTGAAGAAATGGATGTGTGTTGTTTTGTGGTATGCGTTTGTTGTAGTTTTTTTTTTATGTTAGGTTTTTTTTTATGAACAGCGTACCCAGTGGGAGGGTTGGAACCTGCTGAGATGTGCTTGCCGTCGAATTAGGGTTGAAAGAGCTAGCTGGAAAACCTACTGGTCCCTACGGCTTTTAACAAATGACCGATAATCGCACTGCGGGCGGTACGTAAATATTTATTTAATTGATATACTTAAAGAGACTAAAGGCCCAATTATAATGTGCATACAATAACTTAAGCAAACTTAAAAAACTGTGCAAATACATTAAATAATATGTGGTAAAGTACAATGTACATAATATAACTTTTCGTCGAGTTTCGTCAAATATCATTTCTTTAAGCAAGGTACGAAACTGATCGCACTTTCCGTACAGAAAGAGCTGATTGTGCTTTGTGGTACTTATAAAATTATAAAGAAATATTGTAATTACGACCTACAGTGTTATTGCTAGTTTATAGAACACAATTTTCCATATAGACGCACAAAAACGTTACCGTTTCCCATATTTGGGTTTTTTAGACGTGAATGTTATCTTGTTTTTGTAAAAAGCGTAACAAATGACAATTGTTCCTGGTTCATGTATCGCGCATTCTAGTGTCAGACACGTCAAAACTGAGAGAAAAAAACCATTTGTCAGGAGTTAGTACTGTAACACTTTCATTATTAAAACATTTATTAGTAATATACAGGCAAATAAGTTACTAAATTTATGTAAGTACATTGTAGTCACCTAAATTTCTTTGACAGGCTTTTCGTTGGATTTTTGACATAAGCTAAAGCTAACGTTCCAACACTCTAATGAGAGAAGTAATTACCCCTGCCGAAAAATTGGCTTTGACTTTGCGATTTCTAGCTACAGGTGAGTTAAGAAAAAGTTACATAGTTTACGGGAAGTCATTTTTCAGTTAAATTTCTTAATTAAATACCATAAGGAAAAGCTTTTAAAGTCTGGATTACCAAATTCGTGTATCAAAGACATATATGTATTTGTCGTGCTATACTTGAGGCTGCGAAGCAATTTGGAAGAGGTTGAACGCAACATATTTAAAAGTAAAATGTATGCAATTTTGTTTTTATTTAAACTAGAGCTGAAAAGTAAAATAATAATATTTACTTTTTACAAACAACAGTTCCCAAACAACATATCAGAATGGAAGTGTATTGCAAAAAAGTTTGCATTTAAATGGCAATTCCCCAATTGCCTGGGTGCCTTATATGGAAAACACATAAACTTCCGCTCAACACGAAGTGATGGTGCATTTTACCAGAATTACAAAGGAAACTGCAAATTTATTTATGTAGACATTGGTTGCAACGGCCGCAATAATGATACTGGCGTTTTTCTGCAAAGTAAACTGAGAACTATTTTGCAAGAAGCCAACGAAATAATGGTTAATGGTAATGGTTAATGCACGATTCACTCGAGATCGACATGCAGTAGAGCATGCGCTTGGAATACTTTCTAACAGATTTAGAGTATTTCAGACCCATATGAATCTCAAAGTGGATACAGTTGAGAAAATTATATTTGCATGTTGTGCTCTGCATAACTTTTAAATTCAACCGAATGAAACTTATTCAGGTACACCGCAAAACTTAACTGTTCCCAAAAGTGATACTAAATGCCCATAAAATCCACGGAAGGATGAAGCAGAAATGATTCGCCAACAATTAAAGGACTATTTTAATACTGAGATTGGATGTGAAATATGTAAATATTTTTGTGATATGAAATCTAAATGTACTGTAGTATAATATAATAACAGTAATTTTTATTAAATAAAATAAGGTTATCGTAAGTGTATAAAAAATAACATATTTAAGTTAATAAAAAAGGACACATGTTTAAATTTGTATATAATACAACTAACAAAAAAATAACACATTGAAATTCATTAAAAAAAGGACATGTTTCAATTTGTATATATACAACTAACAAAAAATAACATTGAAATTCCTTCAGGTAAATTATTTATATTATTATAAAAATTATTTTTGATAGTTTTTCAAAAAATACTCAGGCATGTTCTAATTCCTTACGAAATTTTTACTTCTGTATTTTTCAAGGCATTGTTTTTATAAAAATAATTTTATAGCAACAATGCTTTGAAAAAATTAAATTCAAAATTTCGTGAGGAATTCAAAACATACCTGATTGTTTTTGATTTCTGTTATGAAAAATAATAATAAATATTTTATAAGGCATTTAAATTGAATATATCACAAATATTTTTTAATTTAACACTTTGTAATTAATATTAAATTATTATTAATAAAATATGCACTTTTGTACTCTTGGTGAAAAATATTGTAGAAAATGTCAGGCTGAAAAATTAAAATTATTATTTAAGAGTTAATGTTAACATTTAAAATATCTACGTTCCTACCAGTTACATAAACTCGTCTTTATTAAAAATTCCATCCATGGATTGCTCCAAAATATCTTTGCTAGATGTAGAGGAGCTTGTGGAAGGATCATTCTTTTTTTGTGTTGTTAATTTTCTCATCAGGCATTGAACTTGCCAGGCGGCATTAGCCTGTTCATTTGGTTCTCCATTTGTATAGCCACCAACGCCCCTAACCTTTTTGCGCTCACTTAAGGAATTTTTTAAACTAAGAAGATCGTTCCTCAGTTCCTTTACATTTGCCACACGCTAAAAAATAATTATTTAGTTTATACATATATTTAAAACTTTTTAATACTACCTTGCTAATTTTTTCTGGTGGTTCTGCAAAAGGAATTTCTTCGTCTTCGGTGCTTTGGACAAAGCTTTCATTATTTTCCTCATTCTGCTGAAAATGTTTCATTAGTTTTAGAACTGTTTTCATTTAATTTATTTGTATTTACCTTTATGTTATCGCAGCTCTGTCTTATTTTTGTATTGCTTTTTAAAAAACTTAATTGGTTAAAGCACCAAAGCTTTGGAACATATAAATAAATATAAAACACACTTTTTAGACATATTTGACATCCGCATTTCTTGTGCATATTGAGTTCTTATATTTTTCCACTTCTGTTTGATTTCCTCCAAGCTAATGGTGCTCCTGGCATTTTGCATTACCTCTAAAATATTGTTGAATGCCTGTGCCTTTTTGGTTCTGTCCAAGTATTCAGTAGAACGTATGTTGTACAGGCAGGGATGTTGCTGTATTGTTATAATTAATACCTCTGTATCTTCTTTTTGCCACCTTGAAGATATTTGTATATTTTATATATACTATTTTTTTTTTAATTTTTCGATTTTAACAATTTTAAACCACCGAGTATAGTGTTTTAATAAAAGGGTTTTAAACAAAAGACACGAAAAAAATATCGCACAAGCTTTTAAATTAACTAAACGTACAAAACTACCGCGAAATATAACAAAATTGAAAATGAAAGACAACTGTCAAAAAATAATCAGCTAAAAATTACGAATAAGAAAGCAAAACGAATTGGACGACATCAGCTTGTGTACTCGTTTCTCTTCCTCTTTTCGCCCTCGCCACCAAGCAAAAGGGATAAGCCGATAAGAATTGCGTAGTGAAAAATGGGACTATGTAAGTATATTAAAAAATGAATTATGGTTGGATCCAGTTAACCAAACAATTTTTTTAAGATCCCCACTTCGTACAAACAAACGGCAAGGAATGTCTATTTTATTCCTTAAACATGAACTTAGGTAGGAAAATTGTGGATTAGTGGCAACTTCTTTATAACGAGTACAAATCCTTTAAATACAAATTATTTATTATAACTGCAAACAAAATTCGCGAAAGAGAAATATAGATATTTTTGAATTTTATTTGTGTAAAACCCCCAAACAAAACCCACCCAACTATAACATATTTTTAAGATATTTAGTTATTTACTAAGTTCTAGGTTAATTATTAATAAAGTTTCAAGTTAAAAACATTATCATGTACACAAAAAAAATTTTAATTTTAATTTTTAAACCGCATGTAACTAATTTGAGTAAAATTACTCTAATTGTGTAGTACTATTTTAATTTTTAAACAATTTAAAAAAATAACTTTTACTTCAAAATTATTTACACATACATACATTAAACAAGACATTTGCAATCAAACTTTTATACAAACAATATGAAATGAAAGTATTTTTCATTAATTAATTTTTAAATTTTTAAAAATTCCTTTTTTCATGCTATTTTCCCGATTTATTATTTAAATCACCGATATTGATTATTGAGGGTCAAAGTAAGCGATAACGAAATGGCCATCGAGACGTGCTTTGACCCTCAATAATCAATATCGGTGAATTAAATAATAAATCGGGAAAATAGCATGAAAAAAGTAATTTTTAAAAATTTAAAAATTAATTAATATAAATATATAAAAAATCCCGTTGTTTAAAAAGTATTTTCCATTTATACCTACTACACAACAATGACAATATATATATATTTTTTTTTTGTTGAAAAATAAAAAAACTGTACAAGTACACAATCTAAAAACATGACTACGTCTGCTAAACGCACACGAACTGGCTTTTAAGTTGCGTATTGTTTATTTGCAAACTCAAAACTCAGCCGCTGTGTGTTCGCTTTGCTGCTGAAAATAGCAAACTAAGTTCAGTTTCAGTTCAGTGTGTTCTCAGTTTATCTATTTTAAGCAGTCAAATTGTTGAATATAAAAACTGAAACTATTTTAAGTTCAGTCCTCAGTCCAAAAAATTTTTGGTGGTGCTGAATTTTATACCCTGGTAAAATCTTCACGAATTTATTCTTACTGCTAAAATATCAGTATTTATCATGTAGATAAATGTTTATTTTAACTTCTGCCATTTGGCATATCAAATAGTCGTAATTATCTGACATTTTAATCATAAGTTATTTAAATATATTAAGAAAAAGTTGACTAAAATCTTAATAAAAACCCATATTCTTGTTGGGGATGAGTGGACAAGAAACATGAAGACTTAAAATAGAAAGACTTTTATAGAAGTTGTTACTATACTATATAACTAAACTCTATATAATTAGGGATGGTTGCGGTATGAGTAAGCCATGAAATAAATGAAAGTACTAAACTTAATCACTTTATGCTTGAAGTCATGTCCATATTTAAATTATAATTTACTTATGCGATACGCATAAAAACTTTTGCTTAAAATTGGGTTGTTTTAATTTGTCATTAAAAAATCTAAGGGTGAAATAAATTCTTATCCTAATGTAAAGGTTTAAATTAACTTCATGAGTAGTATTTTCACAACACTTGTACGGTTTGTAATTTTAAGTATACCATGCCGATGGCAATTTTGTTAAATAAGTCATGAAATTTACTTTCTAGTATTGTATTGTAAAGTAGTCAACGAAGCCTTGTGGAGTTTTAACTAAATGATAATTGTCGAATTGTTTGTGATAAGTAATAATATAATCTTATGGAATTTGTTCGTTTTCCAAATTTGGTAAAGGAGAACTACATAAATGTGCTCGGTGAAGTCTATAATAAAAGTAACCACATATATAAATAAAAGCGTTTCTCTCTAGAACTAGTGTTTCCTCCTAATCAACGTTTTTATCATGTAAATTTGTCTTTCTAATTGAGGGGCAATGATTTGGTAAAGAATGAAAGTCATCCCACTGTGTATTATTAGACTCGAAGCTATAAGCGAAGTCTACAATAGAAAAGTCTAAAATCATCTGGGAAAATATCTTTACAATTTCCATTTACCACTACGTTTACATAGTAGAGGCCCCAACGCTTCTAAAAGGTACTTTGGAAATTTCTGGGTATAATGCGTGTTGAATTTCCAGATCCTTTTTCATTTGTCCAAAAAAATGTTCTAAATGATCCTGCGTTAGTCTACGTGTCTTAAGTCCCTGAAGACATTTTTTATTAAGATAAGACCACAGACTTTTTAAGGCCAAAATATTATTTATTCATCCTCAAATGAAATTAAAAGTTTTTGTTAAATTAGCTCCCTTTTCATCTTAAATTTTTAAAGCTTAAAGCTGCTTTGAGGCCTTGTTAAGAAATTCTAACTGTTCTACGGAGCTTCTAAACACGGCGCTTTCTGCCAGACTACTAAATATATCAAAAAGATTTTTTAAAAATTCTAGAAATTCCGCGGTATTCACAAAAGCTTCTGACTTTGAAGAATTTAGTTTTCCTAAAGCAATCAATGTGCGCATGCCTGTGGCTACTGTTCGACTAAATACCTGAGCTGCCAATCCTACATTCATTTGCTATAAATTATTTTGATAAATAGGGTCCATAGTAAGCATTTGAGCATATTTGAGGGAATTTCTATCAACAATAAAGAAATTAATAATATCTTTCCATGACACAGGCTTACCATTAAAGAAAACTTTATAATCTAAATTCAAAAGACAATTTCTTGCACTTTTTAGTAAATGTGGGGGATCGTACATGAAATAAATTTTTTGATTATTCACCTCAAAATATGGCTTCTCATCGGTGACGTTTACAACTTTCAAAAAATTTACGAAATTTCCACCTTGATCACAAACGAAATGACAAGGTTTTAAACCTATTTCTTGCAGTTTAGTGTTCGCCTCAAAAACATATTTTTTATTATAATGTCTTTGCAGCTACCTTGACGAAAAAAAATAGGACACTGCTTGCGACCAACTATTGCCACCTATACCACTTGCCATTATAGATACAGCGCTAGTTGCTATATTTCTTGTACGGTTTTCATCCCCGAAATCCAGAAGGCCTATTATTTTGTCTTTACACTTATCGTACTCAAGAAAACTTTTCAAAGACATTTCGTCACAAGATACACATATTTTTCTTCATCTGTAAAATCACGCGCACGTATTTTAAGTGCTTTAAATGTGTCGTTAAAATTGGCCAATCCTTTACAAAAAGCTGTAAAGTTTTAACGTCAGGCCAATCTTACAATACTCCTAAATAACGATATACTAAAGGAGAAAGAAAATATACTCCTAAAGCAATTAGTTTTAATCCAATGCCATAGCGGCGGTTTTTAGCTTCACGTGAGTGATTTTTTAAACTATTTTCAAGACATATTGACATAGAATTAGATATTTTTAGGCTCAAGTCATTCTTTTTCTTCAATTCAAATTCCAATTTTTCGGCTTTATCTTTATATTTATCTAATTGCTTGGACAACCTTTAATTATCTGCTTTTAATTTGGAATTTAAATGTCTTTATGTTAAGTAGCGTGTTCAATATCGGTCGAGTGCAGTTTGTAAAGTCTTCGTTTTGGAAAGAGAGTCTGTTTTACTTACGATTTCTTAGCCACCAACGTCCGTTTTTTTTCGTTTTCTCTATTAAAAGTTATACAATCGACTTATACGACGTCGCTACATCTCGAGAGTATTATTGTTTTCTACGTCTTTGATTCCTATATTACTAGACCCTTTCAAATTATTACCTCTCTCTAAATTTCTAATATTGACTAACAGCCCGATTCTGTGCACTTGATAAGTTCAATATATTAAGTATTTATCAACTTTTGAATATTTATCAAGATTTGGTATTCTTCTACAAAAAATAAAAGATTTTTAGTTGATAATTTGTCAAAGTCTTATTTGATATTGATAACTCTATTTTATTGTGTGTGTATTCAAATTCAGTAAATAGTGCAAGCTTCATGTAAATAGCAACATAGTGGATTCTTTTTAAAATACATGCATAAATTTACGTATCCTTTTAGAAAAATGGAAGAAGAAATAACTGTGTTAATGCTGATTTGTGAAGACGCAGAAAATACGGAAAAAAAGAAGGCGTAGTTGTAACTTACAAAGATAACATGACTCAAGCGATCCTTTTTAGTTGTCGGAGGCAGAATTAACAAAAAATTTTCGCCTGAGTCGTGTTCTTGCTCGGCAATTAATTGCAGATTTGCAGCCGATTATATTTCGGTATCCATTAGGGTAAATAAATTATACAAACTTATATGTCTATTAATATACTAAAATACTTACTTAGCTGATATACCCATATTTTTGCTTTTGCAAATAATTTGATAACAATAATCAAAATCAGCGGTCAATAGAGATTCACCGCACTGGTGAATTTGAAAAGCTTTTTATTTATAAATGTTGCCACAGAATACCAACCGAACTTTTGGTTGATTAAAATCTTGACAAAATATCTTGACAAAAATATTATCAAGAACTCACAAAATCGGGCTGTAAATTTATGTTAAGTTCACTTCTTTCACTTTTCGGTATAGAAAATTTTGAAATTTTCTCGCCATAGATATATTGCCCCGAAAAATGCCGACTGCTGCCAAAATAAACCTTAATTTCATAAGAAATAAAATAATAAATTAAAATGTTACCCGCAATAGCCAAAGAAACAAATCTAATTTAACGAATCTACTCCAATCAAGAGAAACGGTATATATTAAAAAATAAAAACAATGTAAAGTAAAAAAGTAGCGGTTGCCCTTATTTTCAGAGTTGTGGACATTTTATCTTTGTATATTAAATTATAATTGTGCAGTAAATTGTTGTAAGTAAGTGGTAAGTGGCTGCAGAAGAAAGCACAAATTATTTTAAGTGATGGCGCATATTATTTTCAGCCATCACTTAACCAATTTGTATCTAGTTCACAAATTTTCTTCAAAATAATCAAAATGTTGGTAAGTGCCTGCAAGTAAATAAACTGTTTATAATCACTAACATTTTCATTTTGTCTCTTTTTATATTATATTGTAGCCCTCAGAAGGACATTTGAGAATGTTAAACTGCTTTTATTTTTTAAGTATTCTTGAAGCCCTCACTTTATCTCTTTCTAAAGGGTTTTGGAGTCCTAAAAAGAGCTTTTGTTTTATATGTAAGAGCATTTAAGCAAACGGATAATAATACACATTTTATTTTTAGATAATACTTACCAGCTTCCGCATATTAATGGTATCAAATCAATGCTACATTCTCTTCTGTAGGTAAGAGCAACGAAGTAATAAATCATGTTATAAGATAAAACCTAAAGCAAATTAAAAAAAAAATCTATTTCACTTTATATTTGCAGCAAAACATCATTCTGAGTGTAGTTGTGCCATTTGCAGCTAAGTTTCTGTAAAAACACACACTGTGTTAATAAAAAACTAATTTACATTTCTACTTTCAGCCGCTACTTACAAAATTGTTCAGTGGTCTGCCAATAATCCTCCAGTGGACCACCACCCTAACAAATCCTTTCCATTTGCACAATAATAATAAAAAACTAATTTACTTTATATTTTCAGCAAAACTTACCATTCCGAATTCAGTTGTGCCATTTATCCATCAGCCAAGCAAATCCCTTCCATTCGTTGGTAAGTTCCTGTATTAATCAAACAAACTCATCTCATCGTTTTTTCAGTTAATTTGGTTCAAATTTTCCAAATTGCCAGCAGACAGTACTTACCGGTTTGCCCAAATTCATCAATTATTATTAACTTCCTTACATTATTATTACAAATGTGTTATTTTTTATTTTTTAATAAAGTTTTACACATTTCTAAAATATTTCAACAAATTTTTTTGTTTGTCCCCTTTCACACATATCAGGTTTGACTCGTCAAGTCTTGAGTTTTTGAGAGAAAGAGGAGAATAGAATAGAAAGAGGTACAAAACTGACCTTACCATCAAGTTTAAGAAAATTTTATACTTGAAGTTGGCTGCAGAATAGAAGTTGCAGAAGTTGAAAGCAAAGAAAACAGAAACTTGATGAAACAAATTTGACGGTGTATGAACACAAATGCAGGTTCAAAAGAAACTTAATTAAAAACTGATAAAGTAAACCTGCCGTGTGTGAAAGAGGACATTGTTTTGTAGCTGTTATTAGTTTTTTTTTTTGTGTGTTAAGGTGTGAATTGTATTTAAAGTTGACTGCTTTTTCTCGTTGTGTTTGAGAATGCCACTTTTTTATTTCCTTTCTCATATTTAGGGGTTAATCGCAGATGATAAATCAATTTTTAAACGTCAGTTCTAAGGAATCTGGTTATATCTGTGGTCTCGTATGTCTGGAGGGCAAACTGTAAATGCAGGTAATGCTCTTGTAGCAAAGCAAAAGTTTGGTACCAAAAATGCAAATAAAAAAGGTAAATGTTTTATTTGCAAAAACCTAGGTCATTGGAAACAGGATTGTTATATGAATATGGCAAAGCAAATCAAACCAGAGGCAATGCTTTTATATGTGCCTTAGTTAAGACCAGCAATGGTATGTTGATTCGGCTTGGCGACAGTAATGTCATTAATGCGTATGGTCGTGGCACTATAAATCATTTGAGGGTAAAAAATGGCAAAAAAAATCTTTGAGCAGACGTTTTGTATGTACCAGCAATTCGGTTAAATTTATTTTCTGCAAATATTGCCCTTGAAAGAGGTTTGTCTGACAATAAACGTTGCGAATTAAAAAAAAAAATGGAGCTACGGTTTTAGTGGGATTGCGTGCTGATAAACTTTTTAGGTTGATAATCAAAGTAGAAATGCATTTAAAACGCATTGAAAAACATTTGTATTCCACTAAAGAGCTAGCACATCAAAATTTTTGCAAAAGTTTTAAAAAAGCGTCAAATACGTTTTCTCGGCGAATGCCCGAATTTCGTTGAATCTTGTGTTTTGGGCAAACATCAACGTGAACTTTTTTTAACAGTAAAACTAAATCCAGCTTTATAGCACAATTAGTGCATGCAGATATTTGCGGACCCATGGAGAAAAAGTCAATTGGGGGTGCCTATTATTTTCCTTTGCACAAAGATGATTATTCTCTCTATAAAAAGGTATTTTTCATGAAGGAGAAAAGCGAAGTTGGCAACTTTTTAGAAAAATACATTCATGATGTTAAAATTGAAACTGACCAAAAATTAAACGTACTTCGGTCAACCAATGGCTCAGAGTTTGTCAACAAAAAAGTTGAATTTTTACTCGTGAAAAATAGTTTGACTATTAAAAAACGGCAACGTATAATCCTAAACAAAATGATTCAGCTTAAAGAGAAAATAGAACTGTTTTTGAATTAGCAAGATCAATGTTAAAATGTTTTGGGCAGAAGCAATTAACACATCTGTTTGTATATTGAATAGATCAGCTTCTAGTACAATAAAGGGGAAAACGCCCTGTGAATTATGGCATGGAAAACAAGCAAGCATTGAAAGTTTATGTATTTTTGGTGCTGATGTTTTTATAAACGTGGCAAAACATAAACAGCTAAAATGGCATGCAAAATGTCAACCGGATATTTTTGTCGGGTATGCCGAAAATGTAAAAGGTTTACTAGTGTATATACCCAAAATAAATAAAGTCGAAATATCTAGAGATATTATTTTCAAAAGGAAATTAAATAAAACAGGGCCCGATGCTCAACTTCCGCAGGTAGTTATACCTTTAGATGACAACAAAGATCAACCAGACGCTGAAATTGTGAAAAAACTGCTATGGTAAAAAAAGAGCAAAGATAGCGGTAGATAGCACTGATGATGACGAGTTTTTAAGCGATCGTCTGAGGAGCAAAACAATAGATAAAAACCAAAGAGTGGCAGTGGAAAACAGTATTTTTAAAAATAATTTGAAGAAAATGGTTGTAAATAAGCACTCAAAATCATTAAATTTAATTGCCGCAGTGGTACTCGCTTTTGTAGCTGGTTGCGAAATACCCACAAATTATCAACAAGCGTCGTATCACCAATAAGATAAATCTTATCACCAAAATTCCCAAAAAAAAACAACTTCAACGATCCCCAAAAAATCCCCACTAAAAATAATACTATTTATTATAAAATTTTAAGTGTCAACCTACGTTTTTTAATATTGTATTTGTAAATTTTCACTATTTGCAAGAAATCCCCAACGCTACTGTTATAATTTTAACCCAGTATGTAGTGACCTTCATATCAACAAAAATGTATTATTTTGAGTTAAAACAGACGTGCATCGTATATTTTCATATGGAAGGTATTATTTTGAATATTTCAATAAAAAATTAGTCAAATTGTTTTATATACAGATATATAATGAAAATCGCTTTGTTTTGCAAAAAAAGCTAAAAACGATAGATTTGGCTTTAGGTGTGATAGAAATCGATTTTTTTCACTTCTCATTATTTTTTCAATCCCATCTGTTTCTACGAAAAAATTTAACACGTTCTATTAATTTTTAAAAAAATATATTATTGTTTTGCATTTACATTTGTTGTGGCTGTTAGCTTTATATTAATAAATGAAAAATCTAGACAAGAAAAAATAAAAAGAAGACGTTTGCGGGATTCCTCAAATCTATTTGATTTACCGGACAATTGGTAGTGCATTACCGTGAAATTTGTATTCTACTGAAGCTAATTTTCATTTTAGTTTTTCAGAATACTTTCGTGTCAATAAGGACGCATTTCACTGGATTTTAAAAAAGATTGGAGAAAATTTTCAGAATTCAAAAATTCTTTTGACAATTCAGCTAGCAGCATCTCTAAGATTCTTTGCTAAAGGCAGTTTTCAGTGGGAAACGACACAATTGTTTCCATGCATCGTACTAGTTTCTGCAAGTGCTTTTCAAAAATGCTAAATCTTTTAGAAAGAAAGCTTTGCATAAATGGATTAAGCTACAGAAGGACAGGTAGGAAGTTCAAAAATCAAAGTCATTTTTTGAGACAAATTTGGAATTCCAGGGGTTAATGGCTGCATTGACGTCGAACTTATAAAGCCGGACGAACAAGACTATTTATACTATATTAGAAAAGGCTACTATAGTATAAATGCTATGATCTTTAGTACTGATAGTTTTTTCTTGACAGTTGATTTTCTTTCACTCCATATCTAAAAAATAGGAATTCTTTTGGATAAATATGGAATACACTTGCTACTATGTTTGCCATGCTCAGCAATAATATAAGTTTGACACAAATTAACTAAGTCATTGTTGAAAGATATTTGATCTCAGCTTAACGAAAATAGCAGGGAGCGTTTCATTATACATAAGAATGTTAAACAAAATCTTACTTACTTTTTTCTAATCGCAACAATCTTTTTTAAGTGGTCCAATACTATTTAAGTCGTTCGAAAGGCTCTGCCAAAGTTTTTCTGCTTTTATCCTATATCCTTTTACAAATCCTTTTGCCAATTGCGAATTATTTTCCCTAAATTCAATCAGCATGTCTTCTTTTTGTGTGTTAATATATTTTCCCCTAAAGAATACTTCAAATGAAATATTTTTAACTAAAAAACATTTGTAAAAATTAATTTTCTTTCTAAAAAAGATTTTTAGAAATTAAAAATAAAATGAACTTAACCCAAAATAATTTCTATTCCTCTATGTATAATCTTATGTTTTAAGCTAATGAGGCCTTAATTTATCCATGTAAATAAATATAATAAATTTCGTAAACTACATTGTTTTGCTGTAGTTTTGTTATCGGTGTTTTTGTTTTTGTAAAAATTGCATTTAATGTTTTGTTTGGCTTGTATGCAAAGCTTATGTCAATTTTATTTATTGTTGTTTTTATACTGTTGTTGTCGGTTAGGCCAGGTATGTATTTTTCACTGTAAAATTGTTTTTCTATGTTGGTGTTACCATTGTTGCTGTTTTGTATTGGTTTGTATGCTGTTAATAGAGACTTTATTAATTTTATGAGGAAGCTGTTATTGATCAATATGTGGGTAATTTATTGAATATTTTGTGGATGGTATATATTGTCGCTGATGTCCAGTACTCGTTGTATAAGGTTTTTGGCCGTGTTTATTATTTGGGATTTTGGTTGCGTTGCATTAAAATTGATTATCCTGCCTGATGAAATTTCTTTTTGATACCAGTCAAACGTTATTTTGTTTTCATTTTTAATCGGCATAATATCAAGGTATGTTATCCTATTGTCCGTCTCTACTTCCATAGTATGGAAATTCAATGTAAAGGGGATGAAAATAATAACTGCAATCTTATTTACATTGGAACAACTAAGAGAAGTTTAGAGACAAGAGTAAATGAGCACAAAGCTGATGTCAACAAAAACGGAGAAAACACAGCATTGTCTCAGCATATAACATAAACAAAACATAAGCCTAATTTTGACAATATAAAAATAATAGACAAAGTAAACAATGAGAAAAAGAGATACACCATAGAAAGCTTAAGAATAGAACAAAAAGTAAACAAAACAATGAACATTAAAGAGGATACAGACAATTTAAGCGCCAGTTATAAACTCGCATTAATTTAAGAAACAGTTTAAATTAAATTTTTTGTTTGTTAATTCATGTTTAATATTGTTATTTATTGTTATTTTTATCAAAAATCCTTACTTTATAAATCTAAACTCTACTGTCATAGTGTAAATGAACATATTTTTGTATATTTTCACGGTAATTGTTTTTAACTGTAACTGTGATAAATTTTCTTCTTTTTAATTAAATAGACGACCCCTTGAGAAAGTGAACAAAAAATTCACGAAACGTTGGGGAAAAATTTAATAAAAATTGTTTTTTATTTACATGGATAAATTAAGGCCTCATTAGCTTAAAACATAAGATTATACATACAGGAATAGAAATTTGGTGGCCAAAAATAACAACAATAATAAAATAATTTCTATTCATGTATAACATTCACAGTTCAAATAATTAATAAAAATTAAATTATAACTGCCGTATTCATAGAAAACAAAATAACTTTGAAATGTGTTTTATGACAAATTTTTCATACAAATTTGTCCTAAAATATAATTTAAATCTATTTTGATTTTCTATGAATACGGCAGTAAGCACGCAAGGCACAGCGAGCATTCATGCTTACTTCATAACAATCAGAAAGATACTGGAACAGCATCTACAATGTTATGAGTAGTAATTGCAATAACCAAAAACAAATTTTTAAAAAGATCCCAAAAAAACCTCTTTAAATCCCCGAAACGCAAAATATATCCTCAAAGAATTCCTCAGTCCCCAAACTAAAATGCTCATACCCATTTTAAAAATAAAATCGCTGATTTGGGGATAAATCCCCTAATCTGAAAACACTGGTGAGGAAGCTGAAAAATGGAAGCTTGCAATGAATGAGGAAATAAATTCTCTCAACGAAAATAATACTTGTGAACTGGTCGAGCTATCGAAGAAAGCTAAACTTATTAGTACTGTATGGGTGTATCAAAGAAAAAGACCAACTAAGACCGAAAATGTGCGATATAAAGCCAGATAAGTTGCGCGTGGCTGTAGCCGAGTGTATGGAATTGATTATTTAGAAACTTTCCGTCCGGTAACAAAATTTACTTCTATTAGAGCGGTTCTAAATAAACCAGTATGTGAAGGCTTCCAGCTCAAACAATTTGATATTCATACAGCTTTTTTGTATTTAAGAAGACATTTATTTGGGATTGGAGTCTGGACGAACGACTAGATCTGGTAGGCACTTCTAGTATCATCACTAGTAGTGTTCTAACGTGTTCTAACTGATGAAAAAGTGATAACTTTATGATTACTTGAGACGGAAGATTCAAAGATTTACAGGCTGAAAGTGTTAACCAAAAGTATTTGTTATTTACAAAACAGTCGTCCAGTAACATTCGAATTGAGTAGACATAAATCTTAAGTTAAATAAATTTAAAACTTTTTTCTTTAAAAAACTTTAATAATTTGTGTTTTGTGTGAGCTTGGAAAGAAATAATTCCACAATTTGGGGGCTCAATGGGGGATTATGCGTCAGTGAAAAACAATAATGAGTAAAAGTACAAGATAATCTAAAAATAATAATAAGAGAAATAGATGTCATAAAATTAAAAAAGTATAGTGTTTAACTAAACTGCGCAGTAGCCATCATTTTTTTAATTTCCGTTAACTTAAGGAGTATTTTTTTTAGAAACTGTAAACTGAAGAGAAAAAAACGAATTTTAACTGTAATGGAATTTTATTTTAAGGCTGGTACAAACTTGTGCGTAGTTATTATATATATTGATTAGTATGTATATATATATTTTTCAAACGTATTTTGTGAATTTTATTTAGTCCCTATTGAGTAAAAACATGTAAATTTAATCTCTTTCTATTAATTTTTTTAAATTAGTTTTGAATTTGTAATATTGTTGCTGGTCTATTGTTGTATTTTCAAAAATGGATGCAAGTGACATTATTTCTATAAATGGCGAATCATTACGCAATTAACTTAGGGAATCACAGTTGGACACGTTCAGGTTTAAAGTCAGTGTTACAGGAAAGGCACCTCCGACATTTCGGCCATCAGGTCGACGGGGAAGACTTAGAATCAGTGAAGTCTGACTACCAGGATGTTGGTGCTAATGCGTTATCAGAAGTGCGTCATAGTGGTATTTTTACATTGAAGGATATCATCGATAGTTTGTCAGCTTTTAGCGGTACAGATTCTCTGTTAGGCACTGTTTAATGCTGAAACAGTTGGGTGGACCGACATACAGAAATTTATTTATGGTAAACAGCTATTGAAGGGTGCAGCCAGACTATTTGTCAGTCGTCAGTCTGGCTTAAAAGACTGGTCATCATCAAAAAGCGCACTCGTTGAAGAGTTTGGCGAAGTCCACAAAATATTAAGAAACCGCCGTAAGAACCAAAACGAAACCTACCGCGAATGGAAATTGGAAAGCCAATATAGATGTCCCAAGTCTACTAGACTATTTCGTAGAGGGCATACCCGACACAAGATTTAATAAGAGTGTATTATATCAAGCAAGAACAGTGTAGCAGATGAAGGAGTAGTTAAAATCTATGAAAAGATTCGCGTTCCATTAGCTAAAGACAATCGAAAATGTTACGTCCCGAATAACACAATGAAAATGCCTGAGGAAGAGATGGAAAGTATTGAGAAGAAAAGAAATTGCTTGTTTATGAGAAACTTGCTTGCGATGTTTATGAGAAACTAAGGGACAAATTTGAGCTAATGCCAACACAACGACGACTGAAGGGAGCAGGCGCTGGTGTATTTTATACTCAAGGCTACTTTGATGCACCTGTTGTAATTGACAGCATTCCGCTAACGTTAAGATTTTATGTGGTTCGTGCAGAAGATAAACCCGGCTGTTTTAAGCAGTAACCTACTACAATTCGTGAAATCTGTAATTACAGAAGGCGTTGAACTCGTTCCTAAAGTCGCTGGAAATAAGAATAAGATGCATATTGCTATTAAAAAGTACAAATATGCTTGTGCATACATATGTATTAATTAAAGTTTTTTTATATATAGAACTGAAAAAAAACAAATCATTTATTACGTTATTGATTTTTGCTTTTATTGCACTTAAGTGTGTCAATAGATTTCATTAAATAATTTTAAGTACAACAACTATATTTCTTAGAAATGGAACTTATTCTATAAAATCTAAAAAAAAAAATTAAATACATACATACTAATCTATACACATATTTGTTATTGCATGTTTAAGCGTAAATTTATAACAGAATAAATTACTAATAAATAATTTTTTGCGAAAAAAATTACTCTAAACGAGATTTCATCTGCCTGTCCACAACGCTTCAAGGGAAAGGCCAAATACATCAAATAACATTAACTATTGGGACCCCCTTCATCTTTAAATTTTTATGTTTGTTCAAAAATATGGCCATACACATTAAATTATAACAGTTTAGTCATATAGAACAAATTATGTCAACTATTTTAACGCCCTTTTACTTTTTAACCAAAAAAAAAAAAAAAAAAAATAGTGGATATTTTGTATAATTTTCAAGTGCTTGTACATAACGGTTCAAAACATACGGCCATATAGCTAAAAAACATTAATTTTGGAAACACCTTTTTAATTCAAAAAACCGGAAAATACTTTAGAGCTGGTTAGGAAATTTAGGGATATTTATTTAAATGTCTAAGAGAGAAAGTAAAAGACATACTAAAAGAATACAGTCCCAGCAAAACTAATGTCGTTAACGTAAGAATGAAAATTTTGTTAAAAGATGATATACCAATAGCACAGCGACCTAGAAGAACTTCAAGCGAAGACCAGAAAATAATAAATAAGTAGATATCAGAGTGGCTTGAGCAAGGAATCATTAAATCAAGCACTTCGGAATATTCACCTCCATGGTACCGAAAAAGGATGGGACTAAAAGGTTTTGTTGCGATTACCGAAAACTAAACGTAAAAATTATACGCGACAATTTTCCTATGGTACTTATAGATGATGTTTGGAAAGGTTGCAGCAAGGTAAGGTGTTTACCACCCTTGATTTAAAAAACGGATTTTTCCACGTACCTGTAGATGATGAATCAACAAAGTATACTGCGTTTGTCACTAGCAACGGACAGTATGAGCTCAAATACGTACCATTTGGCATATCTAACTCTCCTGCAGTATTGCAGATTTATCAATAACGTATTTAGGGACCTAATAGCATAGCCGTAGTTTATATGGATGATGTAATTATTCCATCAAAAGATTAAACAGAGGGAGTAGAAAATTTATAGTTGGTCCTTAAAGTAGCGGCGGAAAAGGGGTTACACGTGCGCTGGAGAAAGTGCCAATTCCTACAGAAAAAGGTGAATTTTCTTGGTTACATTATAGAAGAGGGGACAATTCGACCGTTAAAGGAAAAAAACGTTAGCCATCAAAAATTATCCCTTACCTAACGACAGAAAAGACTTTTAGCGGTTTTTAGGATTGACTTCATATTTTCGACGATTCATTGATGGATATGCTGTGTTAGCTAAACCAATGTCTGACTTACCTCGAAAGGGAACTAAGTTAAAAAAAAGCGAAGAAGTAATTTCTTCATTTGAGCAACTAAAAATAGTACTAATTAAAGATCCTGTACTTAAACTGTATAACCCCACAGCTTTAACTGAAGTCCATATAGATGCAATTAAATATGGATATGCAGAAGTATTCGGAAGATCAGAGTTTTTACCCAGTTCTGTATATGAGTAGAAAAACGACGCCGGCAGAAGAAAGTTATCATTCCTATGAACTTGAAGTTTTGGCAATTATTGCGGCTCTTAAAAAATGGAGAGTTTATCTTATGGGTACTAAATTTAAAATAATCACTGACTGTTATGCCTTCGCAATGACGATGAAGAAAGCGGAAGTCCCACTTCGTGTTTCCAGATGGGTAATGTTCTTGCAGGACTTCAATTTCGAAATTAAACATAGATCTGGCTCGAAAATGAGGCACGTGGATGCACTGAGTAGAATAACGTGCTTACTGGTCGAAGATTCGATGCGTCATCGATTAAAAGAAGATTAATGACATGTGGGTAAGAGCTGTAAGAAAGATTTTAGAAAACGATCATTATAAAGATTATTATGTATATCATGAAATATTATATAAGGATCCTGCAAAAGAACTATTATTGTGAGCCATAGCTCACAAAAAAGGACATTTTGGGAATAAAAAGACCCAAGAGTATATTGAGAAATATTTTTTATTTCAAACCTAAGTTCAAAAGTTGGTAAAGTTCTAATGGGATGTGTTGAATGTATTATGATTAACTTGAAATCTGGGAAAAAAGAAGGTTTGCCGACGCCAATCGACAAAGAAGATGAACCATTAAGTACCTATCACGTGGATCACGTTGGACCTATGACGTCGACGAATATTCTAGTAATAATCGACGGATTTTCAAAGTTTTTTTGGTTATATCCCACCAAGAATACTAGCACAGATGCAGTAATCGATAGGCTAGAGCGTCAGGCAGCAGTGTTCGGAAATCCTAAGAGAATTGTTTCGGATAGGGGTACAGCATTCGCATCTAATGCATTCAAGGAATATTGTGAAAAGAAACGAATTCAACACCTGCTTATTGCGACCGGAGTGCCCAGAGGAAACGGTCAGGTGGAAAGGATACATAAAATTGTAGTGCCAATGCTGGCCAAGTTGTCTCGTAATAACCCTAATCAATGGTACAAGCACGTAAATAGAGTGCAACAATATATTAATAGTACTCCACCACGATCAACTAACTGTTCACCATTTAACATTTTGATTGGATGCGAAATGAGGCTAGAAGAATTTCCAGATATTAGGGAATTAATGGAAAATCAAGCTTTAGAAGAATACCAAGATGAGCGGGATCAACAAAGGCAAGAAGTTAAAAACCAGATCAAAAGGATACAGGAGGAAAACAGAAAGAACTTTAACAAAAATAAAAAGTAGAAAAGGGTTACGAAGTTAATGATTTGGTGGCAATAAAACGCAACGAAACTCAAAGACAAATATAATACAAATATATACAAAAATGACTCATGGGCGATATGAAGTGGAAAAGGTTGGTGAGGTAGAAGGTCCACGTAAGACGTTAACTGTTGCCGAGTACATGAAACGTTCGTCTCCAGTATTCGAGTCGAATACTCCGTCAGAAGGGCCGAATGTGGGATTGGGGTCTGGACGAACGACCAGATCTGGTAGGCACTTCGAGTATCGTCCAGTAACATTCGAATTAACCTTATTAATTAACCATTCGAATAAACCTTAAGTTAAAATGTGAACTAAGAACTTTATTTTTTTTTATCATAATAACTATATAATCTAAATTCAAATATGTAAATAAATTGAAAACTTTTTTCTTTAAAAAACTTTAATAATTTGTGTTTTGTGTGAGCTTCGAAAGAAATAATCCCACATTTATGTTAAACAACCAGAAGATTACTGTGACAAATCTGAAAGAGTTTGTAAACTTTTGAAAAGTCTTTAAGGTTTGAAACAAGCCTCCAGATGTTGGAATGAAACCTTTTCAATAGTTTTGAGAAATTTTAACCTTAAAAAGAGAACAGATAAGTGCGTATTTGTAAACAAACCTGGTAATAGGAAAATGTTGGTGATCATTTACATTGATGATGGGTTGATTGGTGCTGAGAACGAAGATGATATTTTGAGGATCAAAAGTATCAAAGTATCCATATAGACAAGCAGTTGGAGATCTTATGTACTTGATGCTAGCTACTAGACCGGATATAGCATTCGCAGTAAGTTTTGTTAGCAGGAATTTGGAAGCTCCACAACGATATCAAATTAATATTGTAAAACGTATTTTTAAATACCTTGTTGCTTCCCCTTCTAAAAAAACTCGTTCACAAGCGGTTTTGCTATTATGATGGGTTCATTATGCATTGCTTGGTCATCATAAATTCAAAAGTGTGTTGCATTGTCTACAACAGATTCGGAGCTTACAGCGGGTTGTCACGCTGTTCAGGAGCTCATTTGGATCAAACAATTGCTAGGTTAACTTCTACCGAATCAAGATTTACAAACAACTTTGAACATGAATAATCATGGAGCTATTTATTCGTCTTGTGAGTAACCCTGAATTTCATAACAGAACAAAGCGTATCGATGTAAAATATAAGTTCCTTCGAACTTTGAGGCTAAAATATTTAAGCTTTCCTATGTAAATTCAAATCAACAAGTGGCAGATGTTTTTACCAAACCATTAGCTAGAGATAAATTTGTTCAATTCAGAAAAATGTTGAATGTCATTAACTTTTTTGAAAATTAATTTGTATTTAAAATGTGTAAAACAGAGTTCGATAAAAATGTGAGTGTTGTCTTTCTATGTTCTTGCGAAAGTCCACAGTTTTCTACGGGGTACTACGGAAAATAATTGTCGACAATCACCCTAACACAACTAAGTCAAATTTGTTAAAAGCTCTGTTTATATATCCTTTCGTTGAATGATAACTGTTAGTTGCACAAATGCGTGATCTTCAACCAGTGTTAAATAAAGTTAACTAATAATGTTTAAACCGTTAAATTCAAGTAAAGGTTTAAACTAATATAATACTGGTAGAAAATATTACATATAATATTCGTAAATTATTTGCAACCAAAAATTAAAGAAATTTAATAAAACAAAAAAATAATGTCATGAATAAAAATAAAAAAGTTACGTATATACAATAATTCAATGCATTTATATAAGGAAAACTTATGTAATAAAAATACAGCTTTTAGGTACGATGGAAAAGAGGCTTGTCGATTTCCATCGTTATAGTCTCACTCTTCCTCCTATTGGGTTTACTCTGGGTTCTTATTAACCATTTGTATATTTACCGTTCCACTTCTTACTATTGTAATCCTTCCCGCTTAGGTGAGTTTAGAACTTAAGGCGTTGCCCCATTTTCTTCTTCGTCTTTGCTTTTTGAATAATTTGGCCTAACGGCCGATGGTTGCATATAATAGTGCCGTTCCCATTCGAAAAAAGTTTGCGGTTTTTTGTCTACGGACCCTTACCGCCATGCTTTCTGTCTAACTCCGGCAAGCCATCGTCTAAGAAAATAATCTTACGTCTTTTTGCTTGTTCTTCTGCAACCCGCTTTCCAAATCTTTCCTTCTTCTTATTTCTTAGCTGTAGAAAAAATTAAACAGAAAACTAAGTTAGATTCTGGTATTGCCATATGTATAGAGTTTAATATCATTCAAATGCAGAGGTTTTAAAATTCTGTCAACAGTACTCTGAAGTTTTATTACTACAGGTGATTCAAATGAATGCACAGTATATGGCCCCTCATATTGGGGTGCTTACTTGACTACGAACTGATCTACGGCTTTTGAGAGAGGGTTGTGTCGCAAGAAAAGGAGGTCGCCGATTTTCGGTTCCTACTGCCGACTTTTGAGGTTATAATCACGCTTTTGGTTTTCCCTGGCCTTAATTAAATTTTGCTTAAATAGATCGAAAATTTTTTTTATCTCACACTGTCGCTCAGTTGGGCTGATTTGCCTGGCTCCTGTGCCTGTTGTTACCTCGTCATATAACGCTTTGGGTAAACGCGGCTCTCGCCCTTGTGTTATAAAAGCAGGGAAATATGCAGTTGACCCCCCGTACTACAGTTTACGGCCAGCATAATTTCTAGAATAAGCTTATTTCATTTGTGGTGACTATCCTTGGAAGACTGAGCGATAATAGTTTTTACCGTCTTATTTGCCCGTTCAGTCGGATTTTCCTGCGGCGTATACAGTGCAGTTAGTTGATGGTGCACGCCAAACATTACTAAGAGCAGAGTGTTACCATGTTTTGTTTAGAGCAACGGTCCCATAAAATCAGCACACATAATAGACCAACGCTTCTGCTGACTTACTTTATACCGTTGACATGGTTGAGAGCCTTGTACCTAACGTCGGACATCTCGAAACATTCCCGGCCAAAAATACCCGCGCGATAATCGATTGATTGTTTTCTGAACAACTAAGTGACCGGATGTCGGCCTGTCGTGGTTTTCTTCTGATACGCTAACTCTATGCGGGTTTCGACTTAACTGGTTGTTTACGATCACGTAGTCTGGATATTTGTTGGGTTCACTGTTACCTTCTTGACCATCTTTTGCAGCCATCGTCACGATTCAAGTGTGGACGTTTCGTAGCTAGGTTAGATTAGGTTAGGTTGCACAGGCCATCGGCACAAAAAAGACCGACTCACTTGGGTCCCAAAGGTCCCATTGTGTTGCCTGGAAACAGGATGTGTGGGGATAAGATTGAGGTCCCTACGGCACCATCAAAGATCCACATCCAAACCACCCCGAGGACCGGATAAACAAGTTTATCCTAACAACATCGCAGACAGATAAGTCTGCAAGACCATGCAGTCTCGGACTGCCAAGAATAGCCGCTCTATTCCCAGAAAGAGCCGCGCAGTGGCAGAGCAGATGCTCCACCGTTTCCTCCTCTTCCTCATCTTGACAACTCCTACAGTAGTCATAATGAGGAAGATTCAGTCTCCTAGCATGGGCACCAATGACGCAGTGCCCTGTCAGCACAGCCACCATTGTGCCCAGCTGCCCCCGAGGAAACCTCAGCAGATTTGCGGATCTCCCATTATCGTACTGAGGCCACAGTGTCCTCGAGACCCTGCAGGTAACCTCTTCAGACCACCTAGACTGTGCAGCCCTTAAGAGGTCCTGCCGAAATAAAGCTTTACACCAGCTTAATGGGACTCCCACCAGTGGATCTATTTCTCGGTCTTCCAACCGGGATCCAAGTCTGGCAAGTTCGTCCGCGACCATATTTCCGGGTATGCTCGAGTGAGCTGGCACCCAAAACAGTTCCAGGTTGGAATGTCTCGCCATCTCGTTGAGAGATGTCCGGCATTCACGAACCAATCTGGATGTCGTATAGACACCTGATAGGGAATTAATCGCGGCCTTGCTGTCAGTACAAATCCGGATATCCTCTCCGTATATCCCGTGGTACCTCATCCAGCAAGCCGCCCTACTAATGGCTGAGATCTCAGCCTGTACCACGCTGCATTGATCATTAAGCCTAAATTTCATCCTGATCCGAAATCTAGGAATGAAGACGCCCCCCCCCCCCCGACCCCCGTGTTCGACTTCGACCCGTCAGTATAGACATCAAGCACGTCTCCACGAGGTATACTCGACGTGCCTGACGTTGATACCACGAAATCAATGTCAGACATGGGGGTGGGAGTGCAGTAATCGATGTTATCGGGAATAACCGAGGAATGGCCCAAGATGGCCGCATGTCCAAAGTCCCCCGACCTCCACGCCACTGCTGCATCCAGTCTGACCGCTGAGTTCATGGCCAATTGTTTGGCCATGAGATCGACCGGTATCCAGTGTAGCATTGTAAAAAGGGCCCTCGATGGTGTGGTGCGTATTGCGCCAGTGACCATCAAGGCCGAGGTACGTAGTATCTTGTTCAATATACTGCAGTTCGCCAGTTTGCCCAGTGCAGGCCACCATACGAGGACCCCATACATTAGTATGGGTTTTATCACCGTGTCAAAGAGCCAGTACGACGTCCTGGGATTAATACCCCAGTGCCTATGGCCCTTCTACACACATACAAGGGCACTGAGGCCCTATCCGCCCGAAAACGGACATTGGGGGTTCATGACAGTTTCGAGTCCAGGATAATACCTAGATACTTCGCTCTGTCAGACAACCCAAGCTCCACTCCATTAAGGAGTGGTAGCGGAAAAGCCGGAATCTTGTTTCTTCTCGTGAAGAGCACAATCTCCGTTTTCCGAGCGTTCGCGCTAAGCCCACTCTTAGTACACCACCTACTGACGCAGCCCAGCGCCGATTGTAGACGTTGCGATAGCGTGTCGGGGTATTTTCCCGACACTGCAACCGCAACATCATCCGCATATGCCACAGTCCTGAACCCCTTGCAGTCCATTTCTGTCAGTAATGCGTTCATGGCAAGATTCCAGAGAAGGGGAGATAATACCCCCCCTTGAGGTGTACCACACTTAGCTACCCTGTATATGGTAGCTAGCCCCATGCTGGAAGTAATGACCCTATTAGTCAATAAATTCCATATAAAGTTTATACTCGACCGACTTACGTTCAGTCCCTCCAGGGCCACCGTGATGGCCTCCGGTTTCACATTGTTGAAGGCCCCTTCTATATCTAGAAAGGCAACCAATGCATATTCCTTATGCTCTAGGGATTTCTCTATGCATCCCACAAGCGTGTGTAGTGCCGTCTCAATAGATCTGCCCTTGACATACGCGTGTTGAGAGGCGGAGAGTCGGCCCGGATTAATCGTCCTCCTCAAGTGAAGGTCAATTATCCGTTCCAGAGTTTTCAAAAGGAAAGAGGATAGACTTATAGGTCTAAAGTCCTTCGGTTCAGTGTGCGAAGTCTTCCCTCCCTTGGGAATGAAGACCACAGAGCAAAAGGTCCACGGTTCAGGAATATGCGACCATGTGATACATGCTGTGTATATCGGAATTAACCATGGTATAACAATATCCCCATTATGCTGCAAATCAGCCGGTATAATGCCGTCAGTCCCCGCTGATTTAAACGGGTCAAAACTACCCAAAGCCCACATAATTCCCTCCCTATTTATAGGGAAAGGAACTAATGCACGGCAATCAAGAGAGGCTGTGTCTTCTCCCCTAAAAGGAGCACAGCCCGGAAAGTGAGTCTCCATGAGAACCTCAAAGGTCTCTTGTGCACTCAAGGTCCAATTGCCACATGGCTTTTTAATGAAACTAGGGACAATGGGCGTTGCCGATAGAATCTTACGAAGTCTGCTCGTCTCGGAGGAGCCCTCCACTCCACTGCAGAAGGATCTCCAAGACCTCTGCTTCGCATTTCTTACCATATTCTTGAACCTATTCACTGAGGACTTATAAGCAGACCAGTTTCCTGATCTCTTAGCCTCATTGAAGAGCCTACGGGAGGCTTTCCGTGCCTCCGCAATATCCGAGCTCCACCAAGGTGGCTTGCTCTTACCACGGCAGATATTTAATCTGCAAGATTCCGAAGTCGCGCGCTCAAACGCATTGGTTAATGCATTCACCGCGGTTACAATGTCCCGCCGATTTTCTATTCTCGGTGGGCGCGAAAGAAAACCAGAAAGAAGGGAACGTTGACGTTTCCAGTCCGTTTTCCTTCTGTTTCGTCGGGGACTAACCCCATATATCCGAATTGCCACATCGAATTCCATATACCTATGATCCATGCCCTAATCAAATCTGAGTGCTTAGTACTAACTAGCGTAATGTCAAGAACCTCCCTTCTATTCGCTACAACAAAAGTGGGCTCTGACCCAACGTTTACAACGTCTAAATTATTACAAAGAATGAAATCAAAAAGAGACTCACCCCTTGCATTGGAATCCGAGCTACCCCACACGACATGGTGTGCATTGGCATCTGCTCCGACAATAACCGGCAGGTTCCGTGTGGCTGCCATCCTAACCACCTTACGAAACATTGGCGGTGGTGCTTCGCATTCGTGCGCCATATCACTGGAGACTACAATAATTGTTCCGCCATTTGTCTTCCAGGCAGCTGCTATCATATCTTCATCACTGTAATCAGAGAGAATGAAGATATTCAAATTGCTCTTAGCCACTATGCATGATCTGATCTTACCTGGACCATTCATATATAGCAGCTTAAAGCCTCTAACACCAAGCCCGCAAACCTTGCCCCGATGAACCCAAGGTTCCTGGGCTAATACAACCTCCTCCCCTCTCTCTGAGATGCGGAGGAGCAGTGCAGCGGAAGCTGCTTTAGAGTGGTGAAGGTTTACTTGAGTCACCTTCACCATCCCTGTTTGCGGATACGATTGTGACGGCGTCATCTTCGTCCGAATCCAAGAGGGCGTCCTCGCCAACTGCCTCGTCCATTCCCTCAAAGAATTCACCCACAAACTCAGAGTTTGATAGGGTGCCTTCCTCGGAGATCAGACTGGCAGTCTCCTCATTCACCACATTTTCCGGGGTAGGCTCATGACCCTCTATCGTGATCGTTTCGAAACCGTAATAGATCTTTCCTCGTCTCTCCCGAAGCGGCGCCAGCGATTCCTGACTCAGCAGGACAACAATCCGTCTGGATGCACCTTCAGGTTCAGAAACCTTTGCTACCTTCCAATCACTGGTTGGTAGTTCAGGATTTCCTCCCCGAATGAGCTCCATTATATCCTTAGGTTCAGCAGGTTCGTCCGGTATTCGTGCCATGGCTCTAGGCCTGCGGGGTATCTCTTCAAGAGGTACCACATCAAGCTTCGCTGCTTCCCATAGGCCTTCCAAAAGAGCGACGGCCTGTTTTAACAGCACGTCCACGAAACCAACCTGCATCGTCACATTGAGGAAAGGGCCCTGGGTTGTCTTTAATGACCCTCCAGAACACTCCCATCAACTTCTTGCGTACCAACTCCCAGTTAGCGTGGGTGATGGAACTATCCGCGTCATTTCTGTCAATGACGGCGCGTACCAGGTTGGCCTTTGCAACCTCACTAAAGCTCCTGTCCATAGATTTATGCTTTGGACGCTTTGTAGTGGGCTGCTGACTCCGCGCTTGAGCCTCCTTCTCAGATCTTTGCCGTTTAGGTACATCCGTAGATGTAGAAGGGGGCTTTTGCAGGCCAGCCAGATATAATCTTGCCCATTTCAGCGAGGTAGATTCTTCCTTCTTAAGGGACTCAGATGGCTTTTTGCCCAACTGATCCACACGTTTCTCGGCAGCACGCCGTTTTAAAAAGGCCCTTCTGGCAGGTGTGGCGTGCCGTGGGGGAATTATTTTGCCTTTTGCGGCTGGAGGCACAGCTTGGGAACCCGAAATCTTGTTACAGTTATCTTACTGGCGGGGGGAGGTGAGACATTGGAACCCGAAATCTGGTTCGCAGTTCCACTGCTCACAACCGGCACTGGGTTTGCTGTGTTCCTACAGCGCCCGAAGCAGGGATTTTAGCGTTAGCGGCACGGACCTTGGCTGCTTTGGAAGTGCTTGGAGTGAAATCCAGAGGCACTTCGCTGCCTTTTTGTGCAGTCTGTCTGCATTTGGGTGACCCTGGTTTCCCAGAGTTTCCTCCTGCGCTTCCGGTGACACCAGTAGTTTGCAGACCAGTCAGGCCTGGCGTTCCAACCTGACTAGCCTGGACCTCAGTAGCATTCGATTCACCGCGGCCTGAAATCGCCACCGCGGGAATAGGGTCTCCGGAGATTATTAAGCCCCCGACCGGATACTTGGGGCATTTGCTCTTCTCTTTCATTTCATGGGGTGGGGTTTGTTGCATTTTATACATACTGCAATGTGTTTGTATACGCTGCCTAGGGTGGACTAGGCAGACCACTAAACCGCACCAATATGGTGAACAGACGCTCGTGGATTTCGGACAGTGGACCGTGGATCTAGCTGATCCAGAAAACGGACGTACCCTGACAGAATGCCCAGTCTCATTGAATGGGGAAACATTCGGTACAGTGTAGCTGATAGCCGCCCCATCGGGAAACAGACGCTATCAGGCACTGAGTGGGGGGGGGCAGTTCTTAGTTTCGCACTCACCATGAGCCCCTCTGGCATGGGTATCCCTACCAGCACGGCCTGCACGGATCACTGCACTTAAGCCTCTGCATCACGTCAAGATGACTGCCCGTCGCAGCTGTTCTACTGGTTGACGTGACAATGTATTCGCAACAATATTATCATTACCTTTACGGTACTAGACTACTGCTTTGAGGATTGCCTATTTTGGCAACCCGGAATTTATCCAATATGCAATTGGGCCAAATTCCTTTACTTAAGGGTTCGACTTGAGTTTGATAAAATTATGAGAAAAAACCTTAAATGAATAGAAATTATTTTGGCTTAAGTGAATGAATATATCTCGTATTCTTATTTCCAAAGTTAGTTGGTTAAATACATGATGTTTATAAATTACACAACTAAGGTAGATAGATGCGAAGAATGCTGATGAAGGTCGTAGCGGTCTAAAAAGTGCAGCATTTCATTCTGCTAGCGTCTAATTTTTCTCGTTTTCTTTGGAAAACGTCCGCATACATTTGTAAAATAAATGTTCTTTCTAAAAAAGATTTTTAGAAATTCAATATTAAAATTTATTATTCGGAATCTTTTCAAATTTAATTTACTTTATTCGTGCTTGATTCCTTCAAATATAAATATTTCATGATATTCTCATGAAATATTTATTATTTTAAACTAAACTAAAAACTGAAATGTATTACTGCGGGGAAAGCATATCCATATGGCCATTTCACTACTGCTCAAATAGCTCATCAGTGGATTTTACCCAAATTTTGTACAGAAAACTAGAAAGTCTTATATCAAAAGCCAAATTGATGAAATGAGAACTCCATTGAATCAATAAGACAAAAGACAATAACAACTCAAAAATGTTTTATACAAAAAACACAGCAAACATTCAGTAACTATTTTTATTTTTTCTTTCATTTTTCTACATAAGGGATCCCATTGGGAACCATTCATATGTATTTGAAAGATTCAATGAAAAAATGAAAAAATAAAAATTGAAAAACAATTTTTATTAATAAGCAATGTGCACATGCAAATTATTCAATATTAAAATTTATTATTCGGAATCTTTTCAAATTTAATTTACTTTATTCGTGCTTGATTCCTTCAAATATAAATATTTCATGATATTCTCATGAAATATTTATTATTTTAAACTAAACTAAAAACTGATGAGCCAAATAATTTAAGAATATGTATATGAACGTATGTACATATATACGCTTGAAATTTGTCAATGCGTACGTACATGCATATAATAACTACAACGTATGCAAGTATACACATATCTAGTTATAAACGGTTTCCAAAAAACATACAAAAATTAACTAGAAATTGAAAGTATTTAGGAGGCTCAGAAATTTTACAAAAATAAATAAATTTTAGAAAATTAAATTAATGAGGTGGAAACATTTTTAAAAGAGTTGTTTAAACATACCGGGCCTTATTGAAATCCAAGTTTTCAATCTACCGCCGGTAACACCGCCAATTTAGCAATAGGACGTCGAAGCATAGTAGTTGGCGTTTTCACATCAGCAACTCGAGCATAACCATCTGTCCCCCAGAAAAATCTTCATGACACGACCAATTATCCATTTTATAGGGTGAACATTATCTTCATGAACTACTACCAAATCATCAACTTGAATATTTCGTTGAGGTTTCGGCCATCGGTGGCGCTCTTCTACCTAATCCAATTATTTTTTATGCCATCGACATCAGAAGTAAGATTTTGTAGCTGTTATTCTTTGCCATTGGGTAAGGCTCGAAATTTTAGAGTCTAAATTTGTCTTTTCCACGATATTCTTCAAAGGGCAACCAATTAAAAAATGACCCGGAGTGAGAGCTTCCAAATTATTCGGTTCAGTTGATGCAGGTGTGATTGGGCGGGAATAATGACAGCTTCAATTTCAACAATAGCCGTAGATAATTTTTCATACGTAAGCTGAGCATTTGACAAATTCTAAACAAATGACTTTTGGCCGATTTAACCGCCGTATCTCACAATCCACCAAAGTGTAGCGCTTTGGGAGGGATGAAAACAAATTCTATAAGGTTTGATGCTGCATATGAACTTATGTTTGATTTATTCGAATCTTGATGGATATGATTATAGTATTCTCTTAGCCTTGATTCCGTTTTTACAAAATTCGTCGCATTGTCACAGTAGATTTTCGGTGGCAAGTCCCTACGTCCAACAAAATGCTTAAGAGCAGCTATAAACACGTCACTGGACAACTTTGACACAAGGCAAACAAAGAAGGCTTTATAGGTTTTACATGGTCGTTTACCTCGAATTCTCAAAAAAGTCCAAATAGGGCCAGCAAAATCAACACCAATAACTTTAAATGGACGGGAGCCAGAAACATGATCCTTTGGTAGATTTCTCATTACTTGCGTCAGTAACTTTAGTTTATACCGTTTGCAATGAATGCATTGATAAACTATTTGTCTGGCTAGTGACCTACAATCAAAGCTGCTGTTGAATCAGGGAAACTAATGACAAATGGATAAAAATGGATCCGCTTTAGGTAAAATTAAGGGAAACTTCGTTTCTGGTGGTATATCAGAGTTGAGTAACCGCCCACCCAAGAGAGCTAGAGATGGCAACTTTTAAAACCAAGACCTGTTTTTTCCAGTTGACGAAACTCTTCAGGATAATAGTGTTATTGAATAACCCAAACGATTCTATAGAGTGCACGATTCAACTCGTCTGAAGAAGCAGTGGGACCTTTAAAACGTTTTCTTAAAAAAAATACGAAAAATATATGAGAAAATTCTAAGACATTTTAAATAGTTACTGAACTTATGTATCGTCTTAAATATGTAGGGTACATTGTGAGTGATGGTTACAAAAACAGTCTTTCTCTTTTCAAGGAGCATTTCCTCTTCACTGAGATTTTTGTTTTGATAGGTCGGTAAACAGAAAAAGGTGCGTTGAAGAAATGTTGGTCCATGAAGCCAGGTAGAATTGCATAATTCAAATACGGTAAAGCCTCTGGATACCATATTAGCCGGATTGTGATCTGTTGCACATATCGCCAAGAGAATCAACGGAAAGATCTTAGATTTCTGTCACACGATTTTCAACGAATGTGGACAGTGATTATGAGTGACAACTGATCCAATATAACGTGATTTGTATATCAGAATTGTATACATTTTTTTGGAAGTAAGTGTGCACCACATAGCTCCAACATAGGCTATAATTTAGTTTTTATTGAAGCTACGCGAGATTTAGATGCAACTAAATTTACTGAAATATTGTTGAACGAACCTCTGCAAATGAAATAGAGACAGCAGACGTAAGCCATAGTAGATGAATCCATCCATGAACTTCAATTTCCAACAGGGGCAAATTATAAAAGTCTGCCAAAATATTATTCCAAGCAGTACTAACTTCTTGGGGAACAGATTCCTCCCAATCGCGTTTTATGAGCCAAAGTTTCTGTAGAAGAATTCTCACTCCAATTGGACCAAACAACGTAGACGTTAAAGACAAAATTGAGTGTTTCGTATTCTTTGAGTATGATTTGTTAGGTCGATAATCAAAGTGAAAGTTATCCTTACAAGGGTGCTATGATATGCCCAATGTGTTGGGCATATCATAGATAATTTAAGTTTATCATACATAATTTAAGTTCAGGGCAATAACAGTGCCATTTTGAGAGGGAAACTTAAAAAAATTCTGCAATGTGTTTAGATTATCTACATCATCATCTACGTAGAAGTCGGTGGTAATGACTGCCTTGCCAACTTCATTCGACTTAGGAAATCTCTCTGCTGCGTAATGCAAACTGCGTATAGCGAGGTATGGGGCAGCTGCCGTCCCATGTTACGGTGTTGAGAGCATACGTTTTTATAGGTTGCGAACGGTCATTTCGCCATAAGATTAATTGCAGATTTCGGTCCTCGGGGTAGATTAAAACTTGTCTGTATATTTTGACAATATCAAGCCAACATGACAAACGAAGCAAAGTTATTAATAAAGTGTTCTGTATAGTAGGGCCCACCGCCATTATTTCGTTTAGAGACGACTACGATGACGATCGACGTGACGCGTCAAAAACCACTCGGAGCTTCGATTAGGTACTTTCTGATCGTAAAACACAATGGTGGGGAATATAATAGTTTGGCGAAAACACCGGGGTTTCTTTTTTAGGTTTCTTTTAGGACTACCTTTGAGGGGCAGCTTCACTATAATCCGGCCACTGCTTTGAATCATGACGTTTTTTTGAAAATGTCGTTCACACTGCTATTGCTCTGGAGTCATACACTGGCGATTACTTTCAACAGATTCCAACTTACATAATATTTCAATATTTTTCTTTATTTCACTTGAATTGGTTTCCATAATAGCACACGAAGATTTTGTAGATGAGTTAACGGTTTTTTTAGTATACCTCCGAGAGACAATCTATCCCAATAATGTTTTTTTCAGTGTTTTCAAATTTTCGCTATGACGAATTTGTCCCACAGACAAAATCGAGAAAATCAACTCTGTACATAGAAGCAGGTCTATACCCCGTCGACGATAAAACTCAGGCCTCATTAGCTTAAAATATAAGATTATACATAAAAAGAAATTTGGTGGCCAAAAATAACAACAATAATGATAAAACTTAGCACCGGCTAGCTCTATGTTAGAGGGCAGTAAAAACTCATTTATTGACATAGTTTCATCTGGACAGTAGCCAGTGATGATACGTAATATAAAAATTCTAGGGACAGTTCAAAATTATTAAACCTCGACCTTATCGTACTTTGAGTTTTAAACGGCACTTTAACATCAATTCCCACAACATCTACAAAATTTTTAGATTTCTTTAAATTTAATGCATTAGAAAGAGACTTACTTATAAAATTGACTTGAGAGCATGAACCCAGCAGAACTCTTACCAAATGATAACATACTTCAGAATTACGAATGAGGATCAAAGCAAATTTGAGCAATGCTTGCATATAAAATCATGAGCAACATTTTTTGTAACAAAATAATGTTGTTTTGTATGTGAATTATTATTCGAATAATTCTTTCAATTATTACCGGATTGTTCCTTTGTAGCTCTTCTGCACTGGACATCCAATTATTGGCAGCGCCTGTCCAACATTGAACAGCAGTCCGACCACGACGGCAATTTAGTGTAATCGATAAACTCATGTCATTTCTGCTTCGTTTACGGATCAACCTTGCTTACCAAGAGATGAATTATGAATGCTTCACAAATCTGCTCGTGAGACCCGAGTGACTTTAACGAGCTATACATGGCTTAAATTGTGCCGACAATGTTTCTTAACTGGTTTGGAACAAGTTTGACCTCAAAAATTGAGATCACATTTTCCATAATTATTGTTACGTTTATTTAAATTATAAACGTGTTATTTATGAGTTTGTTATTTGCAAAATAATTTCACACACAACTTTTAGAGTTTTAATTAAATTACACTTTGTTTAATCAATTATTTGACGATTTAACCATTCGTGATTAATAATACACGCTGCCAACTTAACACTGTTATATCACAAGATCTTAACTAGATGCGCTCACAATCAGAATGAATCAGCACGTATTGGCGTTCTTGAATATTCGAGAATTTTTACCTCCATGTGCTGCGTTGCCACTTTTATGTTAGACACATTAGTGAGCATTGTTATATACTTCTAGAACCTTCAATTGTTATTTAAAAATACATGTTGTGTATTTTTATTTAGGTATTTAGTTTATTTAGTGTTTGTTTATTTATCGCTTTGTGTAAGTTGTTCTTGTTTTGTAATAAAGATGTTTTGTAGAAACTTCTAGCTATGAAAACAAACACAATAGGCCATTTTGTTTCACTTTCTTGGCTTCAATTATTTTTACATCTTTTTATGATTTTAATAAGGCATCTTTGTAACACTGCCGCCCACTTAAGCCTTTTCGTCCCGAATAAGCTCAACATTTCCTCTGCCATATTTAGCCAGCCGCTCCAGGTGAACCACTTTCATTTTAGACCTCGGATTATGATTTCTCTGTATCCGGTAAACCACCTTGTACGGTACCTACCAGTGGGTTTGCAGTTTAGGAGATAATCCTTTCTTGCGTTGGGGGGTACATAGAAGAACCATTTGTCCTTCAGTAAATCCCTATGTGTTTGCTGCTCGATCATATCTGGCTTTCATCTTATCGCTGGTCATTTTAATGCGATCGGACAAACTCATGAACCTCATGCAGGTCTTCTTGTGCCTGAAGAATGTTTCCATTGTCTTCGTACGTAGGTCCAGGTTCAAAACCAAATTCTAAATCTGCTGGCAGTTTTAGTTCTCTCCCAAAAAAGATTTTTGCCAGACTACGTGAGGTTGAATCGTGAACAGCTGACTGGTACGCCAGTAGAAATTTGGGTATATGCTCATCCCAAACGTATTGGTGTTTACTGACCACTTTTTTGAGATATTCCTCCAGGGTACGATTGAATCTTTCCATGCTTTCTTGCATTGCTTTAAAGCTGTCTTGAAAATTTTCTTGAAGCTTCAGGTTGTTTTTTTCTAACTTCCTCATCTGGTTTTCTGGCTTCTGGTTGTTTTCTTCTATTTTCTTCATCTGGTTCTGTTTGGTTTCTTTTATTTTTTTCATCTGGTTCTGGTTGGTTTCTTCCATTTTCTTCATCTGGTTCTGGTTGTTTTCTTCTATTTTCTTCATTATAGCGGCAAACATTGATTTCAAGTCTATAACGCTGTTTGTTGCTGGGTTGCATACTTCAATCTTTTCTTCTTCCTCCTTTTTTTTCCAAATTCGTATGTCCCAATACCGATACCACGCTGCTTGAATTCATCTATTAGCTCGTCAAATTGCATTGCAATTATTTATTTTTTATTTTGCAATCCCACTTCTGACACCAGTTGTTACATTTATTTAAATTATAAACGTGTTATTTATGAGTTCTTTATTTGCAAAATAATTACATACACAACTTTTAGAGTTTTAATTAAATTACACTTTATTTAATCAATTGTTTGAAGATTTAACTATTCGCGATTAATAATACACGCTGACTTTACACTGTTATACCACAAGATCTTAACTAGATGACGCTCACGATCAGAATGGATCAGCACGTATTGGCGTTGCTTTTATATACCCTATTTTTAGGCGTTCTTGAATATTTGAGAATTTTTACCTCCATCTGCTGGGTAGTAGAAAATGCTGCGTTGCCACTTTTATCGCAGACACTTTAGTGAGTAAATGTTATTTACTTCTAGAATCTTCAATTATTATTTCAAAGTACATGTATTTTTATTTAGTTGTTATACAATGCAGCTGTGTGTATGGTTGTGTATTGTGTTTTTTTATTTATCGCTTTGTGTTAGTTGCTTTTGTTTTGTAATAAAGATGTTTTGTAAAAACTTCTAGCTTTGAAAACAAACACAATAGGCCATTTCGTTTTACTTTCTTGGTCTCAATTATTTTTACATCTTTTTATGATTTTAATAAAGCATCTGTGTAACAATATCAAAGTATCGTTGTCGTATCTTTCCTTCAATCGGTTAAGGGCATTAAGGTAGTTTTCGTTTATTACCTGAAAAGCTTTGATTGTAGCTTGAGCCTCTCCACTAAGACAAGATAACAAGTGGTTAAATTTTTCGGAGGTTGGTATGTTTTAATCCTAATGAACTAAATTGCTAAACGAATTAATAAAATTTTTATACTACAAATATTACACATTATACTGCAATGTTTTGAGAAATGCCTAGTTTTACAACCCGAAATATATCCAATATGCAATTGGTCCAAATTCCTTTACTCACGGGTTCGACCTGACATGAAAACATTCTAAACTATTTCATTATAATCATTACTTTCGCAGTTATTGGGACAGATGTGGAAAAAAATTTTGTTTTTTTTTTCTAAAAATTTCCAAATTTTCGATTTCTAAAAATTCACAAAAATCCAAGCCTCAAATATTTTCCACTTTTATTACATAAGAACAAAGGTGCATATAATACAAATGAAACAAACCATGATTCATGCAAATCCATGGACAAATACTAATTTTATTCCACAAAAAGTAAAAATACCCAATTTTGGATAAAACATAATTTTTGCTGTCACTGCCTAAATTTGGTATAAAATAAAGATCTAATAATGATATAAAAATAATTTCTACTCTTATAAGCGTATGTTGGGCAAACCGTCCTACCATGCGGCTCAGCCTTACTCTTCTTCCATTTTTTAATTTAATTTAAATCTATGTATAATTTCCCGCCTTTTTTCCTCCATCTATAAATTTAAAGTTAAGTTTCCCGCCTTGAATTTCGTCCATCTTTAATTGCAGTTATTTAATAAAACTTGTATTACATCTTTCATTAATCTAAGTTAGTCTTTGACATTCCACCAAATAATAAATAAATTAAAATAAAAGTGCAAGAAATAAATACTTATAATTTGAGAATCAAATAAATAAGTATCATTTGTGAAATTAATAACTAATTATAATTTAAGAAATCAATAAAAAGGACACTACACAAGGAACAAACTTAAATCTCCCATCTCATTTAAAAAGTGATTTTGGACAAAACGAATAATTTGAAAAAAAAAATGAGTGCAAAATATAGAATTTTTTTTTTTTTTTCAAAAAAGACCCAAATATTTTTCTGTTGCGTTTGCGGAAAAATACACGACTAGAAAAAAATCGGAACTGTTTCTTCACTTGCCTACAAAATATATATAAAGATTATTTAAAAATGGAAATAAAAAATATTAACCAGGATTGGACTCCTAGTTCAATATGTGTTCAGTGTCGTAGGATTTTCAGAAGATGGTCTCCGAACTCCCAGTAAGTACTTATAGATGAAATTCAAATAAAGGTTTAAACTAATATAAGACTGGTAGAAAATAATACATATAATATGCGTAAATTATTTGAAACCAAAAATTAAAGGAATTTAATAAAACAAAAAATAATTTCATAAATAAAAATATAAAAGTTACGTCTGTACAATAATTCAATGCATTAATATAAGGAATACTTACGTAATATAAACACAGCTTTTATGTACGGTGAAAACGGGGCTTTTCGACTTCCATTGTTACAACCTATTTTTACGAAAAGAAGGTATTCTATATATGAACCAAGGTTCTAAGGACCTTCTTCATAAAGCATTTTTTTAATCTATCTATCAAAACTATGTCTTTTGTATTCCGTATTGCTTACTATCTACACCAACATCAAACTTGTAACCCCGTTACCGTTTTATTATATGTTAGTTTATTGTTTCTAGTTTATTTGATAATTTTTTTTTATATACGTAATTATTTATTAATCTAGTTAGTTGTATTTTTTTTCTTACTAGCAGTGCCCACGACTTCGTCTGCGTGTCATTTCTAATTTTCTTAAAAATCAAATTCTTTTATTTATTCCAGAATTTTGTAGACAGTGTTACAAATTTTGTATCTACAAAAATAAAAAGTGATGACAACTGTTGTAGTACCATTATATGGGTAAAATTGGGTGCTTTCACATTTGTATTTTTATTTTGTTACGAATTGACTTATTTTTCAAAAAAAACTATTCTGTATTAGAACCAAGGTTTTTAGGGACTTCCGCAAAAAAATTTGTTCAAATCTATCCAGTAGTTTTTAAGTGATGCGAACACAGACAGACAGACAGATAAAGATTCCAAAAATAGATGTTTTGTATTCCATCGATGGATTACTATCTACACCAACAAAATTTTAAAAAATATTTCGTCTACAAAATTTATCCCGTTTTAGTTTTATTATATTTATAGATATATTTTTGTAGATTGTAATAAAATTTGTTATTTTAACCCTCCGATGAGTGAGAAGCCTTTTCAAACTAAAATTACTCCTACTTCGGCCAATACAAACCAGCCCCCCCTAAAGTCACTCTGTGGTCCAAGAATAGTTTGTTGCGCATCTTTTGGAAAAAAAATCAAGCCGATCGGATCATTACTTTAGGAGTTATTGAGGTTTTAGGGAGAATAGTACGCGGACGTGGGAATAGGTCCGTATGGAACTTGTACTGAATTTCACTAATAAATGCATGTTTTTGGGCATCATTTTAATTTTTTTATTGTTTGAACACATAATTTACTTGTTCTAAACACAAAGACCTAAACTCAAAGACATTAGGGACGATGATAAAAACAAAAAATTCTAAGAAAAATTCGAAGACATGAACTTTATTGCTTTCAAGGAAAGTCACAATATTCTAATTTTATACCACTAGCAATAAACAAGTTCTTTTTCTTAGTATTTTGTTCTTAGTATTTTTTGTTCTTAGTATTTTTGTTCTTAGAATTTTTTGTTTTTATCATCATCCCTAATGTCTTTGAGTTTAGGTAGACGTACGAAAGAGTATAAAAGAAGTTGTAGTTTCGTAAACCAAATCAGTCAAAGTTTAGACAGCGAAGAGTAAAATCGTGTGTGATAGAAACAAAAATATAAATATGGCAGATTCAAGTAATTTGGACGTTGCTGAAATTGTTGTACGCCGTAGTACACGTTACCAGCAAATGACTGCTGATTTCATGGATGAAGAAATTGATATCGCTGCAATTGGTAATTGTGAAGTTGAGGATGATGAAGATCGCACATACCAACCTGCTGAAGAGTCAGATGCCGAAACTGAAGAATAAGCTAAATGAAGATACTGATGAAGAGGAAGAAAATGATGGACAGGAAACGAATGATGGCACCCAATGCAGTAAAAAAGCTCCACCAATATCACGCACTCGTAATCATAACGCATTTGTAGCTGGACGTTGCTGCATTGGCTGCTTTTACGATTTACAACGAAATGAAGCCTATAAAAAGGATTGACAGACGGCGGTCGTTCTTGTTACTGCTAACGAAACAATTGGCCACACCACATATCGAAGAACGTGCCCTGAACAACCATATAACTTCATATCCAAGGATACGCAATGCGATGGAAGCATTCGATGTCAGGGTAAGAAAAACATTTTCAAATTCAAGAATAGAATATATAGTTATTTGTTTTTTATTTTTCTTTTCATTTCAGGTAATGCCAAGACCGATGGAAGGCAATGCACCGTCGTTTGCGGCTAGGTCAAGTAGACCGTCGTGTCGCCTTTGCCGTACAGGCGGCAGCGGCAAACGCGGGCATACTGCTTCGGCTGCGGCAACGCTGTTTGCGGAGAATATAGCACACTTTTACATCGCTGCAACACTTGCGAAGAGGACGGGCAAGAAGTACACGCTCAACAACAATAATTTTTAAACTTTTTTATAATAGTCTTTAGAATATTCAAGCAATAAAAAAAATAAAATTATTTTTGTATGTAGAATTTACTTATAAACAATAAAAAAAAAATTTATATTAAAAAAACATGATTTACAAAAAAGGTCCGTAGGGACCTTTTCACACGGCCGTGAAGTTAAGAACTGTCACTCATCGGAGGGTTAATTCTTATATTTTTATTTCTATTTTATGTAAGTGATTGTTTACTTTATTGGTTATTTATTTTTATGAAGTCTTTTAATTTTTTTTTGTTTTTTTTTTATAATTTAGTTATTATTTATTTTTGATTTCTATTATTTATTTGTTGATTTTTCAAATTTTTATCGACTTGCGATTTAGTAGCAACTAATTCAGGGAACACAATTGGGACGAACGATAAATTTCTCGTTGCAAATATTCGCCGTCAGAAATAAAACACATTGGTGCATATGAAAATTAACACAACCACGCCGCCGACGAAATTCGTCGTGCGTGACGAACTCTCCGAGAGGTTTATTTCTATTTCTTACGCTTTAGGTAAAATTAAGGGAAACTTCGTTTCTGGTGGTATGTCAGAGTTGAGTAACCGCCCATCCAAGAGAGCTAGAGATGGCAACTTTTAAAACCAAGACCTGTTTTTTCCAGTTGACGAAACTCTTCAGGATAATAGTGCTATTGAATAACCCAAACGATTCTGTAGAGTGCACGATTCAACTCGTCTGAAGAAGCAGTGGGACCTTTAAAACGTTTTCTTAAAAAAAACGAAAAATATATGAGAAAATTCTAAGACATTTTAAATAGTTACTGAATTTATGTATCGTCTTAAATATGTAGGGTATATTGTGAGTGATGGTTACAAAAACAGTCTTTCTCTTTTCAAGGACGGTAAACAGAAAAAGGTGCGTTGAAGAAATGTTGGTCCGTGAAGCCAGGTAGAATTGCATAATTCAAATACGGTAAAGCCTCTGGATACCATATTAGCCGGATTGTGATCTGTTGCACATATCGCCAAGAGATATCAACGGAAAGATCTTGGATTTCTGTCACACGATTTTCAACGAATGTGGACAGTGATTATGAGTGACAACTGATCCAATGTAACGTGATTTGTATATCGGAATTGTATACATTTTTTTGGAAGTAAGTGTGCACCACATAGTTCCAACCTAGGCTATAATTTAGTTTTTATTGAAGCTACGCGAGATTTAGATGCAACTAAATTTACTGAAATATTGTTGAACGAACCTCTGCAAATGAAATAGAGACAGCAGACGTAAGCCATAGTAGATGAATCCATCCATGAACTTCAATTTCCAACAGGGGCAAATTATAAAAGTCTGCCAAAATATTATTCCAGGCAGTACTAACTTCTTGGGGAACAGATTCCTCCCAATCGTGTTTTATGAGCCAAAGTTTCTGTAGAAGAATTCTAACTCCAATTGGACCAAACAACGTAGACGTTAAAGACAAAATTGAGTGTTTCGTATTCTTTGAGTATGATTTGTTAGGTCGATAATCAAAGTGAAAGTTATCCTTACAAGGGTGCTATGATATGCCCAATGTGTTGGGCATATCATAGATAATTTAAGTTTATCATACATAATTTAAGTTCAGGGCAATAACAGTGCCATTTTGAGAGGGAAACTTTGAAAAACTCTGCAATGTGTTTAGATTATCTACATCATCATCTACGTAGAAGTCGGTGGTAATGACTGCCTTGCAAACTTCATTCGCCTTAGGAAATCTCTCTGCTGCGTAATGCAAACTGCGTATAGCGAGGTATGGGGCAGCTGCCGTCCCATATGTTACGGTGTTGAGAGGATACGTTTTTATAGGTTGCGAACGGTCATTTCGCCACAAGATTAATTGCAGATTTCGGTCCTCGGGGTAGATTAAAACTTGTCTGTATATTTTGACAATATCAAGCCAACATGACAAACGAAGCAAAGTTATTAATAAAGTGTTCTGTAAAGTCGGGCCCACCGCCATTATTTCGTTTAGAGACGACTACGATGACGATCGACGTGACGCGTCAAAAACCACTCGGAGCTTCGATTAGGTACTTTCTGATCGTAAAACAAAATGGTGGGGAATATAATAGTTTGGCGAAAACACCGGGGTTTCTTTTTTAGGTTTCTTTTAGGACTACCTTTGAGGGGCAGCTTCACTATAATCCAGCCACTGCTTTGAATCATGACGTTTTTTTGAAAATGTCGTTCACACTGCTATTGCTCTGGAGTCATACACTGGCGATTACTTTCAACAGATTACAACATAATATTTCAATATTATTATTTCACTTGAATTGGTTTCCATATAGCATACGAAGATTTTGTAGATGAGTTAACGGTTTTGTTAGTATACCTCCGAGAGACAATCTATCCCAATAATGTTTTTTTCAGTGTTTTCAAATTTTCGCTATGACGAATTTGTCCCACAGACAAAATCGAGGAAAGCAACTCTATGTTAGAGGGCAGTAAAAATTAATTTATTGACATAGTTTCATCTGGATAGTAGCAGGTGATGATACGTAATATAAAAATTCTAGGGACAGTTCAAAATTATTAAACCTCGACCTTATCGTACTTTGAGTTTTAAACGGCACTTTAACATCAATTCCCACAACATCTACAAAATTTTTAGATTTCTTTAAATTTAATGCATTAGAAAGACATTTTTTGTAACAAAATAATGTTGTTTTGTATGTGAATTATTATTCGAATAATTCTTTCAATTATTACCGGATTGTTCCTTTGTAGCTCTTCTGCACTGGACATCCAATTATTGGCAGCGCCTGTCCAACATTGAACAGCAGTCCGACCACGACGGCAATTTAGTGTAATCGATAAACTCATGTCATTTCTGCTTCGTTTACGGATCAACCTTGCTTACCAAGAGATGAATTATGAATGCTTCACAAATCTGCTCGTGAGACCCGAGTGACTTTAACGAGCTATACATGGCTTAAATTGTGCCGACAATGTTTCTTAACTGGTTTGGAACAAGTTTGACCTCAAAAATTGAGATCACATTTTCCATAATTATTGTTACGTTTATTTAAATTATAAACGTGTTATTTATGAGTTTGTTATTTGCAAAATAATTTCACACACAACTTTTAGAGTTTTAATTAAATTACACTTTGTTTAATCAATTATTTGACGATTTAACCATTCGTGATTAATAATACACGCTGCCAACTTAACACTGTTATATCACAAGATCTTAACTAGATGCGCTCACAATCAGAATGAATCAGCACGTATTGGCGTTCTTGAATATTCGAGAATTTTTACCTCCATGTGCTGCGTTGCCACTTTTATGTTAGACACATTAGTGAGCATTGTTATATACTTCTAGAACCTTCAATTGTTATTTAAAAATACATGTTGTGTATTTTTATTTAGGTATTTAGTTTATTTAGTGTTTGTTTATTTATCGCTTTGTGTAAGTTGTTCTTGTTTTGTAATAAAGATGTTTTGTAGAAACTTCTAGCTATGAAAACAAACACAATAGGCCATTTTGTTTCACTTTCTTGGCTTCAATTATTTTTACATCTTTTTATGATTTTAATAAGGCATCTTTGTAACACTGCCGCCCACTTAAGCCTTTTCGTCCCGAATAAGCTCAACATTTCCTCTGCCATATTTAGCCAGCCGCTCCAGGTGAACCACTTTCATTTTAGACCTCGGATTATGATATCTCTGTATCCGGTAAACCACCTTGTACGGTACCTACCAGTGGGTTTGCAGTTTAGGAGATAATCCTTTCTTGCGTTGGGGGGTACATAGAAGAACCATTTGTCCTTCAGTAAATCCCTATGTGTTTGCTGCTCGATCATATCTGGCTTTCATCTTATCGCTGGTCATTTTAATGCGATCGGACAAACTCATGAACCTCATGCAGGTCTTCTTGTGCCTGAAGAATGTTTCCACTGTCTTCGTACGTAGGTCCAGGTTCAAAACCAAATTCTAAATCTGCTGGCAGTTTTAGTTCTTTCCCAAAAAAGATTTTTGCCGGACTACGTGAGGTTGAATCGTGAACAGCTGACTGGTACGCCAGTAGAAATTTGGGTATATGCTCATCCCAAACGTATTGGTGTTTACTGACCACTTTTTTGAGATATTCCTCCAGGATACGATTGAATCTTTCCATGCTTTCTTGCATTGCTTTAAAGCTGTCTTGAAAATTGTCTTGAAGCTTCAGGCTGTTTTTTTCTAACTTCCTCATCTGGTTTTCCTGCTTCTGGTTGTTTTCTTCTATTTTCTTCATCTGGTTCTGGTTGGTTTCTTTTATTTTTTTCATCTGGTTCTGGTTGGTTTCTTCCATTTTCTTCATCTTGTTCTGGTTGTTTTCTACTATTTTCTTCATTATAGCGGCAAACATTGATTTGAAGTCTATAACGCTGTTTGTTGCTGGGTTGCATACTTTAATCTTTTCTTCTTCCTCCTTTTTTTTCCAAATTCGTATGTCCCAATACCGATACCACGCTGCTTGAATTCATCTATTAACCGCTTTTGCAATTCCGCTTTATTGCCAGTTGTCGGCAGATCCAACTTACTCAGCTCCAAAATTTAGCTCGTCAAATTGCATTGCAATTATTTATTTTCTATTTTGCAATCCCACTTCTGACACCAGTTGTTACATTTATTTAAATTATAAACGTGTTATTTATGAGTTCTTTATTTGCAAAATAATTACATAAAAATAATTTTACAGCAACAATGCTTTGAAATATTTGAAGTGAAAATTCCGTGCGGAATTCAGAACATTCCTGATAATTTTTTTTTATATACGTAATTATTTATTAATCTAGTTAGTTGTATTTTTTTTCTTACTAGCAGTGCCCACGACTTCGTCTGCGTGTCATTTCTAATTTTCTTAAAAAGCAAATTCTACTATTTATTCCAGAATTTTGTAGACAGTGTTACAAATTTTGTATCTACAAAAATAAAAAGTGATGACAACTGTTGTGGGTAAAATTGGGTGCTTTCACATTTGTATTTTTATTTTGTTACGAATTGACTTATTTTTCAAAAAAATAAACTATTCTGTATTAGAACCAAGGTTTTTAGGGACTTCCGCAAAAAAATTTGTTCAAATCTATCCAGTAGTTTTTAAGTGATGCGAACACAGACAGACAGACAGATAAAGATTCCAAAAATAGATGTTTTGTATTCCATCGATGGATTACTATCCACACCAACAAAATTTTAAAAAATATTTCGTCTACAAAATTTATCCCGTTTTAGTTTTATTATATGTATAGATATATTTTTGTAGATTGTAATAAAATTTGTTATTTTAACCCTCCGATGAGTGAGAAGCCTTTTCAAACTAAAATTACTCCTACTTCGGCCAATACAAACCAGCCCCCCTAAAGTCACTCTGTGGTCCAAGAAGAGATTGTTGGGCATCTTTTGGAAAAAAATCAAGCCGATCGGATCATTACTTTAGGAGTTATTGAGGTTTTAGGGAGAATAGTACGCGGACGTGGGAATAGGTCCGTATGGAACTTGTACTGAATTTCACTAATAAATGCATGTTTTTGGGCATCATTTTAATTTTTTATTGTTTCAACACATAATTTACTTGTTATAAACACAAAGACATTAGGGACGATGATAAAAACAAAAAATTCGAAGAAAAATTCGAAGACATGAACTTTATTGCTTTCAAGGAAAGTCACAATATTCTAATTTTATACCACTAGCAATAAACAAGTTCTTAGAATTTTTTGTTCTTAGTATTTTCTTCTTAGTATTTTTTGTTCTTAGTATTTTTGTTCTTAGAATTTTTTGTTTTTATCATCATCCCTTATTGAGTTTAGGTAGACGTACGAAAGAGTATAAAAGAAGTTGTAGTTTCGTAAACCAAATCAGCCAAAGTTTAGACAGCGAAGAGTAAAATCGTGTGTGATAGAAACAAAAATATAAATATGGCAGATTCAAGTAATTTGGACGTTGCTGAAATTGTTGTACGCCGTAGTACACGTTACCAGCAAATGACTGCGGATGAAAGGCGTGCAGCTGATAGTAGATTTGCTGATTTTATGGATGAAGAAATTGATATCGCTGCAATTGATAATTGTGAAGTTGAGGATGATGAAGTGCGACCAACCTGCTGAAGAGTCAGATGCCGAAACTGAAGAATAAGCTAAATGAAGATACTGATGAAGAGGAAGAAAATGATGGACAGGAAACGAATGAAAGTTACTATATTGGTAAAGATGGCACCCAATGCAGTAAAAAAGCTCCACCAATATCACGCACTCGTAATCTTAACGCCTTTGTAGCTGGACGTCGCTGCATTGGCTGCTTTTACGATTTACAACGAAATGAAGCCTATAAAAAGGATTGACAGACGGCGGTCGTTCTTGTTACTGCTAACGAAACAATTGGCCACACCAAATATCGAAGAACGTGCCCTGAACAACCATATAACCTCATATCCAAGGATACGCAATGCGATGGAAGCATTCGATGTCAGGGTAAGAAAAACATCTTCAAATTCCAGAATAGAATATATAGTTATTTGTTTTTTATTTTTCTTTTCACTTCAGGTATTTCCAAGACCGATGGAAGGCAATGCACCGTCGTTTGCAGCTAGGTCAAGTAGACCGTCATGTCGCCTTTGCCGTTCCGAGTACAGGCGGCAGCGGCAAACGCGGGCATACTGCTTCGGCTGCGGCAACGCTGTTTGCGGAGAATATAGCACACTTTTACATCGCTGCAACACTTGCGAAGAGGGCGGACAAGAAGTACACGCTCAACAACAATAATTTTTAAACTTTTTTATAATAGTCTTTAGAAAATTCAAGCAATAAAAAAAATAAAAAAATTATTTTTATATGTAGAATTTAGTTATAAACAATAAAAAAATAAAAAAAAAATTTATATTAAAAAAACATGATTAGCAAAAAAGGTCCGTAGGGACCTTTTCACACGGCCGTGAAGTTAAGAACTGTCACTCATCGGAGGGTTAATTCTTATATTCTTATTTTTTATTTCTATTTTATGTAAGTGATTGTTTACTTTATTGGTTATTTATTTTTATGAAGTCTTTTAATTTTTTTTTTTGTTTTTTGTATAGTTTAGTTATTATTTATTTTTGATTTCTATTATTTATTTGTGGATTTTTCAAAAATAAATTTTTATCGACTTGCGATTTAGTAGCAACTAATTCAGGGAACACAATTGGGACGAACGATAAATTTTTCGTTGCAAATATTCGCCGTTAGAAATAAAACACATTGGTGCATATGAAAATAAACACAACCCCGCCGCCGACGAAATTCGTCGTGCGTGACGAACTCTCCGAGAGATTTATTTCTATTTCTTACGCCGACGAACGACGTAAAAACTAGTACAGGGTTGTCATTTCTCTTTTTAGTTTTTAAATATATATATATATATATATTAGTAAATAAAGTTATTTTTGCCTTAATTTTTTTTATTTCTTAATATACATCATTAAGTTAAACATCCACATTTATTTTCCATAAAAATGCATTCTAATGGCTTTTTCTTAATGTTAAATAACTATTTAATTTTTTTATTTTATTCTATGGTAGCACTCTCAGCTGTCATATGCAAAACAAAATAAATTTAAATATGGACAAAAGTAAACATGATGTTTATTATTTTAATAATTTTCACAAAACTCAAAATTTTTTGCCTTATTTTTTTATATGTTTACTTTTTTTTATCATAGGCAGCAAACAATTTTGTTGATCATAATAGCTGTAACTTTTTTGTCCTAATTGTGCGCCACACTGCGAATGTGCGCTGCGACTTTTTACAGACGGATTCGTCTTGCTAGACGAAATTCGTCGTTCGTCCCAATTGTCTTCCCAGCGTAACAGTGATAGATTTCTGGCTTCATCCAAGTTTCTTTGTACCTGTGATGAAGAGGAAAATAATATATCAAACAAGAAATAGAAAACGAAATACACAACAAGCAAGTTTAAACAATACTTTATGAAATAAAACCCAAGCAAAGTAGATTCAGCTTTAGGGACTCATCCGGTAAAATTAATAGCAGCCCACAGCAACCAGCAAATTCAGCAAATATTTCCAGTGGTAGTGCGATGAATAATAGTCAGGGTCAATCGACGAGTTTGTAAAGTATTTCAATAGCTCCTGAAGTTAGAGATTTGGTTTTAGGTGAAACGTTAGTTGTCTAAAGAACGTTAGAGGATAGAGTTAAAAAAATGGTACAAGATGAAGTTAGCGAAATTAAGAAGTCGATAAGAGAGATAACGAAAGTTGTCGGAGAACTATCAAGAGCAGGTTTCCGAACTCATGAATAAGTTGATTCTCATCAAATGGTTCGCAACGCTATAAGCGAAAATAATATTAATCATCTCTCAAATATAAATTCTAATATTCCTCCACATACTAAAAGTAACGTAAATTTTTGTCCATAACAAATAACTTAGCAAATAATGGAATTGCAACAGGCAACATTAACCCTTTGAGTGAGATTAGGTTTATTCCAAACGGCCAGTCAGCTTCTGAAAATATAATTATAAAAAAAATTAATATATGTACGTATAGATAAAAGGGGGATACTTTTTGTTGGAAACAATACCCACACGATAGTTGAAGACTTTCAGTCTAATTGATAAATGTACATTAAGAGTTTATAAGCCTTTAATAAGCAAAAGTCGACAAAGAAGTATTCATAAGCGTTTAATAGCCTAATAAACCTTTAATAAATATTAGTTTTTTATTGTAGCCTCTACCTCGCTTTAAACCAAAAATAAAATAAATTTTGTTATTAAGATATTTTGTTTAAAAATTAAAGTTTGTCCTGGGGTAGAAAAAGTAGAATGACAAAATAGTCGATAACCATATTTTCAAAATTGCGTATCATTAAAGTGTTTAAAAATATCTCGTGATGTCTCAAACACTTTGTTGCGGAATGGGACAATATGGATGTCATAGAAGATCTTGTTAAAATTTCTATCAAGCTCCTTACAAGTAGCAAACAAATCGTTAACCCATTATGAACCGAGCGTTAAAGATTAATAACTAGCCCTTAGATCTAGTTTAAGAAGTACCCGGGAAAGCATACATACATATAAAAATATTTTTGTTTTAACAAATGGAGCGCGTTTTGTTTAACAAGATGAAAATATTCGCAAATTTTAAAGTTAAATAACACTTAACTGGTTTGTAATTGGATAACATTTTTTGTAAGATACTGATAATTTGTTTAAAAAGCATTTATATGATACCCATATAAGGAGGATATTTGAAATATTGCAAATTTTATACAAAAACCTCAGGGGTCCGTAACTCTGAAAATATGAGGTTTCGCAGGTTTTATTATATTACTTTTTTACCTTAAAATTATTTCTCCTAACCCCGGGAAATTTTTATTACTTTTAATTTTTGCTTTTCTCTGACCTTTTTCGTTTTTATTTAATTTCTGTTGTTTAAGTTCTTTTTGAACTTTCGGGCTTTTAAGGTCGAATTTATTTCATTTATTTAATTTGCAGCTACTGGGTAGTTTAGCCCATTTGTTCCATAAAATAAAAAGAAAAAAATTTATTTGAATACAGAAGTATAAAAAACGTAATAAGCTCTTTAAAGGTACATTTAGCCGACCGTTGAAATCGTTAATGTAAAGTAAATGTAGCTGTACAGTAAATATAGTTGTGCTTATAGAATGTGTAAAAATGTGTCATGTGTTTTTGACATAAGCAAAAAATAAAATAAAACTGTGTTGTGTTTTATATTATTTTTTATTTTGTGTGTGCTTTTAAATTAGAATCAACACCAAAGATTTGTTTATTAGTTTAAACTTCTTGCGTTTATGTAAATTTTCGTGATTTTTTTCTGGATTCGTATATCCTGGAGAATGTTTATTGCATTCATTCGCCTGAACTAGAATCATTAATTTTTTGTCGTCCATTTTTTTCTCTATACTTTAGTTTATAAATAAATACAACACACAGTTGTTCAAACCAATGATGGCCACTTTGCAATTTTGTGTAAAAAGTTCGTAAATATTTCAATCGTACTAAAAATGATATTGTATTGTAATAATGAAAAATATAACATTTGCATAAATTATACTCAGCCTAACAATAATACAAAACACTACATGTATAAAGTATTTAACTTAGAAAAGACAACTTCATAACTTATTTAAAATTATATTGTGTGTCATAAAATTTAACACCGAAAAGGGGTATTGTACTTCACTTTAATTTATGATAGTATTTACCATCACTGGCTACATCTGTTCTCGTATTGAAATTCTATTTTCAGCAGGTTCAAAAGTTACGACTAAAGACCAGGATTCACTATCATACACAATCGTACGATTTAATCACCCAAAAATCTGACAGAATTCTGTCCTACTTTAAAAATCGTTCCAAAATGGCGTCGTAGGTGCCACACTATTATACAAAAAAGATGCAAAAACATATGATTTTAATATTTTGTTGTTTTTTCTCATCATCATCTTAAAAAAATCAACTCTGATCGCATAGAGAAAATATTTTATGAATTATTTCAAAAGATTATAAAATCGTACAGATCTGTCAAAAAATCTGTCACACACATACACTTTTAATCCACACTATCATACATTTTGAGCACACATGCAATTTTTGACAGATCGTACGACTGAGTATGATAGTGAATCCTGGCCTTAAGTGACATTTCAGTCGGATTGGCATTTGCATAGCTCTTCGTATATCAAAAATGATCAGCTGACACATCTACATTTCTACATTTGACCGTACTCGTTACTCGAATACTTTTCATATAATCTCTGACCAAGTATTTTGCAGTAACTGAGAATCTCATTTTTACTAAAAAGATTTACTGCCGATTTCACTAAATGCGAACGAACGCTTCTTTCGCATATTTGTATTAAAAAAAAAAAATAATTATATAAAAATTTGTTTTTGTTTTCAATATAACCATACGAAAGAAATGTTCATTCGCATTTAGAGAAACCGGCAGTTATTTTATGTATAAAATAAATTTTCGGGTAAATTGAAAATTGGTTTTTAAAAGCACTAAGTATAAAATGATAATAGGAGTTGCAAGGTAAAAACGTTACATTGCTTAAAGTGTAAATTACACTGCACAACAATATGGCAGCTTTTGCCTGCTGATTGACTTTTATGACATTATATTTACTAATTTGACGTTACTGATTTTAAATATGCCCTCAGTGTTTTTGTAACAGCTCTAGTTTACGAGATTAAGCTTTGTTTAAAAATCGCTGTTTTAGTCAATTAATTTGCTTCTAATTAAAAAATATATTTAGTTTTGTAATAAAATTTAACATGGCGTCATCAAGAAGAGTTTGTTTCAATGATCCGAATCATTTTTGTGGAGAATATATATTCAAAGAATACCGTTTGAATGTGACAGCGTTTGTTATTTAGACTTAAAAAAATTACTTTGGTCATGCACTGGAAATGAAGGACAAGCCTTGGATTCCAAAAAAGGTATGTAAAACATGCGGTGAGTTTCTACGTTTGTGGACAAATCAAAAAAGAAATAGATTTCGGTATGAAACGGCAATGATCTGGATTAAACCCTTGAACCACTACTACGACTTTTATTTTTGTTTAGTGAATATAACTGGCATTAACCAAAACAATCGAGCCAAATGGGAATATCCTTTCATACGGTCGGCACATAGACGTGTTTCTAGTCGTAAAATATCGCTTTGATCTGAAGCTGATGCCTGAGAGTACAGATAGCGATTTTGAATGTGACCTGAAAGCGCCAAAACTATTCAACCAAAATTGTTTAAACGACCTTGTCAGAGATTTGGGACTGTCAAAGGCTACCTCAGAAATTTTGGCGTCTAGGCTAGAAGAAAGAAATTTAGTAACAAGAGAAACCAAGGTTTCTTATTACCGAATAAGAGAACAAAACCTCATTAAATATTTTGTTGAAAAAAATGATTTCGTATTTTGTAAAGATGTACCTGGTTTAATGGTTGCAATGGGACTTTAAAATTATGTCCTTAGTAAGTGGCGTCTATTCATAGACTCCTCAAAAAGGAGTCTAAAATGTGTTCTCTTACACAATTGGAATAAAAAGGCTCGTTGCCTATTGCACATTACACAAAATTTAACGAAGAATATACAACTATTGCTCTAATTCTAGACATAATTTCATATGTGGAACACAATTGGCTCAAAAATGGTCAACTTTATTTTAGGCCAACAAGGTGGTTACACGAAATATCCCTGTTTTATTTGCCAGTGGGAAAGTAGAGCTAAATGCCAACATTTGTATAAAAAATTAGCCACCTCAAAGGCTCGGATGTAACATGAGTATCAAGTTGCATTTTCTTCACAACCACTTGGTCATGTTTCCGCAAATCTAGGAGGCTTAAGTGAAGAACAAGGCGAGAAATTTCATCAGGACCTGCGCATCATGGAGGAGCGCTATCAGGGCTACTGAAATGCACATATGTTGGCTGACTATTGTTGGAGCATTCAGAGCAAGAAAATTTTTTAAAAGAAAGTTATTTTTGTTAAAGGAATAAAATAAATTTAAATTGTTTCTAAAATTATAGTGTTTTATTATGAAAAAACATTCGATTTGCAACATTATTTGCAACGCATGGGTAACTTTTATCCACATGAATCTGCATAAACATCAAACCGCACTTCCTTTAAAATTATTTAGACATATTTTTCGCCAATATTAGTGGCTTTAGCTAAGAAATTGACGAGCTATTTATATAGACTTTTTTTTTATCAGCTAATAGGTCCACTGGAACGCGCAAATGATGACAGATTTTTTCTGCATTCTCGTTATATATGAAGGTCTTAAAAAATAATTTTTATTTTAAGAGCTTAATTAACTAATATTTACAAGGAAAAATATGGTGTTTTTGTGTAAAACAGCTTATGCGCCATATTTTTTGAACTAGAGCTGATAGCAAAATCTGACTACAGATTTGAAATCCTCATTAAAAACTAGACTAGAATCATGTTTTATACTCCAATCATCAGAAATGCTGTTGTGCAGTGTTAGTTATTAAACTGTTTATAAATAAAATTTTTATTAATGGTTTATTAAACGAAAACTCAATAACTATTGTAAACTTTAAGTCTACTATAAGAACTTTTTATGCCTTAGACCGTTTATATTCAGAATTGGGCATCTTTAAGTTCACTACCATGTAAGCTGGAACGAGATATATGAATTGGCCAACACCTTAACACAATATCCATTTCCGACCCCATAAAGTGTATATATTCTGAGTTCTTATGCATAGCGAAGTCTATTGAGCAATCATCTTAGAAGTAATTGCAATCAAAAAGTGAAATAATTCCAATCAAAAAATATGTGGGGCGATAGAGAATTGAAAAATAAGAAACAAAACATCAAGTAAATTATTGTTGTTTTTTTTGGCCACCAAATTTTGATTTTTGTATGTATAATCTTTTATTTTAAGCTAATTAGGCCTAAATTGATCCATGTAAATAAAAAACCATTTTTATTACATATTTCCCCAACGTTTCGTGAATTTTTGGTTCACTTTCTCAAGGGGTCGTCTATTTAATTAAAAAGAAGAAAATTTAACACAGTTACAATTAAAAACAATTACCGCGAAAATGTACAAAAATATGTTCACTTGACTATGACAGTAGAGTTTACATTATTAAATTAAGGATTTTTTTAAAAATAACAATAAAAAACAATATTAAAACATGAATTAACAAACACAAAATTTAATTTAAACTGTTTCTTAATTTAATGCGAGTTTATAACTGGCGCTGTGTCCTCTTTAATGTTCATTGTTTTGTTTATTTTTTGTTGTATTCTTAAGCTTTCTATGTATTCTTAAAGCCCAACTATAATGTGCATAAGCTAGCTTTAGTTTATGTCAAAAATTCAACGAAAAGCCTGTCAAATGCTTAGGTAACTTCTCAAAGAAATTTATGTGGCTACAATGTACATATATAAATTTAGTAACTTATTTGCCACAGTTGCACATTTATGTTTTTTCGTACTTTTGCCAAAAATAATTTCTATATAAATCAACAAAATTTTAAAACTAAAATGCTTTAAAGAAAATATTTTATATATTTAATAATATTCACAAACACATTTACATATTTTGGTTTATTTATTTTTTAATTTATTATTCAAGCACAAGGTCTTTTATTTTTAATTTTTTATTTTTTCAATATTTCGCTCCGAAATATCAGAACGGTTAGAGAAATCAAAAATTTTTGACTGCAATAAGTATAGAATGGCATACAAAACACACTATACATTAAAAAGACTATTTAGTAAAACTAAAGATAAAATACCGAATCTAGAATTATCAAATTTAGTCTTTAAAATTCCTTGTAGCGGAAAAGACAACGAGATTTGCAACAAAGTATATATAGGAACAACAAAAAATAAACTAAAAACTAGAATTGCTGGTCATAAATCTGATCAAAGATATAGAAATATTAATTCACAAAAAACTGCATTATCATCTCATTGTGCTGGATTAAATCACTATCCTAATTTTGAATATGTTTCAGTAATAAACACAGAAAATAATTATAAACGGCGGTATATGTTAGAAATGTTACATATAATTAATACACCAATAGCACACAGAATTAATTTTAAGGCAGACACAGATAATGTAGCTCAAATTTACAGACACTTGATAAATAAGAAATAATATTGTACTTTATTTTTTGTTACAAAAATTTTTTATATGACAAAATAATTTTATGTTTTTTGTTTTATGTTAGTTTGAAAAAATTTTTATACCTTTTTTGTTGTTACTTTTTTGTGTTCAAATAAATATTTCTTTGTCCTGAAGATGCTACACAAGGGAGTAGCGAAATATTGAAAAAATAAAAAATTAAAAAATTAAGAATAATAAATTCAAAAATAAATAATTAAAAAGGTAAAATAAAAAACTATATTAATATTTTGGTTTATGTTCTAAGAAAATGTAAAAAGAAAATATTACAAATTATTTTCTGATTTGTTTTTGTGGCCAACCGTACTAAAAAATGCAACGATGTTCATCGCTTAATCGTATACACATGTGTGTATAAATACAAATTTAATTTAAATATATTATAATTGTAATAAATTCGCCATAAAGAAAAATGTTGTTTTTTCTACATTTTTTATTGAATTAAAACTAAAAAATGCAACAATTTTGGTCTTAATTAGAAAATTTCTTTATTAGTATATAAACCAAAGCACAATCAGCTGTTTCCGTACGGAAAGTGCGACCAGTTTCGTACCTTGCATAAAGAAATGAAATTTAACGAAACTTGACGAAAAGTTATCTTATTCACATTATAGTTTACCACATATAATTTAATGTATTTGCACAGTTTTATAAGTTGGCATAAGCTAGTTTATGCACATTATAGTTGGGCCTTTAAGCTTTCTAGTGAAAGTCCGTGGAGTATTGTTAGAAAACCAGGGATAAATCGCTTTGCTTAGATGCTAGGGAATTAAATAAGTTAAATGTGAAGGAAGCAAAATTGACGAAACATATTATATAAGCAGGCCGTACACCGCGCTCACCATTGCAGGGATACATTTTTACCAGTTTCGAGTAATGCCATTCGATCTCTGCACAGCTGCTCAACGCCTTTGCCGCTCAATGGATAAGGTTATCCCAACACATCTTAAGAAAACGTTTTTATATATTTGGACGATTTGCTCATCATATCTAATGATTTTGACAAACATTTGTATTTGCTAGAAGAGGTGGAGAAATGTTTAAAAGAAGCAAATCTCACAATAGGACTTAGTAAGTCCCAGTTTTGTTTTGAACGCCTAAAATATTTAGGATTCAGATTTGGTACCGGAATGCCAAAAACTGATCCAAGTAAAGCTAAATTGGTACAGGATACCAGTGCCACCAACAATGTTGGTGTAAAATAAACAGTGAATTTTAATGAAAGATGTTTTGTCTCTTCTCGAGGGCCACGAATAATTAAAGAAATTCTATTTCGACGAATCCTGGACACCGATGAGTGATACCACAGGCATAGATAGTATCGTCGCAATGTTGTCCAAAATACCATGCTTAGAAGAATTAAATATTACTGATCTTTTACATTTTGAGACAACCTGATTTGAAAGTGGGGAATACTTAGAATTGCACATGTTAAAGATAATTCAGAAATGTTGCCAGGCTTAAAAGAAGAAAATGGATTAATATATAAAAAGTTTGGTTTTGATCCTTTAGCTGAGGAAAGTTAAAGGAAACTCTGGTTTCCTGACACCATTACACAAGCCCCGATAGGAAACGCCCATGTAAGATCAGAAACAGCTCACGGAGACATTGTCATGACACTAGAAACACTAAAAAGGTTTTTCTATTAGTCTAAAAAGATGTCACAAGAATTTTATAACATCCTGTCAAATTTGTAAGAAAACGAAACCCGGTAATTTGAATCTTTATCCTGACATAGCAAAACGAGACGAGTAATATCCGAGAAATCATTTCAAAAATGCTAAATAGATTTTATTGGAATGTATCCCATTTCACCAAATTTATCTTTTTAAAGGCGATGAAGAAGCCACAACAAGTAACGTTAGTGATTTTCTATTGCGCTAAATATTCCACAAATTGGGTGTACCAGAGGTGATACACAGTGACAACGGGAGCTAGTTTATTGCAAAAAATTACGAAAATGTATAAAAAATCTACAAAATAAAGCACATAAAACCGCTGCATACTCTCCGCCAATCAGTGCAAGTGATTGGGATATGTAGTTATCAGAAATAGAATGCGCGCTTAGAGTTTCAGTCCATACAGCTACAGGTGTTATCCAATTTTTTGCTGTTTTTGGTTATCACATGTATAATAGTGGTGCAGAATACATATAAATGGGTAGGAAATTACAGTATCTTACAGACCATAAGATACTAGAATTAAACCGAAACGAAAATATGCAAATTATTAGGGACAAAATTAAAAAGAACATGCTAAAGGCATATAATCGAAGCACTGAAAGGTATAATAGAGGTACCAGAAATATTAGGCTTGTCCTAGGACAAGAAGCTAACAGAAGAAATACAATCCTTACTAGTTTTAGCAAAAATATAAATTCGAAAATCTGTAGAAAAAGTTTAAAATGAAGGGTAGTTAAAATTATAGGCAATAACATGTACGAAATTAAAGATTTACAAGAAACATAAATCAGTGGGTACGTATCATGTTAAAGATGTTAGGATTTAGTTTTTATGGGAGACTGCGACGATTTTGGGGCAAAGGATTGTAATATTTTAATATAATTAAGAATATTTTTTTAAAAAAGACTTAAGGGGAAATCAGCGAGAACTGTGATCTTATAATTTAAAAGATAAAGAAATAGCTCACCTTTCAGAATAGATGCAATACTAGGATAGGATATAATCTGTGATATATAGCCAATTATCAAACAAAACTCCGTGCGAGTGTTTTCACTTTTCTTTTTTCTCCCATTTTGATTGACTGCGGAAAGTAAAAAAAAAATCGGGGGAAAAAGCAGGTATTATGAATAAAAAAAGAAAAATTATATGTAAATAAACAAAATAACTCCCTTCAAATTACGATGATACCACTTTTTTCTTATTTTGTTCCCACGGAATTTATAATTGGAGGAATTTTTTCTCGACAAACTTTTTTTTCGTGGGAAAGTTATAGCACGTCCATTTTGTTTAGCCAATATTAATTAGGTTTCTGGTACGTTTTGTTGTGTCCTTATATCTAATATGCGTAATGTTACTTCCCGTAGCTATTTCCAAGTTCTCGTCAATATGAGAAATAAGCCAGTTTTAGAAACTTTTCCATAGAAAGTTTTCTGAGATGTGAACTATCAGCATGGAGAGTCCTTTATGCTTGAGAAGAGGGGTAATGGCGTTTCCAAGTTGAGTTAAAATCCGGAAAAAATCTTAATAATTCCTTTTAATAAACTGACTCGTTTTTTTAGTTTTAACACATACATATTAATAAATAGGCGAAGTCATTTAGACATTGAACATTTTAAGGTTATAGAATATTAAATAAAAATACTAATAGTTTATTAAATTCAATTCGGGGACCAATTACACGAAAGATTCTTGGCAATTATGTGAAGCCACTATGTCTTTTCATGTTATAATGGCATTATTCGGCGAAGTCTCCGGTTTGATTGAACTTGGACAAAACTAATTTTAAAATATTACAAGAGATATGTAACTGGAAAGTCACAGAGTTCCGCCAATTTTTATTGTACACGGGTATACTTGTTTTAAAGGATAGAGTTCATGAATATTTGTACTATTTCGTTGTGCATCCCGTTTGTTATCCTGCCCGAGAACATGCGAAAGAAATTTCGACACTTCTCAAGTTCTGTTAAAACTATTTGTGGAAAACTTTCCTCTGATTTTTGGAGAAAGCGTTGATACCACGAAATCAATGTCAGACATGGGGGTGGGAGTGCAGTAATCGATGTTATCGGGAACAACCGAGGAATGGCCCAAGATGGCCGCATGTCCAAAGTCCCCCGACCTCCACGCCACTGCTGCATCCAGTCTGACCGCTGAGTTCATGGCCAATTGTTTGGCCATGAGATCGACCGGTAGCCAGTGTAGCATTGTAAAAAGGGCCCTCGATGGTGTGGTGCGTATTGCGCCAGTGACCATCAAGGCCGAGGTACGCAGTATCTTGTTCAATATACTGCAGTTCGCCAGTTTGCCCAGTGCAGGCCACCATACGAGGACCCCATACATTAGTATGGGTTTTATCACCGTGTCAAAGAGCCAGTACGACGTCCTGGGATTAATACCCCAGTGCCTATGGCCCTTCTACACACATACAAGGGCACTGAGGCCCTATCCGCCCGAAAACGGACATTGGGGGTTCATGACAGTTTCGAGTCCAGGATAATACCTAGATACTTCGCTCTGTCAGACAACCCAAGCTCCACTCCATTAAGGAGTGGTAGCGGAAAAGCCGGAATCTTGTTTCTTCTCGTGAAGAGCACAAGCTCCGTTTTCCGAGCGTTCGCGCTAAGCCCACTCTTAGTACACCACCTACTGACGCAGCCCAGCGCCGATTGTAGACGTTGCGATAGCGTGTCGGGGTATTTTCCCGACACTGCAACCGCAACATCATCCGCATATGCCACAGTCCTGAACCCCTTGCAGTCCATTTCTGTCAGTAATGCGTTCATGGCAAGATTCCAGAGAAGGCGAGATAATACCCCCCCTTGAGGTGTACCACACTTAGCTACCCTGTATATGGTAGCTAGCCCCATGCTGGAAGTAATGACCCTATTAGTCAATAAATTCCATATAAAGTTTATACTCGACCGACTTACGTTCAGTCCCTCCAGGGCCACCGTGATGGCCTCCGGTTTCACATTGTTGAAGGCCCCTTCTATATCTAGAAAGGCAACCAATGCATATTCCTTATGCTCTAGGGATTTCTCTATGCATCCCACAAGCGTGTGTAGTGCCGTCTCAATAGATCTGCCCTTGACATACGCGTGTTGAGAGGCGGAGAGTCGGCCCGGATTAATCGTCCTCCTCAAGTGAAGGTCAATTATCCGTTCCAGAGTTTTCAAAAGGAAAGAGGATAGACTTATAGATCTAAAGTCCTTCGGTTCAGTGTGCGAAGTCTTCCCTCCCTTGGGAATGAAGACCACAGAGCAAAAGGTCCACGGTTCAGGAATATACGACCATGTGATACATGCTGTGTATATCGGAATTAACCATGGTATAACAATATCCCCATTATGCTGCAAATCAGCCTGTATAATGCCGTCAGTCCCCGCTGATTTAAACGGGTCAAAACTACCCAAAGCCCACATAAGTCCCTCCCTATTTATAGGGAAAGGAACTAATGCACGGCAATCAAGAGAGGCTGTGTCATCTCCCCTAAAAGGAGCACAGCCCGGAAAGTGAGTCTCCATGAGAACCTCAAAGGTCTCTTGTGCACTCAAGGTCCAATTGCCACATGGCTTTTTAATGAAACTGTAGAATAAATAGACTGATGTGTATTTGTAAATTGTCAAAATTAGAAATGAATCTTTATTTTCGATTTCTTTTCCTTATCAACTACTTATGAGAAGTTCGCTTTTTGTGTTTTTGCGAAACTTCCCTAGCTTAGCTTAATTAAGTTTATCAGTAGAAATATGAATACAAAAAAAATATCTGGTTGAATTAGTTCACACGCTTTCGGTAATAACAAAATATAAATATAAATGCTGCGTTAACAAAATTTAATTCACATAGGCTAGAGCTTATACAAAAAAAATAGAATAGTAAGTTTGTTTATTTTAAATATTAGGTTACATCAAAAATAATTTTAAAATTAAATGAATAACCAAAACGTCTCACAATTCTTTAGATACTGACCTGACTTAATCTAACGATTTATTTCAAAGAGTGAAATGTTTAAACAATTTTGCATGTTGATGTATTGTATTATTGATAGATACACTACACCCCCAATCTTTTAGAAAAATTTCATAAATTTTTTGTTAAAAAAAAATTTTGAAATTAAGTTGTTTTTAGTTTTATGTTATGTTACAATAAATTTTTTTTTTTTTTTTTTTTTTTTTTTTATTGGTATGTACTATATTTATTTCTTATTATATTTCTTAAGTAGATTTTTATGTATAATTTTAGTTTTACCATTTATATTTAATTCTACGTTTACATTATCTATATTTATTATTTCATATGGGCCATGATATGGTTTTTCATTTTTCTTCCTATTTTCTATTTTTATTAAAACTAAGTCTCCTATACTTATGTCTATGCTATTTTTATTTTTCTCCGAATCTAGACTTCTTTTTAATTTTGTTGCTTCTATTAATTTTCTTGCATTTTCTAACGAATTTTTTAGTCTTATTTTTAGTTCATTTGCGTAATTTTCAAGGTTATAAATTTTGTCATTGTTTGTAATCTGTTCACCTGGTAAGTTGGGTAGTTTACCAAAAACTAGTTCAAAAGGTGAGTATTCTGTATCAACGTGAGGTGTGGTATTGTATGCAAAACAATAATATGGAATCCATTCATCCCAATCTTCGTCTTGCACAAATGATAAAAAATATTCATTCAACACTCGATGATTTCTTTCTATAGTACCAACCGTCTCGTGATGGTAAGGTGTTGAAAAACTTTGTTCTATGCCAAGTAGTTTACATATCTCTTTAATCAATTCATTTGTAAATTCAGTACCTCTGTCGGATTTTAATGTTTTAAATATACCATGTTTCAATATAAGATTTTCAACTAATCCTTTTGCTACTTGCTTGGCTTCTTTTGTTTGTAATGGGCAAGCGATAATGTATTTTGTTAGTTCGCATTGCATGGTAAGTATATATCTGAATTTTTCTGATGGACGTAGTGGTCCTACTGTATCAATTACAATTGTTTCAAATGCGTTTGTAGGCGTATCTGTAACGTTTAAGGGTTCTTTGGTATGTTTTACTTGTTTATTCCTTTGGCAGAGATCATATATTTCTTTTTTAATCTCAGCAAAGTTTTTCTAATACCGAAATGACCTCCACTTGGACTTTTGTGGTATAAGTCAATTAATTCATTTTGTTTTATATTATCTTTTATTTCTTTTGGCCTGGTATAAAGTAATATTTCTACATTATCATACTTTCTATTTAATATATTTTTAAATTTCTCCGGAGTTATAATTTCAAATATGTCATCGTCTCTGCAGAGAGCAAATTTTTTACATTTAGAATGGCATTTTATTATATATGTGAGTTTCTCCAGTAAGTTACCTAAGTAAGTAGGATTATCGCTACACATAATACATATTTGATTCATTGAGTCATTTTCCTCTATATTTATTCTTTTTGTCGACTTTTTATTTAATATAAATTTAATTTTTCTTGCATGCTTAATATCGTTTAAAGAAGTGCAATCCCAAATTGTGAGTTGATCAGACTCTTTTGAGGTTTTGCATTCTGAGGCCTTTATTTTGTTCTAATGTTTTCTTTATACTTGTATCATTTTCAGTCGGTATTAGTTCTTTTAGCATTGACGAGTCTAATTTGATTCGTGATAATGCGTCGGCATTAGTGTTATCTTTTCCTTTTTTGTAAATAATGTCAAAATCATAGTCTGACAGTTCAAGTCTTATTCGTGTCAATTTAGATGAGGGATTTTTGTGTGAGAAAAGTGCTATCAATGGTCTATGATCCGTAATTACAGTAAATTTTCTACCATATAGATAAGGTCTAAAAAAATTTATAGCCCAATGTATTCCTAACAATTCCTTTTCTATTACTGATCTATTCTTTTCATGTTTATTTAGAGTTCTACTCGCATATGATATCGGTAAATCCTTTCCTATTATACCTTGTGATAATACAGCGCCAAGAGCAAAATTAGATGCATCTGTGGTTAGTACAAAATTTTCATTAAAATTTGGATACTGAAGTATGGGAGGGTTCATTAATTTTGATTTAAGCTCTTCAAAAGATTCTTGACAGATTCCTGTCCATTCAAACTTTACATTCTTCCTCAATAACTTGTTTAAGCATTCTGCTATTTTAGCGAAATCTTTAATAAATCGTCTATAATAATTACAAAATGCTATAAAGCGCCTTACGTCATCTGCATTTGTTGGAATTGGATAATTTTTTATAGCTTCAAATTTTTGAGGATCTGGTTTGATACCTTCCGAAGTTATTAAATGTCCAAGGTATATGACTTCATGTTGCAGAAAACAACATTTCTTTGGGTTTAGTTTGAGATTGCATTTTTTTAGTCTTTCTAAGACCTTTATCAAATTATTGTTATGGTGTTGTATGCTACATCCAAAAATGATTATGTCATCCACATATATAAATGCTTCTGACTCCAAACCTGAAATTGCTATGGTTAACATGCGTTGGAAACTGTTAGAAGATATTTTTAAACCAAATGGTAATCGTGTGAATTGATAGTGGCCAGTTGGAGTTGAAAATGCTGTATATGGTCGAGATTTATGATCAAGTTCAATTTGGTGAAAAGAACTTGTCATATCCAGTGTTGAAAAGTATTTAGCGCGACCTATTCTATCAAGAATGTCATCTAGCCTTGTTAATGGGAATTTATCGTTTACAATTTTATTATTAAGTGATCTAAAATCCACCACCAGTCTCCATTTTGCTAAATCAGTTTGTCCCTTTTTAGGAACTAGAAGGAGTGGCGAATTGTAAGGGCTAATCGATGGTTCTATTATATTATCTTTAAGCATTTCTTCTATTTTTGAATTTATTTCATTTGTATGGGCCTGTGGTAATCTGTAATTTTTTATATAAACTGGATTATAATCATGCAACTCTATATTTTGTGTGTAAAAATTATTTGTAGTTAATTCTTCATCCTCTAGATGGAATACATCCTGAAATCTGTCAATAATAGAAAAGAGTTTATCTTTATCATCATTGTTGTTACTTTTGTCTAATGAGAGACCTTTTAAAATTTTATTAAAACGAGAGGGATCTTTTGTTTGATTGTGTTTCTTTTGGAATTGTAGAATCTCATACTTGTGTAATGGTACTACTTGAATTTTTAAATTCTCTAAAACTATATCCTGTTCCGTTGCATTTAGCAACTTTATGTGTTTGTGTCCTTTTGCAGGTACAATAACATTTGCCAAATAGACGCCTTCCGATATTTCTCTACTCTGTATTAAACTGTTTTCTTTTATATTTAAGTTAAATGGTGTTATTATCTCTGTTCTTGCTGGTATTCTCACCCGATTTATACAAATTGAATTGTTTTCAATTGGAATTTCAATGGTTTCGTTCTCTATACGCATTGTTAAGATATATCTATCATAATCTATGTTACATCGATAATTGTTAAAGAAATCAATTCCTAGTATTCCGTCAGTCTTTATTGGAAAATCATTATTTACAAGTTGAATCTTTTGAACAATTAATTTATTTTCCACATTTATTCTTATTAAAACAGATCCCAATGTATTAATTTGGTCTTTAAAAATTCCAGTCAAATGACAATAGTCATCAGGGTTTTCGTCATATTGATTTAGAAGATTTTCTTTACATAAGGAAACATCAGCTCCTGTGTCTATTAAAAATGTTATTTCTCTGTCCGTATTTAGTACTTTTAATTTTATATAGTTTTGAAAAGTTGTGGTTATGTTACATATTTTTCTTAATTTGTTTCTTCCGGAGAAATTCCGTGAATGTTCTCCGGAACTTGGTAGTTTTCCTGGTTATTTATTTGATTAATGTTCCTAAATGTGTTATTAGTATTTCTGTTTCTGTTTACATTATTGTTGTTATTATTGTAGTTTGATCTTCGTCTGTCGAGGTTTGTGATATTCTGTCTATGCGTATTATTTCTATAGTTATTTCTATTATTGTTGTGTCTGTTAGTATTGTTTCTGTACTGATTCCTATTAAGATAGTGGGAGTTGTTATTGTTCCTTGTATTATTGTTATTGTTATTATTCCATGAATTATTATTTCTAGAATAAATGTTTCTATTATTTTGTTTCTGTCTAACATTTTGGTACATGATGTTGTGCTGTGTATTAGAGGAAATGGCTTCTTCTGCAATTTCCAATGCTTCAGAGAAAGTTTTGACTCTGCTAGCTTCTATTGTTTTTGCTATGTCCCTATCAGTTAGTCCATTTTTAAATGCATTGAATGCAATTATATTGTTTGATTGTATTATTGCATTCCTATTTGCTTCACCAATATTTGAGATTTGTAGCTCGTTGAGTTCAGTTATTAAACTGTCGATTTTTTCTGCAAACTTTCGAACGTCACCTTGTTGTTTTATTTTGTTTAAATTGTTAAGTATGTTATTTGGTGTTTCTTTAGATTTGTAACACTTTCTTAATTCATTGGTTAACTCTTGTAAACTTGTAGGCACGGAATTTTGTTTAATTCGATTTTGTACCCTTTGTTCCAATCTTGTTTTTAAAACGAATTGGAAAAAACTTGGTTTTTTGGTGTCTTCAAGTGTATTTTCTATAAATTCCAAATTAGAAATAAAATTACTTAATTCTTCTCTTCTTCCTCCAAAAATTGGAATAAGTTTTGATATCGAAGCCAAATCTGTCGTATTCATCTTGGTTAATTGAATATTTTCTATCCCTTTTGTCGTGTAAACTATTTTTTCATGTAAAGATGTAGGTAATTTTAGATCTAAGCCTTTTTTTGCAGTTATTTGTAACAACTTTTCCCTTAGGTCAGTGAAGAATGCTTCAGCTGCTATTTTATGTGCGTTAGTCAGTCGATGGTAATGTACGTTAAGTATAACTCTGATTTCTTCCAAACAAAAAAATAAATTATTGATATGTTTTTCAATTGTGTCTTCTTTCGTAGGTCTGTTGACGCTGAGGCATTTGTAGGATTTATCAAATCTTTCTTTTATTATTCTAATTTTTATTAATATGTTTTGCCAGTCCATAAAGCAATGTTTTTATTTTTAATTTCATATTTTAGTTTTATATTTTGTCTAAATTGTCTCTACGACTAACATATTTCTTTTTCAATGATTTTTTATGTAGCTGATACAGTTTAATTAGTAAATTTATTGCATCTAAAATAACAAGTATTAGTAATAATATGTATAGTGTATTTAAGTGTTCTGTGTGATCAATTATTCTAACATTATTTACAACGTTAGCATTAGGATTTTCTATTTTTTGATTTTGTTCCACCCATAGCGGAAGTTTGTTTTTTATAAGATTTTATTTTCTTTTATTTTTTTAAAAAATTTTTTTGTTTTTTTTTTTTGTTTTTTTTTTTTTAAAGACTTTTATAGATTTTTTTATTTCTAATACTTTTTCTTGTAAATAGTTTTTGTGTTGTGTGCTGGAAGAGTTTATAATCTCGTCCTTCAGGATCTTTAGCTGGATCTTCTGTCGTGACACGAAATCTCGTCTGTTGCTTTTTGTAGCTATTTTGGTGTTTACGAATGGTACTTTTGGCTCTTCTATACGTTGTGTTTTTTTTTTTAGGAATAATGGTTTTGGTCCAATATTGAGGATGTCAGGTTTTGCTTCTCCCGTTCCCTCATTGAGAATTTTTTGCCATCTGTCCTCTGCGGCTTTTAATTCTTCGAGGATATCTGACAGTGGTTCAGTCATATGTTGGAGGATGAAATGTGTCCTTAGGATTTGAGGAGGATAAAAAAAATATTTTTATTATTTTTTGCCAAACGTGCCAATGCACTTTTTGGACTTTTTCTTTTGATCCTTTTTTAGATATGCTACAGGCACTTTCTGATATGCTATAGGCACTTTCAGATATGCTATAGGCATTTTCTGATATGCTGTAGGCACTTTCAGATATGCTATAGGCACTTTCTGAATTATGGCAGGATCGCCATGTAGAATAAATGGACTGATGTGTATTTGTAAATTGTCAAAATTAGAAATGAATCTTTATTTTCGATTTCTTTTCCTTATCAACTACTTATGAGAAGTTCGCTTTTTGTGTTTTTGCGAAACTTCCCTAGCTTAGCTTAATTAAGTTTATCAGTAGAAATATGAATACAAAAAAAATATCTGGTTGAATTAGTTCACACGCTTTCGGTAATAACAAAACATAAATATAAATGCTGCGTTAACAAAATTTAATTCACATAGGCTAGAGCTTATACAAAAAAAATAGAATAGTAAGTTTGTTTATTTTAAATATTAGGTTACATCAAAAATAATTTTAAAATTAAATGAATAACCAAAACGTCTCACAATTCTTTAGATACTGACCTGACTTAATCTAACGATTTATTTGAAAGAGTGAAATGTTTAAACAATTTTGCATGTTGATGTATTGTATTATTGATAGATACACTACAAAACTAGGGACAATGGGCGTTGCCGATAGAATCTTACGAAGTCTGCTCGTCTCGGAGGAGCCCTCCACTCCACTGCAGAAGGATCTCCAAGACCTCTGCTTCGCATTTCTTACCATATTCTTGAACCTATTCACTGAGGACTTATAAGCAGACCAGTTTCCTGATCTCTTAGCCTCATTGAAGAGCCTACGGGAGGCTTTCCGTGCCTCCGCAATATCCGAGCTCCACCAAGGTGGCTTGCTCTTACCACGGCAGATATTTAATCTGCAAGATTCCGAAGTCGCGCGCTCAAACGCATTGGTTAATGCATTCACCGCGGTTACAATGTCCCGCCGATTTTCTATTCTCGGTGGGCGCGAAAGAAAACCAGAAAGAAGGGAACGTTGACGTTCCCAGTCCGTTTTCCTTCTGTTTCGTCGGGGACTAACCCCATATATCCGAATTGCCACATCGAATTCGATATACCTATGATCAGAGAACGAGCAGTCACTAGAGACCCTCCATGCCCTAATCAAATCTGAGTGCTTAGTACTAACTAGCGTAATGTCAAGAACCTCCCTTCTATTCGCTACAACAAAAGTGGGCTCTGACCCAACGTTTACAACGTCTAAATTATTACAAAGAATGAAATCAAAAAGAGACTCACCCCTTGCATTGGAATCCGAGCTACCCCACACGACATGGTGTGCATTGGCATCTGCTCCGACAATAACCGGCAGGTTCCGTGTGGCTGCCATCCTAACCACCTTACGAAACATTGGCGGTGGTGCTTCGCATTCGTGCGCCATATCACTGGAGACTACAATAATTGTTCCGCCATTTGTCTTCCAGGCAGCTGCTATCATATCTTCATCACTGTAATCAGAGAGAATGAAGATATTCAAATTGCTCTTAGCCACTATGCATGATCTGATCTTACCTGGACCATTCATATATAGCAGCTTAAAGCCTCTAACACCAAGCCCGCAAACCTTGCCCCGATGAACCCAAGGTTCCTGGGCTAATACAACCTCCTCCCCTCTCTCTGAGATGCGGAGGAGCAGTGCAGCGGAAGCTGCCTGTTTGGGGATACGATTGTGACGGCGTCATCTTGGTCCGAATCCAAGAGGGCGTCCTCGCCAACTGCCTCGTCCATTCCCTCAAAGAATTCACCCACAAACTCAGAAATTGATAGGGTGCCTTCCTCGGCGTCATCTTGGTCCGAATCCAAGAGGGCGTCCTCGCCAACTGCCTCGTCCATTCCCTCAAAGAATTCACCCACAAACTCAGAGTTTGATAGGGTGCCTTCCTCGGAGATCAGACTGGCAGTCTCCTCATTCACCACATTTTCCGGGGTAGGCTCATGACCCTCCATCGTGATCGTTTCGAAACCGTAATAGATCTTTCCTCGTCTCTCCCGAAGCGGCGCCAGCGATTCCTGACTCAGCAGGACAACAATCCGTCTGGATGCACCTTCAGGTTCAGAAACCTTTGCTACCTTCCAATCACTGGTTGGTAGTTCAGGATTTCCTCCCCGAATGAGCTCCATTATATCCTTAGGTTCAGCAGGTTCGCCCGGTATTCGTGCCATGGCTCTAGGCCTGCGGGGTATCTCTTCAAGAGGTACCACATCAAGCTTCGCTGCTTCCCATAGGCCTTCCAAAAGAGCGACGGCCTGTTTTAACAGCATAGCCGAACGCCTGTTTGAACATGCCATGAGTTTGACACGTCCACGAAACCAACCTGCATCGTCACATTGAGGAAAGGGCCCTGGGTTGTCTTTAATGACCCTCCAGAACACTCCCATCAACTTCTTGCGTACCAACTCCCAGTTAGCGTGGGTGATGGAACTATCCGCGTCATTTCTGTCAATGACGGCGCGTACCAGGTTGGCCTTTGCAACCTCACTAAAGCTCCTGTCCATAGATTTATGCTTTGGACGCTTTGTAGTGGGCTGCTGACTCCGCGCTTGAGCCTCCTTCTCAGATCTTTGCCGTTTAGGTACATCCGTAGATGTAGAAGGGGGCTTTTGCAGGCCAGCCAGATATAATCTTGCCCATTTCAGCGAGGTAGATTCTTCCTTCTTAAGGGACTCAGATGGCTTTTTGCCCAACTGATCCACACGTTTCTCGGCAGCACGCCGTTTTAAAAAGGCCCTTCTGGCAGGTGTGGCGTGCCGTGGGGGAATTATTTTGCCTTTTGCGGCTGGAGGCACAGCTTGGGAACCCGAAATCTTGTTACAGTTATCTTACTGGCGGGGGGAGGTGAGACATTGGAACCCGAAATCTGGTTCGCAGTTCCACTGCTCACAACCGGCACTGGGTTTGCTGTGTTCCTACAGCGCCCGAAGCAGGGATTTTAGCGTTAGCGGCACGGACCTTGGCTGCTTTGGAAGTGCTTGGAGTGAAATCCAGAGGCACTTCGCTGCCTTTTTGTGCAGTCTGTCTGCATTTGGGTGACCCTGGTTTCCCAGAGTTTCCTCCTGCGCTTCCGGTGACACCAGTAGTTTGCAGACCAGTCAGGCCTGGCGTTCCAACCTGACTAGCCTGGACCTCAGTAGCATTCGATTCACCGCGGCCTGAAATCGCCACCGCGGGAATAGGGTCTCCGGAGATTATTAAGCCCCCGACCGGATACTTGGGGCATTTGCTCTTCTCTTTCATTTCATGGGGTGGGGTTTGTTGCATTTTATACATACTGCAATGTGTTTGTATACGCTGCCTAGGGTGGACTAGGCAGACCACTAAACCGCACCAATATGGTGAACAGACGCTCGTGGATTTCGGACAGTGGACCGTGGATCTAGCTGATCCAGAAAACGGACGTACCCTGACAGAATGCCCAGTCTCATTGAATGAGGAAACATTCGGTACAGTGTAGCTGATAGCCGCCCCATCGGGAAACAGACGCTATCAGGCACTGAGTGGGGGGGGGCAGTTCTTAGTTTCGCACTCACCATGAGCCCCTCTGGCATGGGTATCCCTACCAGCACGGCCTGCACGGATCACTGCACTTAAGCCTCTGCATCACGTCAAGATGACTGCCCGTCGCAGCTGTTCTACTGGTTGACGTGACAATGTATTCGCAACAATATTATCATTACCTTTACGGTACTAGACTACTGCTTTGAGGATTGCCTATTTTGGCAACCCGGAATTTATCCAATATGCAATTGGGCCAAATTCCTTTACTCAAGGGTTCGACTTGAGTTTGATAAAATTATGAGAAAAAACCTTAAATGAATAGAAATTATTTTGGCTTAAGTGAATGAATATATCTCGTATTCTTATTTCCAAAGTTAGTTGGTTAAATACATGATGTTTATAAATTACACAACTAAGGTAGATAGATGCGAAGAATGCTGATGAAGGTCGTAGCGGTCTAAAAAGTGCAGCATTTCATTCTGCTAGCGTCTAATTTTTCTCGTTTTCTTTGGAAAACGTCCGCATACATTTGTAAAATATATGTTCTTTCTAAAAAAGATTTTTAGAAATTCAATATTAAAATTTATTATTCGGAATCTTTTCAAATTTAATTTACTTTATTCGTGCTTGATTCCTTCAAATATAAATATTTCATGATATTCTCATGAAATATTTATTATTTTAAACTAAACTAAAAACTGAAATGTATTACTGCGGGGAAAGCATATCCATATGGCCATTTCACTACTGCTCAAATAGCTCATCAGTGGATTTTACCCAAATTTTGTACAGAAAACTAGAAAGTCTTATATCAAAAGCCAAATTGATGAAATGAGAACTCCATTGAATCAATAAGACAAAAGACAATAACAACTCAAAAATGTTTTATACAAAAAACACAGCAAACATTCAGTAACTATTTTTATTTTTTCTTTCATTTTTCTACATAAGGGATCCCATTGGGAACCATTTATATGTATTTGAAAGATTCAATGAAAAAATGAAAAAATAAAAATTGAAAAACAATTTTTATTAATAAGCAATGTGCAATGTGTGGTTGAATTAGTTCACACGCTTTCGGTAATAACAAAACATAAATATAAATGCTGCGTTAACAAAATTTAATTCACATAGGCTAGAGCTTATACAAAAAAAATAGAATAGTAAGTTTGTTTATTTTAAATATTAGGTTACATCAAAAATAATTTTAAAATTAAATGAATAACCAAAACGTCTCACAATTCTTTAGATACTGACCTGACTTAATCTAACGATTTATTTGAAAGAGTGAAATGTTTAAACAATTTTGCATGTTGATGTATTGTATTATTGATAGATACACTACAAAACTAGGGACAATGGGCGTTGCCGATAGAATCTTACGAAGTCTGCTCGTCTCGGAGGAGCCCTCCACTCCACTGCAGAAGGATCTCCAAGACCTCTGCTTCGCATTTCTTACCATATTCTTGAACCTATTCACTGAGGACTTATAAGCAGACCAGTTTCCTGATCTCTTAGCCTCATTGAAGAGCCTACGGGAGGCTTTCCGTGCCTCCGCAATATCCGAGCTCCACCAAGGTGGCTTGCTCTTACCACGGCAGATATTTAATCTGCAAGATTCCGAAGTCGCGCGCTCAAACGCATTGGTTAATGCATTCACCGCGGTTACAATGTCCCGCCGATTTTCTATTCTCGGTGGACGCGAAAGAAAACCAGACAGAAGGGAACGTTGACGTTCCCAGTCCGTTTTCCTTCTGTTTCGTCGGGGACTAACCCCATATATCCGAATTGCCACATCGAATTCGATATACCTATGATCAGAGAACGAGCAGTCACTAGAGACCCTCCATGCCCTAATCAAATCTGAGTGCTTAGTACTAACTAGCGTAATGTCAAGAACCTCCCTTCTATTCGCTACAACAAAAGTGGGCTCTGACCCAACGTTTACAACGTCTAAATTATTACAAAGAATGAAATCAAAAAGAGACTCACCCCTGGCATTGGAATCCGAGCTACCCCACACGACATGGTGTGCATTGGCATCTGCTCCGACAATAACCGGCAGGTTCCGTGTGGCTGCCATCCTAACCACCTTACGAAACATTGGCGGTGGTGCTTCGCATTCGTGCGCCATATCACTGGAGACTACAATAATTGTTCCGCCATTTGTCTTCCAGGCAGCTGCTATCATATCTTCATCACTGTAATCAGAGAGAATGAAGATATTCAAATTGCTCTTAGCCACTATGCATGATCTGATCTTACCTGGACCATTCATATATAGCAGCTTAAAGCCTCTAACACCAAGCCCGCAAACCTTGCCCCGATGAACCCAAGGTTCCTGGGCTAATACAACCTCCTCCCCTCTCTCTGAGATGCGGAGGAGCAGTGCAGCGGAAGCTGCTTTAGAGTGGTGAAGGTTTACTTGAGTCACCTTCACCATCCCTGTTTGCGGATACGATTGTGACGGCGTCATCTTGGTCCGAATCCAAGAGGGCGTCCTCGCCAACTGCCTCGTCCATTCCCTCAAAGAATTCACCCACAAACTCAGAGTTTGATAGGGTGCCTTCCTCGGCGTCATCTTGGTCCGAATCCAAGAGGGCGTCCTCGCCAACTGCCTCGTCCATTCCCTCAAAGAATTCACCCACAAACTCAGAGTTTGATAGGGTGCCTTCCTCGGAGATCAGACTGGCAGTCTCCTCATTCACCACATTTTCCGGGGTAGGCTCATGACCCTCCATCGTGATCGTTTCGAAACCGTAATAGATCTTTCCTCGTCTCTCCCGAAGCGGCGCCAGCGATTCCTGACTCAGCAGGACAACAATCCGTCTGGATGCACCTTCAGGTTCAGAAACCTTTGCTACCTTCCAATCACTGGTTGGTAGTTCAGGATTTCCTCCCCGAATGAGCTCCATTATATCCTTAGGTTCAGCAGGTTCGTCCGGTATTCGTGCCATGGCTCTAGGCCTGCGGGGTATCTCTTCAAGAGGTACCACATCAAGCTTCGCTGCTTCCCATAGGCCTTCCAAAAGAGCGACGGCCTGTTTTAACAGCATAGCCGAACGCCTGTTTGAACATGCCATGAGTTTGACACGTCCACGAAACCAACCTGCATCGTCACATTGAGGAAAGGGCCCTGGGTTGTCTTTAATGACCCTCCAGAACACTCCCATCAACTTCTTGCGTACCAACTCCCAGTTAGCGTGGGTGATGGAACTATCCGCGTCATTTCTGTCAATGACGGCGCGTACCAGGTTGGCCTTTGCAACCTCACTAAAGCTCCTGTCCATAGATTTATGCTTTGGACGCTTTGTAGTGGGCTGCTGACTCCGCGCTTGAGCCTCCTTCTCAGATCTTTGCCGTTTAGGTACATCCGTAGATGTAGAAGGGGGCTTTTGCAGGCCAGCCAGATATAATCTTGCCCATTTCAGCGAGGTAGATTCTTCCTTCTTAAGGGACTCAGATGGCTTTTTGCCCAACTGATCCACACGTTTCTCGGCAGCACGCCGTTTTAAAAAGGCCCTTCTGGCAGGTGTGGCGTGCCGTGGGGGAATTATTTTGCCTTTTGCGGCTGGAGGCACAGCTTGGGAACCCGAAATCTTGTTACAGTTATCTTACTGGCGGGGGGAGGTGAGACATTGGAACCCGAAATCTGGTTCGCAGTTCCACTGCTCACAACCGGCACTGGGTTTGCTGTGTTCCTACAGCGCCCGAAGCAGGGATTTTAGCGTTAGCGGCACGGACCTTGGCTGCTTTGGAAGTGCTTGGAGTGAAATCCAGAGGCACTTCGCTGCCTTTTTGTGCAGTCTGTCTGCATTTGGGTGACCCTGGTTTCCCAGAGTTTCCTCCTGCGCTTCCGGTGACACCAGTAGTTTGCAGACCAGTCAGGCCTGGCGTTCCAACCTGACTAGCCTGGACCTCAGTAGCATTCGATTCACCGCGGCCTGAAATCGCCACCGCGGGAATAGGGTCTCCGGAGATTATTAAGCCCCCGACCGGATACTTGGGGCATTTGCTCTTCTCTTTCATTTCATGGGGTGGGGTTTGTTGCATTTTATACATACTGCAATGTGTTTGTATACGCTGCCTAGGGTGGACTAGGCAGACCACTAAACCGCACCAATATGGTGAACAGACGCTCGTGGATTTCGGACAGTGGACCGTGGATCTAGCTGATCCAGAAAACGGACGTACCCTGACAGAATGCCCAGTCTCATTGAATGGGGAAACATTCGGTACAGTGTAGCTGATAGCCGCCCCATCGGGAAACAGACGCTATCAGGCACTGAGTGGGGGGGGCAGTTCTTAGTTTCGCACTCACCATGAGCCCCTCTGGCATGGGTATCCCTACCAGCACGGCCTGCACGGATCACTGCACTTAAGCCTCTGCATCACGTCAAGATGACTGCCCGTCGCAGCTGTTCTACTGGTTGACGTGACAATGTATTCGCAACAATATTATCATTACCTTTACGGTACTAGACTACTGCTTTGAGGATTGCCTATTTTGGCAACCCGGAATTTATCCAATATGCAATTGGGCCAAATTCCTTTACTCAAGGGTTCGACTTGAGTTTGATAAAATTATGAGAAAAAACCTTAAATGAATAGAAATTATTTTGGCTTAAGTGAATGAATATATCTCGTATTCTTATTTCCAAAGTTAGTTGGTTAAATACATGATGTTTATAAATTACACAACTAAGGTAGATAGATGCGAAGAATGCTGATGAAGGTCGTAGCGGTCTAAAAAGTGCAGCATTTCATTCTGCTAGCGTCTAATTTTTCTCGTTTTCTTTGGAAAACGTCCGCATACATTTGTAAAATAAATGTTCTTTCTAAAAAAGATTTTTAGAAATTCAATATTAAAATTTATTATTCGGAATCTTTTCAAATTTAATTTACTTTATTCGTGCTTGATTCCTTCAAATATAAATATTTCATGATATTCTCATGAAATATTTATTATTTTAAACTAAACTAAAAACTCAAATGTATTACTGCGGGGAAAGCATATCCATATGGCCATTTCACTACTGCTCAAATAGCTCATCAGTGGATTTTACCCAAATTTTGTACAGAAAACTAGAAAGTCTTATATCAAAAGCCAAATTGATGAAATGAGAACTCCATTGAATCAATAAGACAAAAGACAATAACAACTCAAAAATGTTTTATACAAAAAACACAGCAAACATTCAGTAACTATTTTTATTTCTTCTTTCATTTTTCTACATAAGGGATCCCATTGGGAACCATTCATATGTATTTGAAAGATTCAATGAAAAAATGAAAAAATAAAAATTGAAAAACAATTTTTATTAATAAGCAATGTGCACATGCAAATTATTCAATATTAAAATTTATTATTCGGAATCTTTTCAAATTTAATTTACTTTATTCGTGCTTGATTCCTTCAAATATAAATATTTCATGATATTCTCATGAAATATTTATTATTTTAAACTAAACTAAAAACTGATTAGCCAAATAATTTAAGAAATATGTATATGAACGTATGTACATATATACGCTTGAAATTTGTCAATGCGTACGTACATGCATATAATAACTACAACGTATGCAAGTATACACATATCTAGTTATAAACGGTTTCCAAAAAACATACAAAAATTAACTAGAAATTGAAAGTATTTTGGAGGCTCAGAAATTTTACAAAAATAAATAAATTTTAGAAAATTAAATTAATGAGGTGGAAACATTTTTAAAAGAGTTGTTTAAACATACCGGGCCTTATTGAAATCCAAGTTTTCAATCTACCGCCGGTAACACCGCCAATTTAGCAATAGGACGTCGAAGCATAGTAGTTGGCGTTTTCACATCAGCAACTCGAGCATAACCATCTGTCCCCCAGAAAAATCTTCATGACACGACCAATTATCCATTTTATAGGGTGAACATTATCTTCATGAACTACTACCAAATCATTAAATTGAATATTTCGTTGAGGTTTCGGCCATCGGTGGCGCTCTTCTACCTAATCCAATTATTTTTTATGCCATCGACATCAGAAGTAAGATTTTGTAGCTGTTATTCTTTGCCATTGGGTAAGGCTCGAAATTTTAGAGTCTAAATTTGTCTTTTCCACGATATTCTTCAAAGGGCAACCAATTAAAAAATGACCCGGAGTGAGAGCTTCCAAATTATTCGGTTCAGTTGATGCAGGTGTGATTGGGCGGGAATAATGACAGCTTCAATTTCAACAATAGCCGTAGATAATTTTTCATACGTAAGCTGAGCATTTGACAAATTCTAAACAAATGACTTTTGGCCGATTTAACCGCCGTATCTCACAATCCACCAAAGTGTAGCGCTTTGGGAGGGATGAAAACAAATTCTATAAGGTTTGATGCTGCATATGAACTTATGTTTGATTTATTCGAATCTTGATGGATATGATTATAGTATTCTCTTAGCCTTGATTCCGTTTTTACAAAATTCGTCGCATTGTCACAGTAGATTTTCGGTGGCAAGTCCCTACGTCCAACAAAATGCTTAAGAGCAGCTATAAACACGTCACTGGACAACTTTGACACAAGGCAAACAAAGAAGGCTTTATAGGTTTTACATGGTCGTTTACCTCGAATTCTCAAAAAAGTCCAAATAGGGCCAGCAAAATCAACACCAATAACTTTAAATGGACGGGAGCCAGAAACATGATCCTTTGGTAGATTTCTCATTACTTGCGTCAGTAACTTTAGTTTACACCGTTTGCAATGAATGCATTGATAAACTATTTGTCTGGCTAGTGACCTACAATCAAAGCTGCTGTTGAATCAGGGAAACTAATGACAAATGGATAAAAATGGATCCGCTTTAGGTAAAATTAAGGGAAACTTCGTTTCTGGTGGTATATCAGAGTTGAGCAACCGCCCACCCAAGAGAGCTAGAGATGGCAACTTTTAAAACCAAGACCTGTTTTTTCCAGTTGACGAAACTCTTCAGGATAATAGTGTTATTGAATAACCCAAACGATTCTATAGAGTGCACGATTCAACTCGTCTGAAGAAGCAGTGGGACCTTTAAAACGTTTTCTTAAAAAAAATACGAAAAATATATGAGAAAATTCTAAGACATTTTAAATAGTTACTGAACTTATGTATCGTCTTAAATATGTAGGGTACATTGTGAGTGATGGTTACAAAAACAGTCTTTCTCTTTTCAAGGAGCATTTCCTCTTCACTGAGATTTTTGTTTTGATAGGTCGGTAAACAGAAAAAGGTGCGTTGAAGAAATGTTGGTCCATGAAGCCAGGTAGAATTGCATAATTCAAATACGGTAAAGCCTCTGGATACCATATTAGCCGGATTGTGATCTGTTGCACATATCGCCAAGAGAATCAACGGAAAGATCTTAGATTTCTGTCACACGATTTTCAACGAATGTGGACAGTGATTATGAGTGACAACTGATCCAATATAACGTGATTTGTATATCAGAATTGTATACATTTTTTTGGAAGTAAGTGTGCACCACATAGTTCCAACCTAGGCTATAATTTAGTTTTTATTGAAGCTACGCGAGATTTAGATGCAACTAAATTTACTGAAATATTGTTGAACGAACCTCTGCAAATGAAATAGAGACAGCAGACGTAAGCCATAGTAGATGAATCCATCCATGAACTTCAATTTCCAACAGGGGCAAATTATAAAAGTCTGCCAAAATATTATTCCAAGCAGTACTAACTTCTTGGGGAACAGATTCCTCCCAATCGCGTTTTATGAGCCAAAGTTTCTGTAGAAGAATTCTCACTCCAATTGGACCAAACAACGTAGACGTTAAAGACAAAATTGAGTGTTTCGTATTCTTTGAGTATGATTTGTTAGGTCGATAATCAAAGTGAAAGTTATCCTTACAAGGGTGCTATGATATGCCCAATGTGTTGGGCATATCATAGATAATTTAAGTTTATCATACATAATTTAAGTTCAGGGCAATAACAGTGCCATTTTGAGAGGGAAACTTTAAAAAATTCTGCAATGTGTTTAGATTATCTACATCATCATCTACGTAGAAGTCGGTGGTAATGACTGCCTTGCCAACTTCATTCGACTTAGGAAATCTCTCTGCTGCGTAATGCAAACTGCGTATAGCGAGGTATGGGGCAGCTGCCGTCCCATGTTACGGTGTTGAGAGCATACGTTTTTATAGGTTGCGAACGGTCATTTCGCCATAAGATTAATTGCAGATTTCGGTCCTCGGGGTAGATTAAAACTTGTCTGTATATTTTGACAATATCAAGCCAACATGACAAACGAAGCAAAGTCATTAATAAAGTGCTCTGTATAGTAGGGCCCACCGCCATTATTTCGTTTAGAGACGACTACGATGACGATCGACGTGACGCGTCAAAAACCACTCGGAGCTTCGATTAGGTACTTTCTGATCGTAAAACACAATGGTGGGGAATATAATAGTTTGGCGAAAACACCGGGGTTTCTTTTTTAGGTTTCTTTTAGGACTACCTTTGAGGGGCAGCTTCACTATAATCCGGCCACTGCTTTGAATCATGACGTTTTTTTGAAAATGTCGTTCACACTGCTATTGCTCTGGAGTCATACACTGGCGATTACTTTCAACAGATTCCAACTTACATAATATTAAATTATTTTTTTTTTTCACTTGAATTGGTTTCCATAATAGCACACGAAGATTTTGTAGATGAGTTAACGGTTTTTTTAGTATACCTCCGAGAGACAATCTATCCCAATAATGTTTTTTTCAGTGTTTTCAAATTTTCGCTATGACGAATTTGTTCCACAGACAAAATCGAGAAAATCAACTCTGTACATAGAAGCAGGTCTATACCCCGTCGACGATAAAACTCAGGCCTCATTAGCTTAAAATATAAGATTATACATAAAAAGAAATTTGGTGGCCAAAAATAACAACAATAATGATAAAACTTAGCACCGGCTAGCTCTATGTTAGAGGGCAGTAAAAATTCATTTACTGACATAGTTTCATCTGGATAGTAGCCAGTGATGATACGTAATATAAAAATTCTAGGGACAGTTCAAAATTATTAAACCTCGACCTTATCGTACTTTGAGTTTTAAACGGCACTTTAACATCAATTCCCACAACATCTACAAAATTTTTAGATTTCTTTAAATTTAATGCATTAGAAAGAGACTTACTTATAAAATTGACTTGAGAGCATGAACCCAGCAGAACTCTTACCAAATGATAACATACTTCAGAATTACGAATGAGGATTAAAGCAAATTTGAGCAATGCTTGCATATAAAATCATGAGCAACATTTTTTGTAACAAAATAATGTTGTTTTGTATGTGAATTATTATTCGAATAATTCTTTCAATTATTACCGGATTGTTCCTTTGTAGCTCTTCTGCACTGGACATCCAATTATTGGCAGCGCCTGTCCAACATTGAACAGCAGTCCGACCACGACGGCAATTTAGTGTAATCGATAAACTCATGTCATTTCTGCTTCGTTTACGGATCAACCTTGCTTACCAAGAGATGAATTATGAATGCTTCACAAATCTGCTCGTGAGACCCGAGTGACTTTAACGAGCTATACATGGCTTAAATTGTGCCGACAATGTTTCTTAACTGGTTTGGAACAAGTTTGACCTCAAAAATTGAGATCACATTTTCCATAATTATTGTTACGTTTATTTAAATTATAAACGTGTTATTTATGAGTTTGTTATTTGCAAAATAATTTCACACACAACTTTTAGAGTTTTAATTAAATTACACTTTGTTTAATCAATTATTTGACGATTTAACCATTCGTGATTAATAATACACGCTGCCAACTTAACACTGTTATATCACAAGATCTTAACTAGATGCGCTCACAATCAGAATGAATCAGCACGTATTGGCGTTCTTGAATATTCGAGAATTTTTACCTCCATGTGCTGCGTTGCCACTTTTATGTTAGACACATTAGTGAGCATTGTTATATACTTCTAGAACCTTCAATTGTTATTTAAAAATACATGTTGTGTATTTTTATTTAGGTATTTAGTTTATTTAGTATTTGTTTATTTATCGCTTTGTGTAAGTTGTTCTTGTTTTGTAATAAAGATGTTTTGTAGAAACTTCTAGCTATGAAAACAAACACAATAGGCCATTTTGTTTCACTTTCTTGGCTTCAATTATTTTTACATCTTTTTATGATTTTAATAAGGCATCTTTGTAACACTGCCGCCCACTTAAGCCTTTTCGTCCCGAATAAGCTCAACATTTCCTCTGCCATATTTAGCCAGCCGCTCCAGGTGAACCACTTTCATTTTAGACCTCGGATTATGATATATCTGTATCCGGTAAACCACCTTGTACGGTACCTACCAGTGGGTTTGCAGTTTAGGAGATAATCCTTTCTTGCGTTGGGGGGTACATAGAAGAACCATTTGTCCTTCAGTAAATCCCTATGTGTTTGCTGCTCGATCATATCTGGCTTTCATCTTATCGCTGGTCATTTTAATGCGATCGGACAAACTCATGAACCTCATGCAGGTCTTCTTGTGCCTGAAGAATGTTTCCATTGTCTTCGTACGTAGGTCCAGGTTCAAAACCAAATTCTAAATCTGCTGGCAGTTTTAGTTCTCTCCCAAAAAAGATTTTTGCCAGACTACGTGAGGTTGAATCGTGAACAGCTGACTGGTACGCCAGTAGAAATTTGGGTATATGCTCATCCCAAACGTATTGGTGTTTACTGACCACTTTTTTGAGATATTCCTCCAGGGTACGATTGAATCTTTCCATGCTTTCTTGCATTGCTTTAAAGCTGTCTTGAAAATTTTCTTGAAGCTTCAGGTTGTTTTTTTCTAACTTCCTCATCTGGTTTTCTGGCTTCTGGTTGTTTTCTTCTATTTTCTTCATCTGGTTCTGTTTGGTTTCTTTTATTTTTTTCATCTGGTTCTGGTTGGTTTCTTCCATTTTCTTCATCTGGTTCTGGTTGTTTTCTTCTATTTTCTTCATTATAGCGGCAAACATTGATTTCAAGTCTATAACGCTGTTTGTTGCTGGGTTGCATACTTCAATCTTTTCTTCTTCCTCCTTTTTTTTCCAAATTCGTATGTCCCAATACCGATACCACGCTGCTTGAATTCATCTATTAGCTCGTCAAATTGCATTGCAATTATTTATTTTTTATTTTGCAATCCCACTTCTGACACCAGTTGTTACATTTATTTAAATTATAAACGTGTTATTTATGAGTTCTTTATTTGCAAAATAATTACATACACAACTTTTAGAGTTTTAATTAAATTACACTTTATTTAATCAATTGTTTGAAGATTTAACTATTCGCGATTAATAATACACGCTGACTTTACACTGTTATACCACAAGATCTTAACTAGATGACGCTCACGATCAGAATGGATCAGCACGTATTGGCGTTGCTTTTATATACCCTATTTTTAGGCGTTCTTGAATATTTGAGAATTTTTACCTCCATCTGCTGGGTAGTAGAAAATGCTGCGTTGCCACTTTTATCGCAAACACTTTAGTGAGTAAATGTTATTTACTTCTAGAATCTTCAATTATTATTTCAAAGTACATGTATTTTTATTTAGTTGTTATACAATGCAGCTGTGTGTATGGTTGTGTATTGTGTTTTTTTATTTATCGCTTTGTGTTAGTTGCTTTTGTTTTGTAATAAAGATGTTTTGTAAAAACTTCTAGCTTTGAAAACAAACACAATAGGCCATTTCGTTTCACTTTCTTGGTCTCAATTATTTTTACATCTTTTTATGATTTTAATAAAGCATCTGTGTAACAATATCAAAGTATCGTTGTCGTATCTTTCCTTCAATCGGTTAAGGGCATTAAGGTAGTTTTCGTTTATTACCTGAAAAGCTTTGATTGTAGCTTGAGCCTCTCCACTAAGACAAGATAACAAGTGGTTAAATTTTTCGGAGGTTGGTATGTTTTAATCCTAATGAACTAAATTGCTAAACGAATTAATAAAATTTTTATACTACAAATATTACACATTATACTGCAATGTTTTGAGAAATGCCTAGTTTTACAACCCGAAATATATCCAATATGCAATTGGTCCAAATTCCTTTACTCACGGGTTCGACCTGACATGAAAACATTCTAAACTATTTCATTATAATCATTACTTTCGCAGTTATTGGGACAGATGTGGAAAAAAATTTTGTTTTGTTTTTCTAAAAATTTCCAAATTTTCGATTTCTAAAAATTCACAAAAATCCAAGCCTCAAATATTTTCCACTTTTATTACATAAGAACAAAGGTGCATATAATACAAATGAAACAAACCATGATTCATGCAAATCCATGGACAAATACTAATTTTATTCCACAAAAAGTAAAAATACCCAATTTTGGATAAAACATAATTTTTGCTGTCACTGCCTAAATTTGGTATAAAATAAAGATCTAATAATGATATAAAAATAATTTCTACTCTTATAAGCGTATGTTGGGCAAACCGTCCTACCATGCGGCTCAGCCTTACTCTTCTTCCATTTTTTAATTTAATTTAAATCTATGTATAATTTCCCGCCTTTTTTCCTCCATCTATAAATTTAAAGTTAAGTTTCCCGCCTTGAATTTCGTCCATCTTTAATTGCAGTTATTTAATAAAACTTGTATTACATCTTTCATTAATCTAAGTTAGTCTTTGACATTCCACCAAATAATAAATAAATTAAAATAAAAGTGCAAGAAATAAATACTTATAATTTGAGAATCAAATAAATAAGTATCATTTGTGAAATTAATAACTAATTATAATTTAAGAAATCAATAAAAAGGACACTACACAAGGAACAAACTTAAATCTACCATCTCATTTAAAAAGTGATTTTGGACAAAACGAATAATTTGAAAAAAAAAAAATGAGTGCAAAATATAGAATTTTTTTTTTTTCAAAAACGACCCAAATATTTTTCTGTTGCGTTTGCGGAAAAATACACGACTAGAAAAAAATCGGAACTGTTTCTTCACTTGCCTACAAAATATATATAAAGATTATTTAAAAATGGAAATAAAAAATATTAACCAGGATTGGACTCCTAGTTCAATATGTGTTCAGTGTCGTAGGATTTTCAGAAGATGGTCTCCGAACTCCCAGTAAGTACTTATAGATGAAATTCAAATAAAGGTTTAAACTAATATAAGACTGGTAGAAAATAATACATATAATATGCGTAAATTATTTGAAACCAAAAATTAAAGGAATTTAATAAAACAAAAAATAATTTCATAAATAAAAATATAAAAGTTACGTCTGTACAATAATTCAATGCATTAATAAAAGGAATACTTACGTAATATAAACACAGCTTTTATGTACGGTGAAAACGGGGCTTTTCGACTTCAATTGTTACAACCTATTTTTACGAAAATAAGGTATTCTATATATGAACCAAGGTTCTAAGGACCTTCTTCATAAAGCATTTTTTTAATCTATCTATCAAAACTATGTCTTTTGTATTCCGTATTGCTTACTATCTACACCAACATCAAACTTGTAACCCCGTTACCGTTTTATTATATGTTAGTTTATTGTTTCTAGTTTATTTGATATACAGGCATGTTCTGAATTCCACACGAAATTTTCACTTCAAATTTTTCAAGGCATTGTTTTTGTAAAAATAATTTTACAGCAACAATGCTTTGAAATATTTGAAGTGAAAATTCCGTGTGGAATTCAGAACATGCCTGATAATTTTTTTTTATATACGTAATTATTTATTAATCTAGTTAGTTGTATTTTTTTTCTTACTAGCAGTGCCCACGACTTCGTCTGCGTGTCATTTCTAATTTCCTTAAAAATCAAATTCTTTTATTTATTCCAGAATTTTGTAGACAGTGTTACAAATTTTGTATCTACAAAAATAAAAAGTGATGACAACTGTTGTGGGTAAAATTGGGTGCTTTCACATTTGTATTTTTATTTTGTTACGAATTGACTTATTTTTCAAAAAAAAAAAACTATTCTGTATTAGAACCAAGGTTTTTAGGGACTTCCGCAAAAAAATTTGTTCAAATCTATCCAGTAGTTTTTAAGTGATGCGAACACAGACAGACAGACAGATAAAGATTCCAAAAATAGATGTTTTGTATTCCATCGATGGATTACTATCCACACCAACAAAATTTTAAAAAATATTTCGTCTACAAAATTTATCCCGTTTTAGTTTTATTATATGTATAGATATATTTTTGTAGATTGTAATAAAATTTGTTATTTTAACCCTCCGATGAGTGAGAAGCCTTTTCAAACTAAAATTACTCCTACTTCGGCCAATACAAACCAGCCCCCCCTAAAGTCACTCTGTGGTCCAAGAATAGTTTGTTGCGCATCTTTTGGAAAAAAAATCAAGCCGATCGGATCATTACTTTAGGAGTTATTGAGGTTTTAGGGAGAATAGTACGCGGACGTGGGAATAGGTCCGTATGGAACTTGTACTGAATTTCACTAATAAATGCATGTTTTTGGGCATCATTTTAATTTTTTTATTGTTTGAACACATAATTTACTTGTTCTAAACACAAAGACCTAAACTCAAAGACATTAGGGACGATGATAAAAACAAAAAATTCTAAGAAAAATTCGAAGACATGAACTTTATTGCTTTCAAGGAAAGTCACAATATTCTAATTTTATACCACTAGCAATAAACAAGTTCTTTTTCTTAGTATTTTGTTCTTAGTATTTTTTGTTCTTAGTATTTTTGTTCTTAGAATTTTTTGTTTTTATCATCATCCCTAATGTCTTTGAGTTTAGGTAGACGTACGAAAGAGTATAAAAGAAGTTGTAGTTTCGTAAACCAAATCAGTCAAAGTTTAGACAGCGAAGAGTAAAATCGTGTGTGATAGAAACAAAAATATAAATATGGCAGATTCAAGTAATTTGGACGTTGCTGAAATTGTTGTACGCCGTAGTACACGTTACCAGCAAATGACTGCTGATTTTATGGACGAAGACATGGATGAAGAAATTGATATCGCTGCAATTGATAATTGTGAAGTTGAGGATGATGAAGATCGCACATACCAACCTGCTGAAGAGTCAGATGCCGAAACTGAAGAATAAGCTAAATGAAGATACTGATGAAGAGGAAGAAAATGATGGACAGGAAACGAATGATGGCACCCAATGCAGTAAAAAAGCTCCACCAATATCACGCACTCGTAATCATAACGCCTTTGTAGCTGGACGTTGCTGCATTGGCTGCTTTTACGATTTACAACGAAATGAAGCCTATAAAAAGGATTGACAGACGGCGGTTGTTCTTGTTACTGCTAACGAAACAATTGGCCACACCACATATCGAAGAACGTGCCCTGAACAACCATATAACTTCATATCCAAGGATACGCAATGCGATGGAAGCATTCGATGTCAGGGTAAGAAAAACATTTTCAAATTCAAGAATAGAATATATAGTTATTTGTTTTTTATTTTTCTTTTCATTTCAGGTATTGCCAAGACCGATGGAAGGCAATGCACCGTCGTTTGCGGCTAGGTCAAGTAGACCGTCGTGTCGCCTTTGCTGTTCTGAGTACAGGCGGCAGCGGCAAACGCGGGCATACTGCTTCGGCTGCGGCAACGCTGTTTGCGGAGAATATAGCACACTTTTACATCGCTGCAACACTTGCGAAGAGGACGGGCAAGAAGTACACGCTCAACAACAATAATTTTTAAACTTTTTTATAATAGTCTTTAGAAAATTCAAGCAATAAAAAAAATAAAATTATTTTTGTATGTAGAATTTACTTATAAACAATAAAAAAAAAAATTTATATTAAAAAAACATGATTTACAAAAAAGGTCCGTAGGGACCTTTTCACACGGCCGTGAAGTTAAGAACTGTCACTCATCGGAGGGTTAATTCTTATATTCTTATTTCTATTTTATGTAAGTGATTGTTTACTTTATTGGTTATTTATTTTTATGAAGTCTTTTAATTTTTTTTTTTGTTTTTTTTTTATAATTTAGTTATTATTTATTTTTGATTTCTATTATTTATTTGTTGATTTTTCAAAAAAAAATTTTTATCGACTTGCGATTTAGTAGCAACTAATTCAGGGAACACAATTGGGACGAACGATAAATTTCTCGTTGCAAATATTCGCCGTCAGAAATAAAACACATTGGTGCATATGAAAATTAACACAACCACGCCGCCGACGAAATTCGTCGTGCGTGACGAACTCTCCGAGAGGTTTATTTCTATTTCTTACGCTTTAGCTAAAATTAAGGGAAACTTCGTTTCTGGTGGTATGTCAGAGTTGAGTAACCGCCCACCCAAGAGAGCTAGAGATGGCAACTTTTAAAACCAAGACCTGTTTTTTCCAGTTGACGAAACTCTTCAGGATAATAGTGTTATTGAATAACCCAAACGATTCTGTAGAGTGCACGATTCAACTCGTCTGAAGAAGCAGTGGGACCTTTAAAACGTTTTCTTAAAAAAAACGAAAAATATATGAGAAAATTCTAAGACATTTTAAATAGTTACTGAATTTATGTATCGTCTTAAATATGTAGGGTATATTGTGAGTGATGGTTACAAAAACAGTCTTTCTCTTTTCAATGACGGTAAACAGAAAAAGGTGCGTTGAAGAAATGTTGGTTCGTGAAACCAGGTAGAATTGCATAATTCAAATACGGTAAAGCCTCTGGATACCATATTAGCCGGATTGTGATCTGTTGCACATATCGCCAAGAGATATCAACGGAAAGATCTTGGATTTCTGTCACACGATTTTCAACGAATGTGGACAGTGATTATGAGTGACAACTGATCCAATGTAACGTGATTTGTATATCAGAATTGTATACATTTTTTTGGAAGTAAGTGTGCACCATATAGTTCCAACCTAGGCTATAATTTAGTTTTTATTGAAGCTACGCGAGATTTAGATGCAACTAAATTTACTGAAATATTGTTGAACGAACCTCTGCAAATGAAATAGAGACAGCAGACGTAAGCCATAGTAGATGAATCCATCCATGAACTTCAATTTCCAACAGGGGCAAATTATAAAAGTCTGCCAAAATATTATTCCAGGCAGTACTAACTTCTTGGGGAACAGATTCCTCCCAATCGCGTTTTATGAGCCAAAGTTTCTGTAGAAGAATTCTCACTCCAATTGGACCAAACAACGTAGACGTTAAAGACAAAATTGAGTGTTTCGTATTCTTTGAGTATGATTTGTTAGGTCGATAATCAAAGTGAAAGTTATCCTTACAAGGGTGCTATGATATGCCCAATGTGTTGGGCATATCATAGATAATTTAAGTTTATCATACATAATTTAAGTTCAGGGCAATAACAGTGCCATTTTGAGAGGGAAACTTTGAAAAACTCTGCAATGTGTTTAGATTATCTACATCATCATCTACGTAGAAGTCGGTGGTAATGACTGCCTTGCAAACTTCATTCGCCTTAGGAAATCTCTCTGCTGCGTAATGCAAACTGCGTATAGCGAGGTATGGGGCAGCTGCCGTCCCATATGTTACGGTGTTGAGAGGATACGTTTTTATAGGTTGCGAACGGTCATTTCGCCACAAGATTAATTGCAGATTTCGGTCCTCGGGGTAGATTAAAACTTGTCTGTATATTTTGACAATATCAAGCCAACATGACAAACGAAGCAAAGTTATTAATAAAGTGTTCTGTAAAGTCGGGCCCACCGCCATTATTTCGTTTAGAGACGACTACGATGACGATCGACGTGACGCGTCAAAAACCACTCGGAGCTTCGATTAGGTACTTTCTGATCGTAAAACAAAATGGTGGGGAATATAATAGTTTGGCGAAAACACCGGGGTTTCTTTTTTAGGTTTCTTTTAGGACTACCTTTGAGGGGCAGCTTCACTATAATCCAGCCACTGCTTTGAATCATGACGTTTTTTTGAAAATGTCGTTCACACTGCTATTGCTCTGGAGTCATACACTGGCGATTACTTTCAACAGATTACAACATAATATTTCAATATTTTTCTTTATTTCACTTGAATTGGTTTCCATAATAGCATACGAAGATTTTGTAGATGAGTTAACGGTTTTGTTAGTATACCTCCGACAGACAATCTATCCCAATAATGTTTTTTTCAGTGTTTTCAAATTTTCGCTATGACGAATTTGTCCCACAGACAAAATCGAGGAAAGCAACTCTATGTTAGAGGGCAGTAAAAATTCATTTATTGACATAGTTTCATCTGGATAGTAGCAGGTGATGATACGTAATATAAAAATTCTAGGGACAGTTCAAAATTATTAAACCTCGACCTTATCGTACTTTGAGTTTTAAACGGCACTTTAACATCAATTCCCACAACATCTACAAAATTTTTAGATTTCTTTAAATTTAATGCATTAGAAAGAGACTTACTTATAAAATTGACTTGAGAGCATGAACCCAGCAGAACTCTTACCAAATGATAACATACTTCAGAATTACGAATGAGGATCAAAGCAAATTTGAGCAATGCTTGCATATAAAATCATGAGCAACATTTTTTGTAACAAAATAATGAAGTTTTGTATGTGAATTATTATTCGAATAATTCTTTCAATTATTACCGGATTGTTCCTTTGTAGCTCTTCTGCACTAGACATCCAATTATTGGCAGCGCCTGTCCAACATTGAACAGCATTCCGACCACGACGGCAATTTAGTGTAATCGATAAACTCATGTCATTTCTGCTTCGTTTACGGATCAACCTTGCTTACCAAGAGATGAATTACGAATGCTTCACAAATCTGCTCGTGAGACCCGAGTGACTTTAACGAGCTATACATGGCTTAAATTGTGCCGACAATGTTTCTTAACTGGTTTGGAACAAGTTTGACCTCAAAAATTGAGATCACATTTTCCAAAATTATTGTTACGTTTATTTAAATTATAAACGTGTTATTTATGAGTTTGTTATTTGCAAAATAATTTCACACACAACTTTTAGAGTTTTAATTAAATTACACTTTGTTTAATCAATTATTTGACGATTCAACTATTCGTGATTAATAATACACGCTGCCAACTTAACACTGTTATATCACAAGATCTTAACTAGATGCGCTCACAATCAGAATGAATCAGCACGTATTGGCGTTCTTGAATATTCGAGAATTTTTACCTCCATGTGCTGCGTTGCCACTTTTATGTTAGACACATTAGTGAGCATTGTTATATACTTCTAGAACCTTCAATTGTTATTTAAAAATACATGTTGTGTATTTTTATTTAGGTATTTAGTTTATTTAGTGTTTGTTTATTTATCGCTTTTTGTAAGTTGTTCTTGTTTTGTAATAAAGATGTTTTGTAGAAACTTCTAGCTATGAAAACAAACACAATAGGCCATTTTGTTTCACTTTCTTGGCTTCAATTATTTTTACATCTTTTTATGATTTTAATAAGGCATCTTTGTAACACTGCCGCCCACTTAAGCCTTTTCGTCCCGAATAAGCTCAACATTTCCTCTGCCGTATTTAGCCAGCCGCTCCAGGTGAACCACTTTCATTTTAGACCTCGGATTATGATATCTCTGTATCCGGTAAACCACCTTGTACGGTACCTACCAGTGGGTTTGCAGTTTAGGAGATAATCCTTTCTTGCGTTGGGGGGTACATAGAAGAACCATTTGTCCTTCAGTAAATCCCTATGTGTTTGCTGCTCGATCATATCTGGCTTTCATCTTATCGCTGGTCATTTTAATGCGATCGGACAAACTCATGAACCTCATGCAGGTCTTCTTGTGCCTGAAGAATGTTTCCATTGTCTTCGTACGTAGGTCCAGGTTCAAAACCAAATTCTAAATCTGCTGGCAGTTTTAGTTCTCTCCCAAAAAAGATTTTTGCCGGACTACGTGAGGTTGAATCGTGAACAGCTGACTGGTACGCCAGTAGAAATTTGGGTATATGCTCATCCCAAACGTATTGGTGTTTACTGACCACTTTTTTGAGATATTCCTCCAGGGTACGATTGAATCTTTCCATGCTTTCTTGCATTGCTTTAAAGCTGTCTTGAAAATTGTCTTGAAGCTTCAGGCTGTTTTTTTCTAACTTCCTCATCTGGTTTTCCTGCTTCTGGTTGTTTTCTTCTATTTTCTTCATCTGGTTCTGGTTGGTTTCTTTTATTTTTTCATCTGGTTCTGGTTGGTTTCTTCCATTTTCTTCATCTTGTTCTGGTTGTTTTCTACTATTTTCTTCATTATAGCGGCAAACATTGATTTGAAGTCTATAACGCTGTTTGTTGCTGGGTTGCATACTTTAATCTTTTCTTCTTCCTCCTTTTTTTTTCCAAATTCGTATGTCCCAATACCGATACCACGCTGCTTGAATTCATCTATTAACCGCTTTTGCAATTCCGCTTTATTGCCAGTTGTCGGCAGATCCAACTTACTCAGCTCCAAAATTTAGCTCGTCAAATTGCATTGCAATTATTTATTTTTTATTTTGCAATCCCACTTCTGACACCAGTTGTTACATTTATTTAAATTATAAACGTGTTATTTATGAGTTCTTTATTTGCAAAATAATTACATACACAACTTTTAGAGTTTTAATTAAATTACACTTTATTTAATCAATTGTTTGAAGATTTAACTATTCGCGATTAATAATACACGCTGACAACTTTACACTGTTATACCACAAGATCTTAACTAGATGACGCTCACAATCAGAATGAATCAGCACGTATTGGCGTTGCTTTTATATACCCTATTTTTAGGCGTTCTTGAATATTTGAGAATTTTTACCTCCATCTGCTTGGTAGTAGAAAATGCTGCGTTGCCACTTTTATCGCAGACACTTTAGTGAGTAAATGTTATTTACTTCTAGAATCTTCAATTATTATTTCAAAGTACATGTATTTTTATTTAGTTGTTATACAATGCAGCTGTGTGTATGGTTGTGTATTGTGTTTTTTTATTTATGGCTTTGTGTTAGTTGCTTTTGTTTTGTAATAAAGATGTTTTGTAAAAACTTCCAGCTTTGAAAACAAACACAATAGGCCATTTCGTTTCACTTTCTTGGTCTCAATTATTTTTACATCTTTTTATGATTTTAATAAAGCATCTGTGTAACAATATCAAAGTATTGTTGTCGTATCTTTCCTTCAATCGGTTAAGGGCATTAAGGTAGTTTTCGTTTATTACCTGAAAAGCTTTGATTGTAGCTTGAGCCTCTCCACTAAGACAAGATAACAAGTGGTTAAATTTTTCGGAGGTTGGTATGTTTTAATCCTAATGAACTAAATTGCTAAACGAATTAAAAAAATTTTTATACTACAAATATTACACATTATACTGCAATGTTTTGAGAAATGCCTAGTTTTACAACCCGAAATATATCCAATATGCAATTGGTCCAAATTCCTTTACTCACGGGTTCGACCTGACATGAAAACATTCTAAACTATTTCATTATAATCATTACTTTCGCAGTTATTGGGACAGATGTGGAAAAAAATTTAGTTTTTTTTCTAAAAATTTCCAAATTTTCGATTTCTAAAAATTCACAAAAATTAGAAAGCCTCAAATATTTTCCACTTTTATTACATAAGAACAAAGGTGCATATAATACAAATGAAACAAACCATGATTCATGCAAATCCATGGACAAATACTAATTTTATTCCACAAAAAGTAAAAATACCCAATTTTGGATAAAACATAATTTTTGCTGTCACTGCCTAAATTTGGTATAAAATAAAGATCTAATAATGATATAAAAATAATTTCTACTCTTATAAGCGTATGTTTGGCAAACCGTCCTACCATGCGGCTCAGCCTTACTCTTCCTCCATTTTTTAATTTAATTTAAATCTATGTATAATTTCCCGCCTTTTTTCCTCCATCTATAAATTTAAAGTTAAGTTTCCCGCCTTGAATTTCGTCCATCTTTAATTGCAGTTATTTAATAAAACTTGTATTACATCTTTCATTAATCTAAGTTAGTCTTTGACATTCCACCAAATAATAAATAAATTAAAATAAAAGTGCAAGAAATAAATACTTATAATTTGAGAATCAAATAAATAAGTATCATTTGTGAAATTAATAACTAATTATAATTTAAGAAATCAATAAAAAGGACACTACACAAGGAACAAACTAAAATCTCCCATCTCATTTAAAAAGTGATTTTGGACAAAACGAATAATTTGAAAAAAAAAATGAGTGCAAAATGTAGAATTTTATTTTCAAAAACGACCCAAATTTTTTTCTGTTGCGTTTGCGGAAAAATACACGACTAGAAAAAAATCGGAACTGTTTCTTCACTTGCCTACAAAATATATATAAAGATTATTTAAAAATGGAAATAAAAAATATTAACCAGGATTGGACTCCTAGTTCAATATGTGTTCAGTGTCGTAGGATTTTCAGAAGATGGTCTCCGAACTCCCAGTAAGTACTTATAGATGAAATTCAAATAAAGGTTTAAACTAATATAAGACTGGTAGAAAATAATACATATAATATGCGTAAATTATTTGAAACCAAAAATTAAAGGAATTTAATAAAACAAAAAATAATTTCATAAATAAAAATATAAAAGTGACGTCTGTACAATAATTCAATGCATTAATATAAGGAATACTTACGTAATATAAACACAGCTTTTATGTACGGTGGAAACGGGGCTTTTCGACTTCCATTGTTACAACCTATTTTTACGAAAAGAAGGTATTCTATATATGAACCAAGGTTCTAAGGACCTTCTTCATAAAGCATTTTTTTAATCTATCAAAACTATGTCTTTTGTATTCCGTATCGCTTACTATCTACACCAACATCAAACTTGTAACCCCGTTACCGTTTTATTATATGTTAGTTTAGTGTTTCTAGTTTATTTGATATACAGGCATCTTCTGAATTCCATACGAAATTTTTACTTCAAATTTTTCAAGGCATTGTTTTTGTAAAAATAATTTTACAGCAACAACGCTTTGAAATATTTGAAGTGAAAATTCCGTGCGGAATTCAGAACATGCCTGATAATTTTTTTTTATATACGTAATTATTTATTAATCTAGTTATTTGTATTTTTTTTCTTACTAGCAGTGCCCACGACTTCGTCTGCGTGTCATTTCTAATTTTCTTAAAAATCAAATTCTACTATTTATTCCAGAATTTTGTAGACAGTGTTACAAATTTTGTATCTACAAAAATAAAAAGTGATGACAACTGTTGTGGGTAAAATTGGGTGCTTTCACATTTGTATTTTTATTTTGTTACGAATTGACTTATTTTTCAAAAAAAAAAACTATTCTGTATTAGAACCAAGGTTTTTAGGGACTTCCGCAAAAAAATTTGTTCAAATCTATCCAGTAGTTTTTAAGTGATGCGAACACAGACAGACAGACAGATAAAGATTCCAAAAATAGATGTTTTGTATTCCATCGATGGATTACTATCCACACCAACAAAATTTTAAAAAATATTTCGTCTACAAAATTTATCCCGTTTTAGTTTTATTATATGTATAGATATATTTTTGTAGATTGTAATAAAATTTGTTATTTTAACCCTCCGATGAGTGAGAAGCCTTTTCAAACTAAAATTACTCCTACTTCGGCCAATACAAACCAGCCCCCCCTAAAGTCACTCTGTGGTCCAAGAAGAGATTGTTGCGCATCTTTTGGAAAAAGAATCAAGCTGATCGGATCATTACTTTAGGAGTTATTGAGGTTTTAGGGAGAATAGTACGCGGACGTGGGAATAGGTCCGTATGGAACTTGTACTGAATTTCACTAATAAATGCATGTTTTTGGGCATCATTTTAATTTTTTTATTGTTTCAACACATAATTTACTTGTTATAAACACAAAGACATTAGGGACGATGATAAAAACAAAAAATTCTAAGAAAAATTCGAAGACATGAACTTTATTGCTTTCAAGGAAAGTCACAATATTCTAATTTTATACCACTAGCAATAAACAAGTTCTTAGAATTTTTTGTTCTTAGTATTTTCTTCTTAGTATTTTTTGTTCTTAGTATTTTTGTTCTTAGAATTTTTTGTTTTTATCATCATCCCTAATGTCTTTGAGTTTAGGTAGACGTACGAAAGAGTATAAAGAGGTTGTAGTTTCGTAAACCAAATCAGTCAAAGTTTAGACAGCGAAGAGTAAAATCGTGTGTGATAGAAACAAAAATATAAATATGGCAGATTCAAGTAATTTGGACGTTGCTGAAATTGTTGTACGCCGTAGTACACGTTACCAGCAAATGACTGCGGATGAAAGGCGTGCAGCTGATAGTAGATTTGCTGATTTTATGGATGAAGAAATTAATATCGCTGCAATTGATAATTGTGAAGTTGAGGATGATGAAGTGCGACCAACCTGCTGAAGAGTCAGATGCCGAAACTGAAGAATAAGCTAAATGAAGATACTGATGAAGAGGAAGAAAATGATGGACAGGAAACGAATGAAAGTTACTATATTGGTAAAGATGGCACCCAATGCAGTAAAAAAGCTCCACCAATATCACGCACTCGTAATCTTAACGCCTTTGTAGCTGGACGTCGCTGCATTGGCTGCTTTTACGATTTACAACGAAATGAAGCCTATAAAAAGGATTGACAGACGGCGGTCGTTCTTGTTACTGCTAACGAAACAATTGGCCACACCAAATATCGAAGAACGTGCCCTGAACAACCATATAACCTCATATCCAAGGATACGCAATGCGATGGAAGCATTCGATGTCAGGGTAAGAAAAACATCTTCAAATTCCAGAATAGAATATATAGTTATTTGTTTTTTATTTTTCTTTTCACTTCAGGTATTTCCAAGACCGATGGAAGGCAATGCACCGTCGTTTGCAGCTAGGTCAAGTAGACCGTCATGTCGCCTTTGCCGTTCTGAGTACAGGCGGCAGCGGCAAACGCGGGCATACTGCTTCGGCTGCGGCAACGCTGTTTGCGGAGAATATAGCACACTTTTACATCGCTGCAACACTTGCGAAGAGGGCGGACAAGAAGTACACGCTCAACAACAATAATTTTTAAACTTTTTTATAATAGTCTTTAGAAAATTCAAGCAATAAAAAAAATAAAAAAATTATTTTTATATGTAGAATTTAGTTATAAACAATAAAAAAAATAAAAAAAAATTTATATTAAAAAAAACATGATTAGCAAAAAAGGTCCGTAGGGACCTTTTCACACGGCCGTGAAGTTAAGAACTGTCACTCATCGGAGGGTTAATTCTTATATTCTTATTTTTTATTTCTATTTTATGTAAGTGATTGTTTACTTTATTGGTTATTTATTTTTATGAAGTCTTTTAATTTTTTTTTTGTTTTTTGTATAGTTTAGTTATTATTTATTTTTGATTTCTATTATTTATTTGTTGATTTTTCAAAAATAAATTTTTATCGACTTGCGATTTAGTAGCAACTAATTCAGGGAACACAATTGGGACGAACGATAAATTTTTCGTTGCAAATATTCGCCGTCAGAAATAAAACACATTGGTGCATATGAAAATAAACACAACCCCGCCGCCGACGAAATTCGTCGTGCGTGACGAACTCTCCGAGAGATTTATTTCTATTTCTTACGCCGACGAACGACGTAAAAACTAGTACAGGGTTGTCATTTCTCTTTTTAGTTTTTAAATATATATATATATGAACAATGTTGATTGTTATAATTGATTCTTGCCTTAATTAGAGTATTAGGGTGGATGTTAGAAGAAAATAGGCAATTGGATTTCTGTGAAACCGAAGTGCAAATTATAATTACTCGTCTTGCCTTATGCTTGTATTAAATATACTTGTTTTTCAAAGTTTCTTCACATAAGTTTAATTCTTTTATTAAAGGTTTACTTAGGTACTAAAATACAAGTAAGTACGATTTGGGTTTTAAATTCAAGTTGGGGTTTTACAATGATGTTGATTGGTAGGTTGCTGATTAGTAAGTAAGTATTTTTGATACAGTTTAAGTCTTATGTGTTTTGGTGAAAAACAAAGTTAACAACTTGACAACTGGAATTATTCCATTATTAACTAAATGGGCAACTCGTAATTCTACGATACATTTTTATGGTAAGTATAATGAGGTAAGTTTAAAAAAAGGTAAGTAAATAAAGGTAAGTATAATAAAGGTAAGTATAATAAAGTAATAATTAATAAATATACATATTCAAATATAAGTAATTAATTCATTGAAAACATTTTACATATGTATAATAAATTTTGGTATAATATAATGGATAAAAGATGTTTTAGGTTTCGAGTATTTAAATTTTGTGTCCAAAAGTTAGTTTGGACATGGCGCCGGCCTTGCCGTTAGGCAACTGATACCGTTTTGTCCGTAGCGCAAAGTACATTGGCGAGTGACTTAATGGCCTCTGCGAGAATCTTGGTGTCTGCTGTAACAGGTGTTGACGACTGTTGAAATTCCTTTTTCTTGGCTGGCTGTGATGTCTTTGCTCTTTTGGTTTGACGTTTACGTTTTGTTGTTTTACCTCCTTGCCTATTGGAAGGTTGATGCAGTAGTGTGTGATGAAACTTATCACATTTTCTGCACGTATCCATGGAAGTGCAACCTCGTAAGTCATGGCTTCTGGCAAGGCAGTTTATGCAGTACCGATTGTCTTCAACCACGTCCTCTCTTTCTTGAGCTGTCATTTTTAGGAACTTTCTGCAAAACCTCAAGGCATGGAAGCGATTGCACAATATACATTTATAAACGTCAGGATCGCGAGATTGCAAACGACGTTGCGTTGAACGGCTTGCAATTGGTCGAGTGGTGGCTAATCTTCTGTTGGTTCTATAGGAAAAAGAGAATACATTAGAAACAAGTAATTTGGTAAGATAGAGTCATTTTCTAGCTGAAATTTTAGATGAAACAGAGTGTAAACATATGAGGATAACATAGTTAAGAACTAATTGAGATAAATATGAAAGAGGTAAGTAAAATTTTTAATCGTTCAGGAATGGAAGATAGCACAATTTAACTACAGGTCGAGTGATTGTTCCTGATGCTGTGCGGATATCAGCAATACGTACATTTGTGTCCGTACCAGGGTAAGTCTTTTCTATTCTACCCAACCGCCATTCGTATGGAGGGAGTAAGTCGTCAATGATAGCCACTAAATCGCCTTCTTGCATATTTGGGACCGAGCTCTTCCATTTATGTCTTTTATGCAAGGACTTGAGATAGTCTTCCTTCCATCGAATAGAAAATTGGTGATGAATGACCTTTAACTTTTCCCACCTATTAATAAGAGACATGTTTTCAACGCACTGGTCAGGGAAAGCCATTAGAGGAGCTCCTTTTAAAAAATGACCGGGAGTAAGAGCAGCTAAATCTGTTGGGTCTTGAGATAATGCAGATATCGGTCGGGAGTTGAGAACACCTTCAATTCTGGCTAGGATAGTAGAAAATTCTTCAAAAGTGAATCTTTGACCACCAGCCGTTCGTTTTAAATGAAACTTGAAACTTTTAACTGCCGCCTCCCATAGACCGCCCATGTGCGGAGCGTATGGCGGTATAAATCTCCATTCAAACCCATGAGTAATGTATTTTTGGGATATGTCTCGAGCTGCAGACTTTACAAACGTAGAAAATTCGCGTTCTAATATTTTACTGGCACCTAAGAAATTTCTACCATTATCAGTGACTACCCTTTGGGGGAGCCCCCGCCTCCCAACGAAGCGAACAAATGCCGCCTGGAACGCAGCCGAGGATAAGTCCGAACAGAGCTCTAAGTGTATAGCCTTTGTACTGAAGCATACAAATACACAAACATATGCTTTCACCATAGGAGATTTTCTGAGAGGTGATGTCTTAATTTCAAAGGGCCCGGCAAAATCAATCCCTGTTATCTGGAAGGGATGAGACAAGTTGCATCTCTCTGGAGGTAGGGGAGCCATTATCTGCGAAGATGCTTGCTGCTTGTAAATAAGGCACGTTTTGCAATGACGTATTATGTTTTTTATACGAGGTTTAAGTCTGAATATGAAAAATTCTGTTTGCACCATTCGTATTATTTGACTGCATTCTGCGTGGCATAACAGCTCGTGCAAATGCGTGAGATATAGATGGCAAAAACGGGAGTTGCCAGGCAAAATAATCGGATAACGTTCGTTATATGGAAGAGATGATTGAGATAATCTTCCATTTACGCGCATAATAAATTTTGAGTCGAGAATTGGATTTAGAGATTTAAGTGCGCTTTTATTAGATATTATCTGAGAGTTAAGTAGATTTTGATATTCCTCGGGGTAGAACGTTTTTTGAGCTATAACAAGGAGTTTCACTTTTACTTGTTTTATTTCCTCTTGAGTCAACTCATCTGATTTAGAGCGATTATTATCCGGTCCCATACTTTTCAAACTTTTATTGTAAAATCGGAAAATATAGCCTATTACTCGTAGGGCTCTGCTATACGATGAGAACCTGTTAAGAACATCTTCTTTGACTTCTGAGTGTAGTGAGTGGCAATCATTTTTTGATTTGCTAACTAGTTTAAGAGGATTTCTTTTTGGCCAGTCTGAGGATGGCTTAAACAACCATGATGGTCCTTGCCACCAAAGAGTATTTTGAACAAGATCTTGGGGCTTACAGCCTCGGGTTCCAAGATCCGCAGGGTTGTCGTGAGTTGGGACATGCCGCCAGGTTGCATTTGATGTTAATAGATGAATCTGAGCAATTCGATTAGCAACGTATGTCTCCCATGTTGAAGGAGGTTTAGAAAGCCATCCTAATACTATGGACGAGTCAGTCCATAAGTATATTTCATTAAAATTTAGATTCAGGGATGATTTAACATAGCTAACAAGTTTTGCCAATAAACCCGCACCATTGAGCTCTAAACGTGGTAGGCATACTGTCTGAATAGGAGCTACTTTACATTTTGCCATTAATAAATTTGAAAAAATTGTATGGGTAGGAGTTTCACATCTAATATACACTGCGGCACAGTAAGCTGATTTTGAGGCATCAGAAAATCCGTGAATTTGAATAGAGTATGACGGGGTATATTGTAACCAGCGAGGTATAGAAATAGTTTCAACTTTCGAGAGATCCTGGACTAAACTATTCCATTTTCCAAGAGAATCTAATGAAATATCCTCATCCCACTGTAGCCCTTCTAGCCACAATTGCTGCATCAGAATTTTTGCCCTTATAATTAAGGGTGCAAGCCATCCAGCGGGATCAAATAGTTTTGCAACAGCGGAAAGAATTTTCCGTTTAGTAATTTTTGTGGCTTGTTCAATGGGTGTAAAATTGTAAGAGAATGAGTCATTGAGTGCATTCCACTTAATGCCTAGGGTCTTAGTAGAGCTTGTTTCTTTAAAGCGAAGGAAGTCTGAATCATAAAGATCCTCCCTGGGTAACTTCGCGAGTAGTTGAGGGTTGTTTGCGGTTATCTTTTTTAAAGGGAAACCTGCTGAACTTAAAACTTCTAAGAGTTGGGCTTGTGTAACGAGGGTTTCTTCTATCGTATAACCGCCAGAGAGAATGTCGTCGACATAAGTTTCAGTACGCAAAATTGACGCTACTTTTGGAAATGCAGATTCGGAGTCTAATGCGAGTTGATGGAGGGTCCGAATTGCTAAATAAGGCGCACAGTTTACACCGAAAGTAACGGTTTTCAACTGGTAATCTTTAATAGGGCCGTTGGGTAGAGGTTGAAATAAAATTCGCTGGAAGGGTCGGTCATCGGGGTGGACCAATATTTGGCGGTACATTTTTTGTATATCGCCACTAAACACAAATCGGTACTTTTTCCAGTTAAGTATTGTTGTTATTAAGTTATTTTGCAACGTTGGCCCTGTATACAGAATATCATTAAGGGAAATTTGTGATTTTGTTTTCCTCGAGGCATTAAATACAACTCTGAGTTTAGTGGTCTTATGCTCTGGTCTAACGACTGCGTGATGTGGCAAATAGTATGAGTAATATTTGCCTTGTGATATAATTTCATGAGTAAAAGCCTCTTCCATATGATCAAGAGATAGGTATTCTTTTAGAACTTCTTGATATTGTGACTGAAGGTAGGGATCTTTACTTAGAGTTTTTTCCATTCGAGCGTACTGTGCCAGAGCAACAAACCGCGATGAGCCAAGAAATAACTTTTCAGGAAATTCGGGTTTGAAAGGTAATCTTACGACATACCTGCCGCTATTATCACGTGTAGTGGTTTGAGCATAATAGTTCTGACAAATTTCTTCTTCGGCTGAGATTGGGCGGGTAATAGATATCTCTTCTTGTTCCCAAAACTTTTTTAGCAAATTATTTAATTCTGCAGTGTCCGATACTTGTACTGAGGTAGTAAAACTGTTAACAGTTCTTGTTTTCATGGGACCACTGAGAACCCATCCAAATACAGTGTTGTAGGCTGAAGTTTGACCACAAATGCTCTTTTTTATACCTTCAATATTTAGGAAGTTTTCATAATCATTGCCTAGTATGAGATCGATTTGGGACGATTTATTGAAGGTAGGATCTGCCAAGTCCAATTCTTTCAGTTCGGTTGAATAAGGGATTTCAAAAGTGCAAGCAGGAAGACGCTTGGTTACCTTGGGCAATACAATTGCTTTGATTGGGATTCTGAGATTGTATCTTTTTGCATACAGAACAAGTTCGCACTCTTTGGTTGCAGTATGTTTCTGTCCACCAATTCCGATAATTTCAAAGTGCGATTTTTGGTAAGGTAACTGAAGGCGACTTCTGATTCTTTCTGACAAAAATGTACGCTGAGAACCTGGGTCAATGAGAGCTCTTATTGTGAATAATTGATTTCTATGATCAATTTGCATCAAAGCAGTTCGTAAGAGAACGTTCTCATTACTTGTAACACAATTTGCTTGAAATTGCTTTGATGTTTGTGGAAGTTCTTCTCGATTTCTATTCATTATAGGTTGAGTCGTGTTAGAGAAAGTGTTTTGAGCTACTCTTTGTATTTCATTTTCCACTTCTTTATTTTGTTGGTTTTCATTTCTTTGAGCAGGGTTTGGAAATTTTTGTTTCATATGAAGCAAAGTATGGTGGGATTTTTTGCAATGGAGACAGGTGTGTTTGCTTCCGCAATTTGCTTTGAGGTGAGAAAGAGCTAGGCAGTTATTGCAATATTTATTCTTATACACGAAATCTACTCTTTGTTGTACTGAAAAGTTTCGGAACTTGGGACATGTTCTCAAAGAGTGATTTTCATTGCACAGCTTACATAAATATTCGTTAAGATTATCTTGGGATACATATGTTTGAATTTTGGGTTGATTTGACCTTGCGAGACTGAAACAATCTTTTGAGGTTTTAATATTTGTAAGCCGTTCCACTGCTTCATACCTGTCAATAAGGAATTGTGACATTTGAGACCACTTCGGAAGTTCTCGCGGAGAAGTTAATGACTGTTCCCAAAGTGAAAGTGTAAATTCGGGAAGTTTTGTGGATATCAAACGAATCAGAATAGGGTCCCAGCTTTCTACTTCAACGCCTAAGGTTCTAAGGGTCGCTAAAGAATCACTTACTGATGACTGGATTTTCCGAATTGATTCGCTATCTTCTTTGGTTGCCGGTGGAATGTCAAAGAGAATTTTGATCTGGTTATCAACCAGAACTCGTTTATTTTCATAACGAGCCTTAAGTGCATTCCATGCAAGCTCAAAGTTATCGTGAGAAAGTGGATATCGATTTACTATCGCACCTGCTTCACCTCTTGTTTTATTCCTGAGGTGATATAACTTCGTAACTGGGGAGAGTTTTGGATGATTTATATACACGGCCGTGAACATGTCACGAAATGAGGGCCATTGTTCGTAACTGCCTTTAAAAACTTCAGTGTCACAGGGAGGAAGTTTTATGCAGTTATTTGTGTCATTTTGCACAAACGTTTGAGAGGGGTTTTGGTTTTGGGTATAATATCGGGTCGTTGAGTGGAATCTGGGGTTACTTGGGTTGTCCAATCTCACAACTCTCATTAAGTCTAAGATTTGAGAGGTACATTGGTAATATGTTTCTGTGCAAACCTCGAATTTCCCCGTGACTTCCTGTCTAAATTCTGGTGTAACATCCTTGGCTTTGGACAATATAACACCTTCATAGGAAGCATCTACTCTATTCCACCTTTGCTCTAAGTCTTTTAGCTTTACCTCCAAAATAAACTCATTTTGATTTTCTACTGAAGTTGGATCGAATTTCTCACAGAATTTTAACAAATGCTCAGAATCAAATTCAAAATGATCTTTTGAAGAAGGGTTATAATCATCGTGGGAATTATTAGGCATATTGAAATTAAGAGAATTTTTTTTTGAGTAAATTAAAAATCAGTTTCGGAAGAGGGTTGGTATTTTATCTTTCTTTGAAATAAAAGTTTAAGGGTTATAGGGTAGTGATATATGGAGCTAGCAGGAGAGTTAAAAACCTTAGAAATTTATTTTGAAATTTTAGTACAATTCACGCAACTCTGTTTTTCCTTTCTACAACTTCGTAAGATAAGGGGCTTTTGGGTTAAAGCACTAGAAGTTTGTTCTAGTTTAAAGTTGAAGTGGGCAGAAAAGCTAAACTGAGAAGCTGATATGAGAATATATTTTCTTCTTTTTATCTTGGGTCAAAAGAACTATTATTAAACCTGGGTCAGTTTTATTTTCAAATTATAATAAATTTAAAAAAAAAACAATTAAAAGATTTATTTTATTGCAGCATAACTTTCAAAATCAAAAACACAAATAAATACAGCTTGGTTTTTAAAGGGTTAAAAATAGCTTATTTTCTGCAGAGTTACCAAAGTGTTGACTAATCTACCGAGATAATTATCATAATTAAGTGTTAAATTCCTTTTTAATAGTTATGATACTATTTTTTGAGCTAATAAAGCAGAGTTAGAGGTAATAAAGCAAACTAAATTGTGCTGAAGATTTTGTTTAATTAACTATTAAATTTTTATTCTATTTAAAATTTTAATTTTAATTAGGAAGTATTTAAAAAAACTCTGATTGCAAGAGTGATTTTACTTACTATTATTTATGGATAGTTGCAATTTATTTATTGTGCACAGGTTAATTTTAATGAAACCAGTTTATATTTAATTTATTAAATTATTATTATTTTTTTTTTTAAAGTTTATTTTTAAATATAAATTGTTTAAAGTTCACAGAAAATCTGTGTGCGAAATTTCTTTTAAAATTGTAAAATTTGCTTATTAACTGGCATACAATCTCTGTTTTTGTGTTTATTTAAAAAAAACATAGCAATCACTTTTCTAGCTCAGCTTTATTTTCAAATTACTCTTTAGTTTCTCTCTCTTCCTTGTATTGTATTTTTTATTTTAAAAATGAGAAACTTGACGAAAAAAAAAAAAATTTTTTAAACGTTCAATTTGAAGTTAACTAGCGGACTGTATGAGAATATTGAGAGATTTTTGAGCTTTTATTTTTTTTTTTTTTTAATTAAAATAAGGAGTTTGTTTTTTATTTCACACAAAGAAAACTTTTGAGATGTATAAAGTTAACACAGAATAATAAAGGAAAAAAATTACGATAACGCGAAGATAAAGCTTTTTAAGCAATATATATTTATGTTTTTGTTGTAATAAACTGCAGGAATAATCGTAGGTTTATCAAAAAAAAAAATTTTTTTTATTGTGTATTGAGCTAAAAATCGGGTTTTTGTTTTTTATATTTTTTTTATATATTATGAATGTTGTTGTACTATTTGACTTTATTTTAGGAAATAAAAGAAATATTTTCAATATATTAACAATAAAAAATTTTCCCTTTCTTTTTTAAATTTTTTATTTTTCTTTAATTCTGATTTTAATTCACTAAAAATTTAGTAAATACACATTGGGCATTTTTTTCACAATATGAGACTATTCTTATTCTGTTCCCATTTTTGTAATACTTTTTTAAATATTTTTCTTACGGGCGTTCTTAATATTTTGGAGTTTAGTGTAAATTTACTTAAAATTCTTTGTACATAATTTTTTAGGAATAGACTGTAATTTTACTGTTGAGATCACTCACTGTATACATTGAATGTATAAAAGTTAAACATAAACTTAAGAGCTCAACGTTTTATTTTGGGATTAAGAGAAACTATTTATTTTTTAACTCGTTGATTTTTTACTACATACATACATATGCAATCACAAAGAGAACAACATACCAGAAATGCAAATTTGGTGGTTGTTTTATATATTAAGAGAGATTGATTATGTATATGAATACTTTAAATTATTAACTTTATTCTTTTAACACATTTGATAATTTTTATGTATGTAAATATGCACTTTGTAACTTTTTTCTTTTTTATTTTTTTAGTTTTATCTTATAATTTAATTTAAGATAAAAAAAAAAAAATTGTGGTTTTTCACATAAGTATGTAGCTTTATAATTTGTCACTTTTACAAGTACATATATGTATGTATGTATTTATATGTATGTACACATATATTGTATGTATGTATCTAAAGTTCTAACGGGACAAGATTATATTTATGTATGTAAATATGTACATATACATTACTTACAGGAGTTAGCGGTATTTATGCACTTGAGTTTTTTCTTTAAAGCACAATTGTTTTGTTTTTTTTTTTATTATTGCAAATATTTATACATACGTATGTATGTATAAATCTCTAACGGGATGCGTCTAGATGTTTCTATGAAATCACTTATGTACATAGTACTTATGTATGACGCGTTTTCACACTTTATCGCACTGAATTGAATTTAGGGTTATGTACCTTCAGACGTATGTACATATGTATATACATGTTATTTACCACCTATGTTTTTTACAATTTAACTTTTATAGGTAAGTATGTATGTAGGTATTATAAAAATTTTTTCTTTTCACTATTTGTTTAAATTTCACAGTGCCGTATAAAAAACTGGGTAAGTATTAATGCACTTTTTTAATTAATTTTGAGTTTTATATTATAGTTAAATTTTAAGTTTAAAGCTATTTTTTTTGCGTGTTTACTCACTCCGATATTGTTACAAACTGTGGAATGTTACCTCATGTTGTTTTGCTGCTTGCTGAGTTTTTCCCTTTTTATTTTGTTTTTAAGAGAGTTTGTTTTTTATTGCTTTTGTTCTTTGACGGCTTCGATGAGGACCATGAACAATGTTGATTGTTATAATTGATTCTTGCCTTAATTAGAGTATTAGGGTGGATGTTAGAAGAAAATAGGCAATTGGATTTCTGTGAAACCGAAGTGCAAATTATAATTACTCGTCTTGCCTTATGCTTGTATTAAATATACTTGTTTTTCAAAGTTTCTTCACATAAGTTTAATTCTTTTATTAAAGGTTTACTTAGGTACTAAAATACAAGTAAGTACGATTTGGGTTTTAAATTCAAGTTGGGGTTTTACAATGATGTTGATTGGTAGGTTGCTGATTAGTAAGTAAGTATTTTTGATACAGTTTAAGTCTTATGTGTTTTGGTGAAAAACAAAGTTAACAACTTGACAACTGGAATTATTCCATTATTAACTAAATGGGCAACTCGTAATTCTACGATACATTTTTATGGTAAGTATAATGAGGTAAGTTTAAAAAAAGGTAAGTAAATAAAGGTAAGTATAATAAAGGTAAGTATAATAAAGTAATAATTAATAAATATACATATTCAAATATAAGTAATTAATTCATTGAAAACATTTTACATATGTATAATAAATTTTGGTATAATATAATGGATAAAAGATGTTTTAGGTTTCGAGTATTTAAATTTTGTGTCCAAAAGTTAGTTTGGACAATATATATTAGTAAATAAAGTTATTTTTGCCTTAATTTTTTTTATTTCTTAATATACATCATTAAGTTAAACATCCACATTTATTTTCCATAAAAATGCATTTAGAATGCTTTTTCTTAATGTTAAATAACTATTTAATTTTTTTATTTTATTCTATGGTAGCACTATCAGCTGTCATATGCAAAACAAAATAAATTTAAATATGGACAAAAGTAAACATGATGTTTATTATTTTAATAATTTTCACAAAACTCAAAATTTTTTGCCTTATTTTTTTATATGTTTACTTTTTTTTATCATAGGCAGCAAACAATTTTGTTGATCATAATAGCTGTAACTTTTTTGTCCTAATTGTGCGCCACACTGCGAATGTGCGCTGCGACTTTTTACAGACGGATTCGTCTTGCTAGACGAAATTCGTCGTTCGTCCCAATTGTCTTCCCAGCGTAACAGTGATAGATTTCTGGCTTCATCCAAGTTTCTTTGTACCTGTGATGAAGAGGAAAATAATATATCAAACAAGAAATAGAAAACGAAATACACAACAAGCAAGTTTAAACAATACTTTATGAAATAAAACCCAAGCAAAGTAGATTCAGCTTTAGGGACTCATCCGGTAAAATTAATAGCAGCCCACAGCAACCAGCAAATTCAGCAAATATTTCCAGTGGTAGTGCGATGAATAATAGTCAGGGTCAATCGACGAGTTTGTAAAGTATTTCAATAGCTCCTGAAGTTAGAGATTTGGTTTTAGGTGAAACGTTAGTTGTCTAAAGAACGTTAGAGGATAGAGTTAAAAAAATGGTACAAGATGAAGTTAGCGAAATTAAGAAGTCGATAAGAGAGATAACGAAAGTTGTCGGAGAACTATCAAGAGCAGGTTTCCGAACTCATGAATAAGTTGATTCTCATCAAATGGTTCGCAACGCTATAAGCGAAAATAATATTAATCATCTCTCAAATATAAATTCTAATATTCCTCCACATACTAAAAGTAACGTAAATTTTTGTCCATAACAAATAACTTAGCAAATAATGGAATTGCAACAAGCAACATTAACCCTTTGAGTGAGATTAGGTTTATTCCAAACGGCCAGTCAGCTTCTGAAAATATAATTATAAAAAAAATTAATATATGTACGTATAGATAAAAGGGGGATACTTTTTGTTGGAAACAATACCCACACGATAGTTGAAGACTTTCAGTCTAATTGATAAATGTACATTAAGAGTCTATAAGCCTTTAATAAGCAAAAGTCGACAAAGAAGTATTCATAAGCGTTTAATAGCCTAATAAACCTTTAATAAATATTAGTTTTTTATTGTAGCCTCTACCTCGCTTTAAACCAAAAATAAAATAAATTTTGTTATTAAGATATTTTGTTTAAAAATCAAAGTTTGTCCTGGGGTAGAAAAAGTAGAATGACAAAATAGTCGATAACCATATTTTCAAAATTGCGTATCATTAAAGTGTTTATAAATATCTCGTGATGTCTCAAACACTTTGTTGCGGAATGGGACAATATGGATGTCATAGAAGATCTTGTTAAAATTTCTATCAAGCTCCTTACAAGTAGCAAACAAATCGTTAACCCATTATGAACCGAGCGTTAAAGATTAATAACTAGCCCTTAGATCTAGTTTAAGAAGTACCCGGGAAAGCATACATACATATAAAAATATTTTTGTTTTAACAAATGGAGCGCGTTTTGTTTAACAAGATGAAAATATTCGCAAATTTTAAAGTTAAATAACACTTAACTGGTTTGTAATTGGATAACATTTTTTGTAAGATACTGATAATTTGTTTAAAAAGCTTTTATATGATACCCATATAAGGAGGATATTTGAAATATTGCAAATTTTATACAAAAACCTCAGGGGTCCGTAACTCTGAAAATATGAGGTTTCGCAGGTTTTATTATATTACTTTTTTACCTTAAAATTATTTCTCCTAACCCCGGGAAATTTTTATTTCTTTTAATTTTTGCTTTTCTCTGACCTTTTTCGTTTTTATTTAATTTCTGTTGTTTAAGTTCTTTTTGAACTTTCGGGCTTTTAAGGTCGAATTTATTTCATTTCATTTATTTAATTTGCAGCTACTGGGTAGTTTAGCCCATTTGTTCCATAAGAAAAAAATTTATTTGAATACAGAAGTATAAAAAACGTAATAAGCTCTTTAAAGGTACATTTAGCCGACCGTTGAAATCGTTAATGTAAAGTAAATGTAGCTGTACAGTAAATATAGTTGTGCTTATAGAATGTGTAAAAATGTGTCATGTGTTTTTGACATAAGCAAAAAATAAAATAAAACTGTGTTGTGTTTTATATTATTTTTTATTTTGTGTGTGCTTTTAAATTAGAATCAACACCAAAGATTTGTTTATTAGTTTAAACTTCTTGGGTTTATGTAAATTTTCGTCATTTTTTTCTGGATTCGTATATCCTGGAGAATGTTTATTGCATTTTTTTCTCTATACTTTAGTTTATAAATAAATACAACACACAGTTGTTCAAACCAATGATGGCCACTTTGCAATTTTGTGTAAAAAGTTCGTAAATATTTCAATCGTACTAAAAATGATATTGTATTGTAATAATGAAAAATATAACATTTGCATAAATTATACTCAGCCTAACAATAATACAAAACACTACATGTATAAAGTATTTAACTTAGAAAAGACAACTTCATAACTTATTTAAAATTATATTGTGTGTCATAAAATTTAACAACTTAAAAGTTTAAGTAAATAAGCACAAAAAAGTACCCGAAAAGGGGTATTGTACTTCACTTTAATTTATGATAGTATTTACCATCACTGGCTACATCTGTTCTCGTATTGAAATTCTATTTTCAGCAGGTTCAAAAGTTACGACTAAAGACCAGGATTCACTATCATACACAATCGTACGATTTAATCACCCAAAAATCTGACAGAATTCTGTCCTACTTTAAAAATCGTTCCAAAATGGCGTCGTAGGTGCCACACTATTATACAAAAAAGATGCAAAAACATATGATTTTAATATTTTGTTGTTTTTTCTCATCATCATCTTAAAAAAATCAACTCTGATCGCATAGAGAAAAATATTTTATGAATTATTTCAAAAGATTATAAAATCGTACAGATCTGTCAAAAAATCTGTCACACACATACACTTTTAATCCACACTATCATACATTTTGAGCACACATGCAATTTTTGACAGATCGTACGACTGAGTATGATAGTGAATCCTGGCCTTAAGTGACATTTCAGTCGGATTGGCATTTGCATAGCTCTTCGTATATGAAAAATGATCAGCTGACACATCTACATTTCTACATTTGACCGTACTCGTTACTCGAATACTTTTCATATAATCTCTGACCAAGTATTTTGCAGTAACTGAGAATCTCATTTTTACTAAAAAGATTTATTTTATGTATAAAATAAATTTTCGGGTAAATTGAAAATTGGTTTTTAAAAGCACTAAGTATAAAATGATAATAGGAGTTGCAAGGTAAAAACGTTACATTGCTTAAAGTGTAAATTACACTGCACAACAATATGGCAGCTTTTGCCTGCTGATTGACTTTTATGACATTATATTTACTAATTTGACGTTACTGATTTTAAATATGCCCTCAGTGTTTTTGTAACAGCTCTAGTTTACGAGATAAAGCTTTGTTTAAAAATCGCTGTTTTAGTCAGTTAATTTGCTTCTAATTAAAAAATATATTTAGTTTTGTAATAAAATTTAACATGGCGTCATCAAGAAGAGTTTGTTTCAATGATCCGAATCATTTTTGTGGAGAATATATATTCAAAGAATACCGTTTGAATGTGACAGCGTTTGTTATTTAGACTTAAAAAAATTACTTTGGTCATGCACTGGAAATGAAGGACAAGCCTTGGATTCCATAAAAGGTATGTAAAACATGCGGTGAGTTTCTACGTTTGTGGACAAATAAAAAAAGAAATAGATTTCGGTATGAAACGGCAATGATCTGGATTAAACCCTTGAACCACTACTACGACTTTTATTTTTGTTTAGTGAATATAACTGGCATTAACCAAAACAATCGAGCCAAATGGGAATATCCTTTCATACGGTCGGCACATAGACGTGTTTCTAGTCGTAAAATATCGCTTTGATCTGAAGCTGATGCCTGAGAGTACAGATAGCGATTTTGAATGTGACCTGAAAGCGCCAAAACTATTCAACCAAAATTGTTTAAACGACCTTGTCAGAGATTTGGGACTGTCAAAGGCTACCTCAGAAATTTTGGCGTCTAGGCTAGAAGAAAGAAATTTAGTAACAAGAGAAACCAAGGTTTCTTATTACCGAATAAGAGAACAAAACCTCATTAAATATTTTGTTGAAGAAAATGATTTCGTATTTTGTAAAGATGTACCTGGTTTAATGGTTGCAATGGGACTTTAAAATTATGTCCTTAGTAAGTGGCGTCTATTCATAGACTCCTCAAAAAGGAGTCTAAAATGTGTTCTCTTACACAATTGGAATAAAAAGGCTCGTTGCCTATTGCACATTACACAAAATTTAACGAAGAATATACAACTATTGCTCTAATTCTAGACAAAATTACATATGTGGAACACAATTGGCTCAAAAATGGTCAACTTTATTTTAGGCCAACAAGGTGGTTACACGAAATATCCCTGTTTTATTTGCCTGTGGGAAAGTAGAGCTAAATGCCAACATTTGTATAAAAAATTAGCCACCTCAAAGGCTCGGATGTAACATGAGTATCAAGTTGCATTTTCTTCACAACCACTTGGTCATGTTTCCGCAAATCTAGGAGACTTAAGTGAAGAACAAGGCGAGGAATTTCATCAGAACCTGCGCATCATGGAGGAGCGCTATCAGGGCTACTGAAATGCACATATGTTGGCTGACTATTGTTGGAGCATTCAGAGCAAGAACATTTTTTAAAAGAAAGTTATTTTTGTTAAAGGAATAAAATAAATTTAAATTGTTTCTAAAATTATAGTGTTTTATTATGAAAAAACATTCGATTTGCAACATTATTTGCAACGCATGGGTAACTTTTATCCACATGAATCTGCATAAACATCAAACCGCACTTCCTTTAAAATTATTTAGACATATTTTTCGCCAATATTAGTGGCTTTAGCTAAGAAATTGACGAGCTATTTATATAGACTTTTTTTTTATCAGCTAATAGGTCCACTGGAACGCGCAAATGATGACAGATTTTTTCTGCATTCTCGTTATATATGAAGGTCTTAAAAAATAATTTTTATTTTAAGAGCTTAATTAACTAATATTTACAAGGAAAAATATGGTGTTTTTGTGTAAAACAGCTTATGCGCCATATTTTTTGAACTAGAGCTGATAGCAAAATCTGACTACAGATTTGAAATCCTCATTAAAAACTAGACTAGAATCATGTTTTATACTCCAATCATCAGAAATGCTGTTGTGCAGTGTTAGTTATTAAACTGTTTATAAATAAAATTTTTATTAATGGTTTATTAAACGAAAACTCAATAACTATTGTAAACTTTAAGTCTACTATAAGAACTTTTTATGCCTTAGACCGTTTATATTCAGAATTGGGCATCTTTAAGTTCACTACCATGTAAGCTGGAACGAGATATATGAATTGGCCAACACCTTAATGCGAATTATATAATCAATACCGCACAAACAACTATAACTACGAAATAATGAGAGATCTAGTTTAAAGAAAAAAAACCATCATGTTATTAAGATGCTGGAAATAAATTTATTCTTGGTTTATTCGTCAAAAAATGCATTGTTGTTTGTTATACCCTTCACCACAGGTGGAAAAAGGGTATATCTAAGTTTGTCATTCCGTCTGTAATTTCTACAATATCCATTTCCGACCCCATAAAGTGTATATATTCTGAGTTCTTATGCATAGCGAAGTCTATTGAGCAATCATCTTAGAAGTAATTGCAATCAAAAAGTGAAATAATTCCAATCAAAAAATATGTGGGGCGATAGAGAATTGAAAAATGAGAAACAAAACATCAAGTAAATTATTGTTGTTTTTTTTGGCCACCAAATTTTGATTTTTGTATGTATAATCTTTTATTTTAAGCTAATTAGGCCTAAATTGATCCATGTAAATAAAAAACCAATTTTATTACATATTTCCCCAACGTTTCGTGAATTTTTGGTTCACTTTCTCAAGGGGTCGTCTATTTAATTAAAAAGAAGAAAATTTAACACAGTTACAATTAAAAACAATTACCGCGAAAATGTACAAAAATATGTTCACTTGACTATGACAGTAGAGTTTACATTATTAAATTAAGGATTTTTTTAAAAATAACAATAAAAAACAATATTAAAACATGAATTAACAAACACAAAATTTAATTTAACCTGTTTCTTAATTTAATGCGAGTTTATAACTGGCGCTGTGTCCTCTTTAATGTTCATTGTTTTGTTTATTTTTTGTTGTATTCTTAAGCTTTCTATGTATTCTTAAAGCCCAACTATAATGTGCATAAGCTAGCTTTAGTTTATGTCAAAAATTCAACGAAAAGCCTGTCAAATGCTTAGGTAACTTATCAAAGAAATTTATGTGGCACAATGTACATATATAAATTTAGTAACTTATTTGCCACAGTTGCATTTATGTTTTTTCGTACTTTTGCCAAAAATAATTTCTATATAAATCAACAAAATTTTAAAACTAAAATGCTTTAAAGAAAATATTTTATATATTTAATAATATTCACAAACACATTTACATATTTTGGTTTATTTATTTTTTAATTTATTATTCAAGCACAAGGTCTTTTATTTTTAATTTTTTATTTTTTCAATATTTCGCTCTGAAATATCAGAACGGTTAGAGAAATCAAAAATTTTTGACTGCAATAAGTATAGAATGGCATACAAAACACACTATACATTAAAAAGACTATTTAGTAAAACTAAAGATAAAATACCGAATCTAGAATTATCAAATTTAGTCTATAAAATTCCTTGTAGCGGAAAAGACAACGAGATTTGCAACAAAGTATATATAGGAACAACAAAAAATAAACTAAAAACTAGAATTGCTGGTCATAAATCTGATCAAAGATATAGAAATATTAATTCACAAAAAACTGCATTATCATCTCATTGTGCTGGATTAAATCACTATCCTAATTTTGAATATGTTTCAGTAATAAACACAGAAAATAATTATAAACGGCGGTATATGTTAGAAATGTTACATATAATTAATACACCAATAGCACACAGAATTAATTTTAAGGCAGACACAGATAATGTAGCTCAAATTTACAGACACTTGATAAATAAGAAATAATATTGTACTTTATTTTTTGTTACAAAAATTTTTTATATGACAAAATAATTTTATGTTTTTTGTTTTATGTTAGTTTGAAAAAATTTTTATACCTTTTTTGTTGTTACTTTTTTGTGTTCAAATAAATATTTCTTTGTCCTGATGATGCTACACAAGGGAGTAGCGAAATATTGAAAAAATAAAAAATTAAAAAATTAAGAATAATAAATTAAAAAATAAATAATTAAAAAGGTAAAATAAAAAACTATATTAATATTTTGGTTTATGTTCTAAGAAAATGTAAAAAGAAAATATTACAAATTATTTTCTGATTTGTTTTTGTGGCCAACCGTACTAAAAAATGCAACGATGTTCATCGCTTAATCGTATACACATGTGTGTATAAATACAAATTTAATTTAAATATATTATAATTGTAATAAATTCGCCATAAAGAAAAATGTTGTTTTTTCTACATTTTTTATTGAATTAAAACTAAAAAATGCAACAATTTTGGTCTTAATTAGAAAATTTCTTTATTAGTGTATAAAGGCCCAACTATAATGTGCATAAACTAGCTTATGCCAACTTATACAACTGTGCAAATACATTAAATTATATGTGGTAAACTATAATGTGAATAAGATAACTTTTCGTCAAGTTTCGTTAAATTTCATTTCTTTATGCAAGGTACGAAACTGATCGCACTTTCCGTACGGAAACAGCTGATTGTGCTTTGATTTATACATTAATAAAGAAATTTTCTAATTAAGACCTAAATTGTTAAATTTCTTAGTTTTTACTTCAATATAAAATGTAGAAAAAACAACATTTTCTTTGTGGCCAATTTTTTACAATTATAATATATTTAAATTAAATTTGTATTTATACACACATACATATGTATACCATATAAACGATGAACATCGTTGCATTTTTTAGTACGGTTGGCCACAAACACAAAATAGAAAATAATTTGTAATAATTTTTTTTTTACATTTTCTTAGAAAATAAACCAAAATATGTAAATTTGTTTGTGAATGTTATTAAATATATAAAAAATTTTCTTTAAAGCCTTTTAGTTTTAAAATTTTGTTGATTTATATAGAAATTATTTTTGGCAAAAGTACGAAATAAACATAAATGTGCAACTGTGGCAAATAAGTTACTAAATTTATATATGTACATTGTAGCCACATAAATTTCTTTGATAAGTTACCTAAGCATTTGACAGGCTTTTCGTTGAATTTTTGACATAAGCTAAAGCTAGCTTATGCACATTATAGTTGGGCCTTAAACCAAAGCACAATCAGCTGTTTCCGTACGGAAAGTGCGACCAGTTTCGTACCTTGCATAAAGAAATGAAATTTAACGAAACTTGACGAAAAGTTATCTTATTCACATTATAGTTTACCACATATAATTTAATGTATTTGCACAGTTTTATAAGTTGGCATAAGCTAGTTTATGCACATTATAGTTGGGCCTTTAAGCTTTCTAGTGAAAGTCCGTGGAGTATTGTTAGAAAACCAGGGATAAATCGCTTTGCTTAGATGCTAGGGAATTAAATAAGTTAAATGTGAAGGAAGCAAAATTGACGAAACATTATATAAGCAGGCCGTACACCGCGCTCACCATTGCAGGGATACATTTTTACCAGTTTCGAGTAATGCCATTCGGTCTCTGCACAGCTGCTCAACGCCTTTGCCGCTCAATGGATAAGGTTATCCCAACACATCTTAAGAAAACGTTTTTATATATTTGGACGATTTGCTCATCATATCTAATGATTTTGACAAACATTTGTATTTGCTAGAAGAGGTGGAGAAATGTTTAAAAGAAGCAAATCTCACAATAGGACTTAGTAAGTCCCAGTTTTGTTTTGAACGCCTAAAATATTTAGGATTCAGATTTGGTACCGGAATGCCAAAAACTGATCCAAGTAAAGCTAAATTGGTACAGGATACCAGTGCCACCAACAATGTTGGTGTAAAATAAACAGTGAATTTTAATGAAAGATGTTTTGTCTCTTCTCGAGGGCCACGAATAATTAAAGAAATTCTATTTCGACGAATCCTGGACACCGATGAGTGATACCACAGGCATAGATAGTATCGTCGCAATGTTGTCCAAAATACCATGCTTAGAAGAATTAAATATTACTGATCTTTTACATTTTGAGACAACCTGATTTGAAAGTGGGGAATACTTAGAATTGCACATGTTAAAGATAATTCAGAAATGTTGCCAGGCTTAAAAGAAGAAAATGGATTAATATATAAAAAGTTTGGTTTTGATCCTTTAGCTGAGGAAAGTTAAAGGAAACTCTGGTTTCCTGACACCATTACACAAGCCCCGATAGGAAACGCCCATGTAAGATCAGAAACAGCTCACGGAGACATTGTCATGACACTAGAAACACTAAAAAGGTTTTTCTATTAGTCTAAAAAGATGTCACAAGAATTTTATAACATCCTGTCAAATTTGTAAGAAAACGAAACCCGGTAATTTGAATCTTTATCCTGACATAGCAAAACGAGATGAGTAATATCCGAGAAATCATTTCAAAAATGCTAAATAGATTTTATTGGAATGTATCCCATTTCACCAAATTTATCTTTTTAAAGGCGATGAAGAAGCCACAACAAGTAACGTTAGTGATTTTCTATTGCGCTAAATATTCCACAAATTGGGTGTACCAGAGGTGATACACAGTGACAACGGGAGCTAGTTTATTGCAAAAAATTACGAAAATGTATAAAAAATCTACAAAATAAAGCACATAAAACCGCTGCATACTCTCCGCCAATCAGTGCAAGTGATTGGGATATGTAGTTATCAGAAATAGAATGCGCGCTTAGAGTTTCAGTCCATACAGCTACAGGTGTTATCCAATTTTTTGCTGTTTTTGGTTATCACATGTATAATAGTGGTGCAGAATACATATAAATGGGTAGGAAATTACAGTATCTTACAGACCATAAGATACTAGAATTAAACCGAAACGAAAATATGCAAATTATTAGGGACAAAATTAAAAAGAACATGCTAAAGGCATATAATCGAAGCACTGAAAGGTATAATAGAGGTACCAGAAATATTAGGCTTGTCCTAGGACAAGAAGCTAACAGAAGAAATACAATCCTTACTAGTTTTAGCAAAAATATAAATTCGAAAATCTGTAGAAAAAGTTTAAAATGAAGGGTAGTTAAAATTATAGGCAATAACATGTACGAAATTAAAGATTTACAAGAAACATAAATCAGTGGGTACGTATCATGTTAAAGATGTTAGGATTTAGTTTTTATGGGAGACTGCGACGATTTTGGGGCAAAGGATTGTAATATTTTAATATAATTAAGAATATTTTTTTAAAAAAGACTTAAGGGGAAATCAGCGAGAACTGTGATCTTATAATTTAAAAGATAAAGAAATAGCTCACCTTTCAGAATAGATGCAATACTAGGATAGGATATAATCTGTGATATATAGCCAATTATCAAACAAAACTCCGTGCGAGTGTTTTCACTTTTCTTTTTTCTCCCATTTTGATTGACTGCGGAAAGTAAAAAAAAAATCGGGGGAAAAAGCAGGTATTATGAATAAAAAAAGAAAAATTATATGTAAATAAACAAAATAACTCCCTTCAAATTACGATGATACCACTTTTTTCTTATTTTGTTCCCACGGAATTTATAATTGGAGGAATTTTTTCTCGACAAACTTTTTTTTCGTGGGAAAGTTATAGCACGTCCATTTTGTTTAGCCAATATTAATTAGGTTTCTGGTACGTTTTGTTGTGTCCTTATATCTAATATGCGTAATGTTACTTCCCGTAGCTATTTCCAAGTTCTCGTCAATATGAGAAATAAGCCAGTTTTAGAAACTTTTCCATAGAAAGTTTTCTGAGATGTGAACTATCAGCATGGAGAGTCCTTTATGCTTGAGAAGAGGGGTAATGGCGTTTCCAAGTTGAGTTAAAATCCGGAAAAAATCTTAATAATTCCTTTTAATAAACTGACTCGTTTTTTTAGTTTTAACACATACATATTAATAAATAGGCGAAGTCATTTAGACATTGAACATTTTAAGGTTATAGAATATTAAATAAAAATACTAATAGTTTATTAAATTCAATTCGGGGACCAATTACACGAAAGATTCTTGGCAATTATGTGAAGCCACTATGTCTTTTCATGTTATAATGGCATTATTCGGCGAAGTCTCCGGTTTGATTGAACTTGGACAAAACTAATTTTAAAATATTACAAGAGATATGTAACTGGAAAGTCACAGAGTTCCGCCAATTTTTATTGTACACGGGTATACTTGTTTTAAAGGATAGAGTTCATGAATATTTGTACTATTTCGTTGTGCATCCCGTTTGTTATCCTGCCCGAGAACATGCGAAAGAAATGTCGACACTTCTCAAGTTCTGTTAGAACTATTTGTGGAAAACTTTCCTCTGATTTTTGGAGAAAGCAGTATATTTTACAATGTGCATAGTATTTTGCATATAAGTGAATGCGTGACCGTTTCAAAATTTTTCCTGCTATGCATTTGAGGATTATCTTCAAAAGTTGAAAAAATATGTGAAAAAGCCTTCAAGGACTCTACAACAAATTTAAGTTCGCATGCAAAATGAAGAAATGGTTATTAAACAGAAAACCCTGAAAATCAATAAAAATGGGGTTATTCTTTGTGTGCAAACTCCTGAATATTATTTTACTGCTGTTTGCCTTTACAATTTTTGTGCCTTTACAAAAATTGTGTTTATACCAATTGAGATTACAGATTTCTCATTGTCAATAATAGGTCGACGATTCCGAAGTATTACGAGTTTTTTTCAAGAGCCATTGAATTCAGCTATTGTTTTAGGTACCTGTGTCGTGAATCGGAATGATTTAGGCGATGAAGAACCTTTCAACATAGAAAATATTGAATTAAAATTTGCAGGTTTTCCAATTGATAATAGATACCTTTTAGTGCCACTCTTGCATCGTTGCAAGTGATACAAACTTAAAGCAATCACATAAACAAATTTCTTTTTCATACATAATAATATACGTTAAAACATCTAGATGACGCTGCCAGGAAATAACCGTTCTAAGATTAACCTAAAACTAATTTCACCATGTAATAATGAAATGAATAATTATTATACTTACTATTTTACTTTTGTAACGTTTAAAATAATTAATGTATTAATAAGTTATATTTCAGATAAGAGGAAAACAGAGCCATGTCCAAGTTGTTCAACAAATTTTGAACAAAATTTTAAGCAGATATTTGGTAAGATCCGAATAATAAAAAACTTACAAGCTTTAAATTAACCATGTTTTAACTTTCAGATGCCATAAAAAAACCCCAAGGTAATAATTTAAATAAATTATATTTTAATTTTTCATACATATGTAATTATTGTTATAATTTTCAGTAATAACCGTCGTCTCTGGCTGTGTACTTCGAACGTTTGGCGAGTGCTTTCGATGTGATAACATTATTTTCAAGCCACGTGTTTATTATCACATCGAAAGCGCTCGCCAAACGGTTGAAGTACACAGCCAGATACGACGGTTATTACCGAAAATTATAACAACAGTTTAATATATACTGGCGGAATTAACCCAATTAATTTAATATGTAATTATCTTTGTTATACATTTACAGAAATTATTGCATATCAAAACGATGTTATAATGAAGGCCTTGAAGTGACAAAAAAAAAAAAAAAAAATAAAATACCATCCACATTTCCTATAGAAAATATTTATAGATTAAACAGCAGTATTGAAGCCAATCTTTAAACTTATGTAAGTTTTCTGATCGAATACCTGCATAAATATATTCATATTTTTTAATTATTCATATTTATTAACTATATCATATCATGTTTATCAATTACTTGCATATAAATACTATGAAGTCAATACTACTTATAGTTGATTAAAAAAACTTAATTATAGAAAGCGGAAAAATAGTTAGGTTACAGCTAACTACACAAAGTTAACTTTAAGTTAAATGCAAAATAATGCAGAGTCGGACAATTACCTACCGCCTAGGACATCGCAATGTTAAAATACAATGTAATGCAATGTTGTTTACGTAGTCGAACCCTCGGTAGCTGCAGTAGTGCAGCCGCCCTGCCCCGATCCAAAGAGCGCCAGATTGTTCTAGCGGTCAAACACGTCGACTCATTAGACCATCTGGTCTGGGCCGGTTCATAGAGAGCAGCGTCGATGCGCTGTCCGCAAGTAGAGAGGTGTATGCCACAGAAGATATCAATGGCAGCCTCGTCATCGGCAACGAGGTTGCCCAAAACGGTCACATGTCCCCTCACCCACTTTAGGGTGACTGTCGAAACCTCCGCCATCTCGTTAAGGGATGTTCGGCATTTAGAGACAAGGTTAAATGTGGCGAACACACCTTTAAGGAACGTAATCGAGGCTTTGCTGTCGTTACAGATGGAAATATCCCTGTTGGATATGTTATAGTACCTCAACCAGCACACCGCCTTTCTAACAGCAGATATTTCCGCCTGGAAGAGGGTTGCCCTCTGTCAACTCAAAGAGATCTCCTTATAAGGGAGGGTTCCGGGGTGCAGTAATCCATAAGATCAGGAATAAAATCCGTGATCCGTAGTACGCTAGCATGTCCACATGATCTATGGTTCCATACGCCTATAACATTCAGTCTGACTGCCGCCCTCAGAGCCACCCTCGTGGCCTGAAGATCCACGGGCACCCAGTTGAGCATGGCGAAAAGCGCCTTTGTGGGCATTGATCTAATGGCCCTAGGCATTAAGATCGCCATACTGGTAAGCACCAACTCCAAGATAGACCCATTCGCTGCAGAGTCCAATGCCTTTCAACAGACAACAGCTCCGTAGAGCAAAATCGGGCTAATTACCGCTTCAAGAAGCCAATTTACACCCCTTGGGTTGATGCCCCAGGTTTTTTCAATTGCCCTCCTGCGTGGATATTAGTTTTCCAAGACAGCCTACTATCCAAGATGATGCCAAAAAACTTTGAGCTGTTAGGTAGATTAAGTGGTACTCCATTAGGTCCAGGTAAACTAAAGGAAGGCAGTTTATATTTCCTAGAGAAGAGAACAAGTTCCATTTGGGTGGATTGACACTTAGTCCGCTGCGCCAAGGTGCAGATTGCCTTGAGCGCTTTTTCCAACCTTTGCGAAACCGTATCGATTTCATTCTTAAAAGCGCTGGTAAGTCTGCTCATGGCATCTTCAAAATCCCCCGTGTCCCTGAAGACCATGGGATAATCCAATGCATCCATAAGGATCATGTTCTGATCCTCCTAATTCGTCTTGCGTCTGTTAATATAAACAGCGGTGGTACTCTTTCTGGTCACAATAGAAAAGACAACGTAACAATGATCAGAAAAGGAACAGTCTTCGAAGACTTTCCAATTCTCAATTAAGAACGCATGGTGTGCGTCAACAAGGGTGATGCCCAACACCTCCTGCCTATTAGATACTACGAAAGTTGGTTATGAACCCCTATTCGCTACTAGTAGATAATTATGTAACATAAAATCAAGAGTACCCTTACCTCTGTCGTTGGTGTCGGAGCTGCCCTAGATGTGATGGTGCGCATTTGCGTCGGCGCCTTTGATGATAGGTGTGCTTTTCGCCTTCGTTGCTCTGATCACCCTCCTGACCAATACATCAGGTGGAGGACCCAACTGGTCGTACGGCATGTAGGTGACAGAGATACACACCGCGGATTCCCTTGCCTTTCATGCAACTGTAACCGAATCTTAATCACTGCAATCAGATAAAATGAATATATTTAGGTGACTTTTCGCCAAAATACAGGCTCTAATCTGTCTATTGTGACATACAGTAATTTGTAGCATTTTGAATTGAGTCCACATATTTCGTTGTTTAACCACGGCTTTTGAATCAATGCGACGTCTTCGCTTTGTTCTGTCCGTTAATGCAGCAGACGCTGCTTTAGAATGGTGGAGGTTGATCTGGACCACCCTCACCATCTTGTTGGTCCGTATCATAAATGACGGTGACGTTGACTTCGTCTGGTCGGCAGATCACAGTTTCCTCTCTGGATGATTGCAAGAATGGTCGCACGTCGTGTGGCTCCCTCAGTATAATCGCGATGGATCTCGGTCTGCGAGGTATATCACTGACCTGGACCGCATCCATTCTCGCGCCAGGCCATACTACTCCAAGGCACGAAACTGCTTGCTTAAGTTGCAGTGCCGAATTCTCGTTTGAGCACGATAAAAGTTTAATGTAACCTTGAAACCAACAAACATCCTCATTTTGCGGCGCTGGTCCTGGGTTGGCTTCAAGACATTTGAAATACTCTTTCAGCAGCTTGACACTAATCATCTCCCATTTTTCATGAGAGATGGCTCCGTCGCAGGCGCTTTTGTCTGTAATAGCTCTTATCAGTGGGTTTTAAGCAACCTCACTCTAAGGTGTATTAATGACTAGGACGTTTACTGTCCGGTTGTTGGTATTGCTGTTGTGACTTCTCTTCGCCCGACCGTTGCCTTTTGGGTGCTGTCGATGAAGATGGTTTGTTTTTACCAACATCGGGTTTGCACTTGTTCCCAGCAGCATGGTGAGCTTTTGCCCAATCTAGGGATTTCTCCTGTGTCGACAGCTTCGTGGGTGAGGTGCTGCCGAGTTTGTCTAAAAGACGTTGGCGGCGCGCCTTTTAACATAAGCCCTTCTTGGATTGTTTTTGCGGTCTTTTGGGTATTGTTTCGCTGCCGTTTTGGCGGGGTGACGTACCTCAGTTGAACTTTTATACTGGGTCGAAGGTCTAACCTGTACAACTACCGCAAGGTTGCCTGAAGCAGGGGTTTCTGCTGGTCTTATGCCAGCATCGAGTTTGGAAGTACCAGCCGAAAAGTCGAGTGGTACCTCGTTGTTTTTGGCCTCAGCTCCGTCAGAAGACTAAACAGCTGGGGCTAAACTACATTCAATCAGCTTAGGTTTCCCCTGCTAACCTCCTATTTGTGTTTTGTTTTTTGTTATTGTTGTTCGGCGTGTGATTCCCACGAGTAGGCACGTGTATGAAGGGAATTCTAGTGCAAGTTAGTTCAAACGTTTCGTCAGAGCTTGTATTAATACAAAAAGCATACATTTAAGTTAATACACTAGAAAATGCAGAATGAAATCGATGAGATTTTCAAGAAGTGGAAGAATTTCATAAGTGAAGAGTATAAGCCGGAACTGACACCCTTAGAAGCACCGGTCGCTCCAAACTAACAAATCTGTTATATGCCATAGCATGAGAATCACTTAATGATGTTGGGTTTTCCCGAAATGGAAGGCTTACGATAAAGCGACCATCTGTGTTAGTTTGAGTATGATGAATAAAATGAGCTTCACATTGGGCATCTGCTGGAGACAGAATCCTTTCATTTGGTTCTACTTCACCGAGTTTCCATAGTTTTTCGACCGCTTGTTTTACTGAAGACGCCTCATCAAATACTGCACATGTAAGTGGTGGTTTTGAGCTATGGTTTGTCGTACAGAGCCGCCCACGACCCAACCAAGTAACGTGTTTTGAAGCGTTGAACCGCCGTTGGTCAGTTTATTGCACCAGGCTGCATAAGACTAAAATAGAATTCAGCGCCAGGACATCGATTTTCCCTTACTGATAGAATCTGGGATCTGCTAAGTAGATATTACATGGAATGTTCCAAGTTGAAACATCGAGGTTTTGATTTGGTTGTGCCGGAATGATAGTTGGGACGACAATTGCTTCCAAGTTTGTTGAAAAGTCATTATTTGTAGAGAACATCTCAACATTCACGCGGCATTCTGCTCGTTTTTTATTCCTTCCCACACCATCAATGCATAAGGACGCTTCTGTTGGAGAAAGGGATAGCTTCTTGATAAGTCGTTCAGTCACAATATTTACTTGTCTACCTGAATCTAGTATTGCCCGAAATTCGTGTGTGATGTCATTTGTAGCCTTGATAACTACTTTTGCTGTGGCCAGCATGACATAATTCTGATGCCCTGTCATTGGCTTCATAGATTTGCATGAGACTGTGATCGTCTCTCCTCTTTTATTTGTTGGTTGCACATGTGAAAGTGATGTCTTCTGTTTTTTTTGTGTATCTTGTTGTAAATGCAATAATGAATTATGCTTCTTGCTGCATTTTCTACATCCACTGGAGGTACAAATTTTGTTACGTGATCATCTCTGAGACAGTTAACACAGAGTCTTTGTTGGTGTGCATATCTCAACCTGGCTGATTCTGTCATATTTAAAAATTTCTTGCAGTAATAGATTATTATCCATAGATTATTATTATTATCCAAAGATTGTACTATCATCTTTTCTTTTTGATGGGTAGTTAATTTCTCCTTGTAACTAATTGATTCCATTGATTGAAATTGAATCTCAAGGAAGGAGAATAATTCTTTCATTGTTGGCATATCTTTAGGTTTAGTTAGTGATTTTATAAATCGAATATAGAGAGCACAATCTAGTTTTTTAATCATCAGTTGTATGATTATGGCATCCAAAGATGAAGTGTTAATATTTAAGTTATTTAACGCCAACAAACATTCCTTGGTAGTGTCATGAGGAGTCTTAATTGATGCGCTAGACATGGTTCCTGTTGGTTGGTTAAGGATCTTGTCTACTAACGTGGCTACTATGACTCTTTTGTTATCATACCGCTCCTGAAGTAGTGTCCATGCTGTCTTGTAGCTCTCTTCCGTAAGCGTTAGATGAATAAGTTGTTTGGCTTCTCCTGAGATGTTTGATTTGAGGTACCACATTTTCTGAACGTTTAGTAGAGGTTGCTTGTCGACCATTTCCGTAAACAGTTCATAAAACTGACACCACTTTAAACAATCTCGTAACTTTTGGTAAAGGCTATGAGCTATGTACGCCTAGGCTGCTTTCCAACTGTAATCCACCATCTACATGCTGCCGTTTGTGTTGATCTGATAGTACTGCCAATTGTATCAAATAATGTTGAACTGAGTCATCTACATTATGGTATTCATTGTGGTGAAGTTCCACTCTTGTAGGATCTTCAACTTCATGCCACAATTCATCATAAAATTCTTGAATTTGATACCACAATTTTTTTATGGTTTCATATTTCATCGTTGGATCTCCGTCCAACGATAACATTAAAAAAACGTTGTAAGGCCGTCATTCGAGCTTTTACTTTTTTACCTAGCCCTTTAACTTGAGGTGACAATACTTCATGATCAGATGGTTTTGGGGGCCTGAGTTCTAATGTGTCTTTTCTAATTGATGGTAAAGGCTTGACGCTGAGCTTGTTAATCTGAGACGTAAGAAAATCAATCGTCTTACTGTAAATTTCTCCTATGGATTCGTGTAGGTTTTGGACAATATATGGATCACTGGCTGATAGCGTATTATCTCTTCTAAACACGTTTTCACGTTTTATGGCCTGCCATAATGCAATTAGTTCTTCCCTTTTAGTCTTGTAGAAGTCTAACGTTCGCCGATCATGTGGAGCCTTCTTGATGTTTTTTCTATCTCAGTTGCTTTCACTTGCTGCTGAGACAAGACTCTCTAAGTTAGCCGTTAGATTGCCACTAAATTGATGATTTGAAGAAAATAGGTAGGTGGTATCCCGGAAATGCACCATCATGGGGACGTGTGCATTACCTGGAACAAGGGTCAGAGATTGGTTAATCCCTTCAATCCACATAGCGGAAAGCACAATGCCTACGCTTTGCCCGAGCTATGTCAGACGCTAAAGACCATAGTAGAATGTGTTATGGGTGTCTGAAGTTCGCTCCCCCTATCCGTTACGTGAGGACGCGTCCGATAGAAGTCTGACAGAACTCCAATTCAATGTGAGAAAGCATTTGGGACTAATTTTTTTATGTACTTTTGTTTTAACGGATTAAGAATTGAGAGAGAGAATCCTTTAAAACAGTTAAACGAGTAAACAAATCCCGCAATATCCTGAAAGGAGCTAAGGATAAAAATAAAAAGTTTTATTTGCCCCAAAGATAAATAAATAACGCCTACGTAAGTGGAGAAGAAGCAGATAACTTTAATCTGTTGTGTTTTTATTCAAGAAAGCCTGCAAAGAAAAGGGGGCGGACGAAAAAATTCTTCATCTTGAGGCTGGAGGCCAGATTCCTTGAGGCTAAAAAATTTGGTATTTATTTTGTGGCATAATACCATCAACAAAAAATATTGCACGAGTATTGATATACAAAAATTAATAAAAACCCAGAAGCAAGTTAAAAACCCCAAAAATAAACAACTAATATTGGGAAAAATTTCTCTTTATTAAAAAAAAGATAAAACGTTATCATAAATTCATACTTAACAGAATAAGTTAAAATTAAGAGATCGTGCACAGTGTTTTTTGAATAATGTTGTGTGTTTTGTGAGTGTTTAATTTTAAGTCCTTATAAAATCCTTCAAAAAGAAAGAGAAACCTGAAAAGCGAAGTGTAAGAATAATTAAAGGTTAAGTTAAATTATAAATATATTGTGAGTATAGGGCACGAACTAGGCGTGTTTTGAACCAAGTAGAAATAGTATTTAAATGTTGTGTAAACATCCTCAGGGAGCTCCTTAGGGCATGTATTAAATCTTAAATCGGTAAAAAAAATTAATAGTTTGGCTCCTAATAACATTTCAATTTTTTGTTTGTTTTTGAAGGCAAGAATATTTGTTAAATTTTTACATTGTTATATAGTAAGTATATAAATGTGTGTGTGTTAAAATGTAGGTTTATTATGTATACCTTAAAGTTTAAATTTTTTCTCAAAAATAAATAAATGTATTGGTGTATAAAAAATTTATTAGCTTGAATTAGTTGATTATTTGGGATAGGGTGTTGAGGAACGGATCTTGGGGTCTGTAAAAAAAGGTTTTTTATGAAAATTTTACAGACATGGTTGGGAATGGGCAATTAAAGATTAAAACTCATCTCCCTTCCCTGTTCTTGAGTGTTTCAATGTTGTTTTTTTATTTTCTTCCCAAGAAATTTTCAAAAATGACTATGTTAAGAAACTCAAACTTGTTTTAAAGATTATTTCAGATATCCCACTAATGAAGATCAATAGAGTAGCCCTTGGATTTCTATTTGTAAACCCGCCATTCTACATTTTTTCTTAATGATTACCAATATTCTCAAGAAATTCTTAAAAATGACTATATGAAGAAAAATCATATTTGTTTTAATTTCTAAGATTATTTCAAATATCCCACTAATATGGATCGATAGAGTTGCCCTTGGATGTGCTATACCACCCATTTTCCATAATGACCACCAATCTCCTCATGAAATTTTTCCAGTGATATTGTCATCCGGAATTGCGCTTTTTCTTTGCGCACCATCTATTATACGCAAACGTACCATTTTTGAATTAAAAATACGTAGTTTTATGGTTGTTTTTAACATCTTCTTTGATTTTGTATTTATTATTAATAGTATAATAAATTTCCTAGGATAAAGAACTTATGACTAACAATTGTAGTTTCAGTTTCAGTTTCTGTTTGTTTCATATTTTTATTATAGTTCACATCAAAGCGAATTAAAGATTAGGTGGCCGCACGGCTACAAAAACCTAATGTAATTTTGTTGTTGCAGAGCACCACGTTGATGTCAAAAATAACTTTTTATTTTTTAAATTATTTTAAAATTTTGAAAACAACGTAAAAAAATTCGCCTTGGTTCACATTATTCACAACGTACGTTTCTAAACGGGGTTACGAATAAAATATTAACGAATTTCGATATCATTGCTTTTAACATTTAAATATTTTAATACACAACAAAATTAAAACTAATTCCATTTTTAAGTACGTTTAATGTTAAAAACAATTGCTACATTATCTTTTTTAACAGAATTACATAAAATTTGGTTCATGTCAAGTTCGTTGAAGTTTATAAGATAAAAGTTTTCAACATAGTTTAATTATTATTTTATACTTTAAGGTAAATCTAAGCTAACCCTTGGCATGACCATTCAGGACCAGGTGTTTCTTCGAAACTCCATTTGATTGTTTATTTTGGTAGCCGGAATATTCCTCTATAATAGAAACACAAAAAAATAATAGTAATAGCAGAATGTATTATGAAATAAATTTGAAAAACACACACACATACATATATGTATAGCTATATTTTTGAAAATGAGTATGTATTATGTATAAATGTGATTGTAAATTTGTTTGTTTACTTTTCTAAAGGAAATCTGGGGACAAATGGGATCCAGTCACCAGTTTTGTCGACTTAATGTCTACAACTTTGACTTTTTTATTGCCTTATTTTATTTTACTAAAAAATTTATTATTATAAATTTTGTAAACTTGTTCGATTTTTAGCAACAAAAAAATATTTTAAACAGACAAGTAACAGAAAGAAAAAAAAAACGAACTTCATACAGAAGAAGACGAATAAATTAATATGTTCAGAGGTTTCTCTAGCCTTAAATGAATGGTGTTTTTTTTTAACAATTTAAGTTGTTAATACCCAGTTAGCTGTTGGAAGACTGTTAAAAAAAATTAACAAAGTGAGTCTTTTAAGGCTACCCATGATGACTTAAAACTGATTAATGAGTTGTGCGTTTAAAAAGGGACTCTAATATACATAATTCCTACAAACGAAAAGAAAGTGACTTGTTTAACAAACAAAAAGAAAAAAAAAAAGGAAATGCTCGAAATGGGACTGTAGCATTATTTTAAAGCCATATTTAGCGTAGCCTAACGATGACAAAATTCTTTATATATTTTATACTACTGCTAGTTTAAAATAAAGAAGGTTTCTAATTGTTATAATAATTCTTGCGAAAAACACCAACTTCAAAACAGATTACATCTGTCTGCCTATAACGGTTCAAGAGTATGGCCATATACATTAGATTACATTAACTTTTGGGATACCCTTATATCTCCAAACTTTATACTTGCTCAACTATTCAATAGTTTGGCCATAAATATCAAATTATATCAGCTATAGATAGGGGCACCTTAAACTCCAAATTCTTTGTAAATTTCAACCGTCAGTCTATAATGGTTCAACATTTTGGCCATTAACATAAGATTATATCAACTTTTGTAAAACCCTTTAATTTATAATTTTTATACTTCTTATTATATCAAAAAAAGTTGTAAGCATTCTGTCTAATTTTCAGGTGTTTGTATTTAACGGTTCAAAAAATACGGCCATATAGGTTAAATTACACTCTAAATTCAAGTTTTAAGCTTCTTGTTATAGCGGACTTAGCGATACAGGTCTCTTGTAAGTTTCAGCTGTCTGTCTATAAGGATTCAAAATTTCGGTCACACACACCAAATAACATTAACACAACCACTTACTTCCAAATTATATACTTTTCATTATAGCGAAGTTGGTAATAGAGGTTCTTTGTAAATTTAATCGTCTGTCTGCAGCAGTAAAACAGTATGGACATATACATCACATTAAAGGAACTATTGGCGCACCCTTTGAGTTATAATTTTTATTATTAATTCTTGTTACTATAACGGCCATAGCAATCGACATTTTGTCCAATTTTCAAGCGTTTTTCTATAACGATTAAGAAGATAGGCTCATATAACTCAATTTACCCTTCACTTTTAGATTTATTTTTGTATTACATGTTGTTGCATGGGGGTGCCCTTTAATTTTTTAGATTATGAACTGTTTTTTAAACGGGACCAATCTGTAAGCACAATCTATCAAATTATTAAAAAATTTCAAAATCAGTTAAGAAATTACTTAGTTCTGAGAGTCAAACATAAAAAAGCAACATTCAGTCGCATTGATGAGGTTATCAAGTCGGTTAAAAAATACGAATAATGTTATTTGCCTTTTAACCCATTAGAGGTCAAACGAAAACTGAATGCAATTTTTTTAATTCATATTTATTTATTTATTAAGACAGGTACAATAAAACATAAAATAGAGATAATATAAAAAAAATATTTTTGTTTGCGAGTTTTAGGGGTGTACTCGATTGAGAACACTGACCGCTCATGTGTGAAAATTTTCGAAACACTGTTTTTCTACACAAAGTGTTTTTAAGCATTTCTTGCACTGCCAACGTACTCTGGAATGGCAAAGTTTTAAGTGATATGAATATAATAATAGTAACACAAACGGAGAAAAACAAATTCATGAATTAACAAAATAGTACTCTTACCAGTACACTGTTTGCGCGAAACAAATCTGACTAATGTTTTTGCAGAAAAAGATTAAGAAGATAGGCTCATATAACTCAATTTACCCTTCACTTTTAGATTTATTTTTGTATTACATGTTGTTGCATGGGGGTGCCCTTTAATTTTTTAGATTATGAACTGTTTTTTAAACGGGACCAATCTGTAAGCATAATCTATCAAATTATTAAAAAATTTCAAAATCAGTTAAGAAATTACTTAGTTCTGAGAGTTCAAACATAAAAAAGCAACATTCAGTCGCATTGATGAGGTTATCAAGTCGGTTAAAAAATACGAATAATGTTATTTGCCTTTTAACCCATTAGAGGTCAAACGAAAACTGAATGCAATTTTTTTAATTCATATTTATTTATTTATTAAGACAGGTACAATAAAACATAAAATAGAGATAATATAAAAAATATATTTTTGTTTGCGAGTTTTAGGGGTGTACTCGATTGAGAACACTGACCGCTCATGTGTGAAAATTTTCGAAACACTGTTTTTCTACACAAAGTGTTTTTAAGCATTTCTTGCACTGCCAACGTACTCTGGAATGGCAAAGTTTTAAGTGATATGAATATAATAATAGTAACACAAACGGAGAAAAACAAATTCATGAATTAACAAAATAGTACTCTTACCAGTACACTGTTTGCGCGAAACAAATCTGACTAATGTTTTTGCAGAAAAAATACAAACTACACACAATCATTCTTTCTGTTGCTTTTATTTGTTTTGTTGTAAAGCCAAATAACGGTGCAACAGTTGCAAATTCTTTTTGTTTTCTTACTTGAGCTTCTAAGTACAGCTGTACTCAGTTGAGTACAGTGACTTCTAATGGGTTAATTAAAGACACGGGAATATTTTTTTAAATATTTAATTTTAATAAAAACTTCGTGCTATTTTTTTTTTGTTTTTTTTTTATTTAATTATCCCGATTAATTTATACCGATATTGATTATTGAGGGTCAAAGCACGTCTCGATGGCCATTTCGTTATCGCTTACTTAACTCTTCAGGAAACTTCTGACAAACATTTAAAATAAACTAAAGATTTTTGTCCAAACAATAAAGCCATGTTTGGTTTTAAGAAAATGCAATTAGAAATATGATTCGAAAAGAATCGCTTACGGCTAGTAATATGACCAAAAATGGCTTGATAAAGTTTCGTATTTGATTATACGATTGAAAACAGTATCAACAATAAGTCAAAAACGGGAGTCATAAGGGACTGTTCAGAAGAGTCGTGGCTAGGGTACCACTTTTTCTCGACAAAGCAATTATTTTCGACTTAAAAACGAGCGCATAAACGGTTATTATAATCGTGTAGAAGAGTCAAAAAAGACTTGAATATGATGAATAATTAAAAAATTCTAACTGGGTAATTGTAAGATAAGTTTTAAATTTAAATGAAAAAGCCCACACAAAGAGTGTAAACGACAATTTTTACCTTACATTATTTTCTTTATTTTATTAAAACTTGTTTAATTTTTTTCCTTAATGAAACAACTTATTTGTACAAATTATTGGTGTTTGATTTAAACTTTTACGCCTCTAAATATAAATAGTAAAAACCTACTAGAAAGGTCCAAAAGTGTAAACTGAAAATTCTTAAATGCACTAGTGAATCTCTGGTTCAATGCCTTCATATGATTCCAAAAGAACTAATTGTTTCTAAATGACATGAAATGGTTGAATGTCTACAGAACAAAGCACTATATAGATATAATAAGAAATTAGTACTGGTGACAATGTCAATAGTAAATGCTACAGTTTTGCTATAGACAATTCCTTCAGGATTTGTACAGCAATAATATGAATATCGAAAATAAATTACAAAATTAATTTTCCATAATAGCAGAATTTACAAAAGCTATACTATTTTACGTATGGTACTAAAGGTACGGTCACATTAGTCAAACATTTGACTGAAATCGGAAATATTTATTTGCCGTAGTCTGACCACAAAATATTTATTAGAAGCAATCAACATAACAGCTGATTTCGGGCAAATAAAATTATTTTCCAGCAAACAAAAATGCTTCTAATGTGAACATAGTGTGACCACTCAACGGCAAATATTTGACTCATTTTTAGACAAATAAATATTTGTTCTTACAAAGTTTTTGTAAGAACAAACAGAGACAAATAATAGCTGTATCAACAATGTTGCCCAGTATTTAAATTAAACTATTAAGTTTCGAAAAAACTCGCTGATAATTTTAAACTCATATGTGTATTAAATAAAAACAAAATACTGTAAGCAATTAAAAATAAAATTATAGAAAAAAATAATAAAGTGCAATTTTTGGAAGAAACAGTAAATTAAAAAAGTTGTCGGCTCACATATTTTTCGAGTTATATATCATCAAAATATTTTATATATAATTTGGTATATTTCGACATTTTCGCCTCAGAATGGTGCAAAGGTTCAAAATTTTATGTAAAAAAAGATGTTTCATTGGGGGTTATTAAATGTTCTTTTATAAATTTTTAGTTAAGTATTGGTTTAAAGTAAAGTCGCAAGAAATTGTATAACTTGAAAATTTGCGTTGCCGCTAAATTAAAGTAAGGTTAAGTTCAAGTTTAAAGTTGTAAATTATATATACTGTTATATATCTGCACATAAACATAAACACATATGATAAGGTTGAGATGCATTTTGTTTTAAAATGCTTATAGGAAACTTCTAAATGAAGTTATATATGACAAGCAACATGCTTTCACTTAAAGAATCTATATCGATTAATTTATATTAAACAAAAATTAAGCAAGCTTAAATTTAAGCAACATAAATTAAACTTTAATTAAGATTTGCACAGTGCCAACGCATTTTAATGCTTAAAGAGACAAAAAAAAAACGGCTATGTGCAGAACAAAACCAAAATAATTCTTCCGCCCTACTCGAAGCTTGGGAATAGAGCTAAGAGTCATTAGTGATTATCCATTTTAAGCATTTAAACTGTTCTTGCATAAGTTTCGATTTGTAATCAAAAAATATATGTTCTACAAGTACTAAGCTGAAAAATTATTTTTGCAATTTATGTAAACAGATTTTTTTTCAATATAAATATATTCGTTTGATGGTATGTTATGTAACAATTTTTAAAAACTATATGTACAAGAGTTTTTCCCTATTTCCCGAAATCTGAAACATTAAAATTTCTTAAAAATTGTAGAACTTTGTATCCCAATAAAAATTTTGCATATTTGCAGTTTGATTCTTTGTAAATTTGGCTTTTTAATTTAAGCGACTTTTTATTTAAACATATTAATTGTCTACACTTATATCACGTAAACAAATAAACAGCTGTAGTTTGAAAAATATATTTAATAAATTAAAAGTTTTTAGAAATTTTAACCAAAAAAATGTAATGAATGAATATTAAAATTTATTGTTAAGAAGTGGAATCTGATTCCTATTTAGCTTCATCCTCTTATTGTGCTCCTTCTTTAGAACACCTTTTGGAGCTTCTTTATAGCATAGAATAAGAAAAATTTGTAATTGTTGCTTGGCTTTGTTTATTTGGAACTTTCATACATGGGAGTTATTCATTATAAACTTTCTTCTCACATTGCCATTATGTGTAATAGTTATTTTAATGGAATCTGTGTAAATAATACATGTGGGTGCATAAATATAATATTAGCCACCATTATTTGACCAATTTTTATAGTTTATGGCTATCAGCGGTGGATATTTTTATATTAAAAACTGGGATTTAATTTCTCGTACAAGGTATAGCAAAAGTGTATTGTAGGAAGAGAATAAACACTTCATTTGGGACTTTTAAAAAGATGCGCTCAGAGTCCCTAGATGGAAAAAAATTTTCTACTGTTGTATATTTTTGTTCCGACTGTTTGTTTTGAACTTATGTATATTGTACTGCAATTAAATATTTAAGAGTAGCAACTATTTTTCATCATTCGTAATTAGCATTTAATAATATTTTACACGTTTTTTTTTTTGCAATAACTTTGTAATAATGCCGAAGAAATTGAATGACAATGAAGACATCCCATTCGCAGCAGTTTGTGTATTGTAGGAAGAGAATAAACACTTCATTTGGGACTTTTAAAAAGATGCGCTCAGAGTCCCTAGATGGAAAAAAATTTTCTACTGTTGTATATTTTTGTTCCGACTGTTTGTTTTGAACTTATGTATATTGTACTGCAATTAAATATTTAAGAGTAGCAACTATTTTTCATCATTCGTAATTAGCATTTAATAATATTTTACACGTTTTTTTTTTTTTTGCAATAACTTTGTAATAATGCCGAAGAAATTGAATGACAATGAAGACATCCCATTCGCAGCAGTTTGTGTATTGTAGGAAGAGAATAAACACTTCATTTGGGACTTTTAAAAAGATGCGCTCAGAGTCCCTAGATGGAAAAAAATTTTCTACTGTTGTATATTTTTGTTCCGACTGTTTGTTTTGAACTTATGTATATTGTACTGCAATTAAATATTTAAGAGTAGCAACTATTTTTCACCATTCGTAATTAGCATTTAATAATATTTTACACGTTTTTTTTTTTTTGCAATAACTTTGTAATAATGCCGAAGAAATTGAATGACAATGAAGACATCCCATTCGCAGCAAAAAATTTATGTTTTTTTTTCGGTTTGATCAAACATATTTTTAAGGCAAATACTATTTTAAATGTGACCGCACATAAAACATGTTTGCCTGTATTTTATTTGACATTACTTCATAGCTGTTTCAACAAATAAAAATAGGCAAATAAATGTGCGTAGTGTGACCACAAAACAAATTTTGTATTGTTTTGAAAAAATTTAGGCCAAACAAGAGCAAACAAATTTTAGGCAAATATTTGTCATATGTGACCGTACCTTAAGTCTAACAATATATTTCGTTCAAGTTGTAATAAATTTTTAGTTATGTACCTTTATTAAATTTCCCACTTCTGTGGCTACTTTGAAGGAATTCTTCAGAAGTGTCTAATTAAGACTGACTGATCAAGGTTATATTTTTATTGTATTATTATCTGGAGATGAAATAAGTACAAATGAAAACAGTCTTTTATAATTATTTTCAATTTATTTTGGCAAAATAAAACACTGATGAAAAAAGTCTTTTTGTGTTATACTTAGAAACATTAAAATGCTCTGACGTGAAAAGTACAAAAATTTGTCAAGCTCTAGGATAAGAATACAAATTGAATTCTGTTGTCACCTTAACTTGAAAGTGTTAATCGTATTTCACATAAAACTTGATTTTAGCCATTTAAAGTTATACAGAAAAATAAAATAGAAAAATTATGTTCTTTTCAAAACTTGGCTATTCCACTTTTTGTGTTTGTCTAAAATTTAAGAAAATATCTTTTAGGGTAATGTGTTTTGAAGTGAAAAAATTAATTTTTAATGAAATCATGTTTTTCTCTTTTATTCTTTTTTCTGGTGTAATTAAAGAGATTAGGCCCAAATTAATTTTCGCTGAGTTTATATTTCTGTTATGCCAAAAAAAGATAATAAAATAAATATTTTTATAATAAGGAGAAGTAGCACTTCAGGCATAACCTACTTAGTTAGTAATAACCGTACTACATTCTTTAGGAAAAGGAAAGGTGAAAGGAGATAGATATAGCCATTTTATTCACCCCTATCGTGAACAGGTTTTCCCTCGAAATATTTTCCCTTTTTCCTAAATTGCAATCGTGAACAATTTTTCCCATGAAGTTGGTTCCCTTATTGTGAAATGTAATTAAGTGGGGAATAAGATGCACAAAATTATTCCCGTTAAAAAAATTTGCCATATCGTGAACGACTTTTTAAACGTTATTTTTCCCTTTTTTTGTATTAGTTCGTTCACTTTGTTTTCTCTAGGGAACAGGATAAAAATGAGATTATTGTTAAGTTATTTTTTAGCTCCAAATCGATAAATAAAGTGCAAAGCGACATCTTTCTTAATAAGATTCGAAATAACCGACCCATTGAACGTGGTTTGTAAAGCTTTCGAAAGATGTGGTGGTCGAATTCCGGAATTTTCTTGTAGGAGAACTGAATAGTACTGGAAAAAGATAGTTTTACTTTAAATCCTTAACATTTCTAACACAGATATAACATATAGCATTTTTATAACTTAAAAAAAAAACTTAACAAAATTTCGAATAATTTTTCCCCTATTTATATTTTCATCTTTCCTGTTTGTATTCATTACGAATTGATAGCGGGTACAAACGTTCCTATGAAATTCACGATAGCAATTTTCCCTTCATGGGGAATAAAAATTTCAAAAAATTTTTTTCACGATAGGGGTGATTAATTATTTTACTTCGCCGGCAAATATGCTATGAGGAAGAAATACCGACGAAGGAGGCTGCATGTTTTAATGTTAATTTTGAATATGTATTTATACTATTGAATAGAAAAAAAACGATTTTATTTTTTGACTGCCGCAAGGGTTGAACGCAGGCAACCAGATTTGTAGTCAACATGCCTACGACCTTGACTACAGCAGCAGCTTTTTGACTTCGTATTTAAATGTCATTCATATTTCAATTCTATTTAAGTACAAAATTCAGTTTTCTAATAAACACTGAAATGAAACTTAAATGACCAATCTTGTGCATTTAAAGTCCATCTAAATAATACAGTTCTACCATATGGTTATGGCATTTTTTCTTGTTGTTTCGCAAAACGACACAAACATTTTTGCCATTAATAGAACAATATTTTAGGTTTTGCACACATTTCTTAATGAAAATAGTAATTAAAAAGTTAAACTAATAAATAAAATAAGCTTGTGTGGTGAATGCATGAGTATCGCATTTTTTATATATTCCAAATATTTTTAACAAAATTTGCAATTCATTAAGTTTGTTAACAGCTGTTTTTCATACGCTATTGATAATTATTTTGATGCTGCTATATTTTTATCATAGATAAATAAGAATGATCAAAGATGACTGAGAAACTAAAACTGTATTAAATACCACTTAAATTTAAATGCAAATTAACTTAATGCGTATTTAAATATAAGTCAAAAACTGTCCATCATAACAAACATAATGGGAAAGAAAAGATAAATGAAAAAACATTAGAAAATACAATTAAATTCCAGCATTTCGCCGAAAAAATATTTTCCAAATCGTTTAAGTTTGTTGTTTAAAATTATGTTTATATTCATGCTAAACGTACAACAAAAACAACGAATTTTAAAAAATTTTCCTATTTAGCTTCTAAAAAGTAATGTATGTATGTGTGTTACAGCTAGAAAAAATTGTTTAAACGGGTTTTATAAGTTTATTTTTATTTTTAATATATCCTTATCGCATAGCAATCGTCATCAGGAATGCTTACAAATTGTAAAAATAAACTCAAAATAATTAGGCTCTTTCTAGAAAGAAAATGTCAAACTCTATATACATATTTAAAAATATGTGTCAAATTTTTTCGCCACTGCTATCACTTAAGGGGGGTTTAGACGGTACGACTTTACGTACGTAAAATCCAAGAGAAAATATTATCAAATTCCATCCGTATTTTAAAACTGAGAGTAAAAATCTTACGACAGATTATTTTTGAGTTTACACAATTGGTATGGGTAAAACACACCAAAACTAAAATAGCTGTTTGCAGAAAATACATCCCTGATCTAATGATTCGTACTTGTCTTTTGAAAATTTCCAAAAAACAAAGAGAGCCATACGACTGTCAAATTTTCATCCGTATTTTCTCTCAATTTGTGCAGATGCATTACTTATTTAGTTTAGACGATCCCACTGGTACTATTCTGCACAAAAATTTGACATGTCGTAAGACTTCTGTGATCATGTAAACCGCCCTTTAGTACATGGTATGAAGTATATTTAACATTTTTAATATCATAAAATGTAATTGGACACCACTAATGAATTTTATACTTTTATAGTCATATGTACATACATACTATTTATTTACAGCTATGGATATGTAAAAAAATATTTTGTGCAGAATTAAATTTTATTCTAGTTTTAAAAGCCAAGAATAGCGAGCGACGAGAAAAAAAAGTTGAAAAGTTAAAGAAAAATAAAATGCCAGTCGGTGTAAACGTGCTTTGACCCTCAATAATCAATATCGGTGATTTAAATAATAAATCGGGAGAATAGCATGAAAAAAAGATCTGCTGTTTAAACAACAGCAAGATTTCACTACACAAAACCTGGCCAAGCAACAAGAATGTATGCAAGCCGTTCTTAAAGCTGGCTACAGACAACGCAATTTGTTTCTGCAACACGTTTCACATTCAGGTTTCATGTTTTGACACAAATACTGAAACCAACAGTGAAACATAAACGCAATCTCAGTTTTTTTTTTTATCAAAATATTAACATCGCGCGGAAACGAGGATGCAAAAATGACTCCTGTTTTTAACTTTTTCAATGCTTGCGTTTATATCAATATTTTTATATTCAATTACCAATTTTTCAAATACTGCTGGGGGGTTATTATGTATTTCTATTCAAATCGAAAAGAGTTTCGAAAAGAATTTCCGAATCGAAAGAAAATTCTTATTATGTAGTACGTTCGAAAGGCCTGCAGAGTTGTGTTTGCAATTTTAAGGGAAATTTTAAATAATTGCACTTTTTTATGTGACAAAACTTGGCAGGACTTTGCACTGTTTGATACAAAAGTCAAATTTGTAAATAAATATAATATAAATATTTATTTGGAACGTGAACAAAAACTTTAATTCATTTGAGCTACGTAACATTTATATTTGTAATTATATAGGTATATATGTACATTGTATACATATTCAAAACAAAAAAAAAAAAAATAATTCATAACAAACATAACACAAAATAATTCATAATAGTATTGTAAAAAAATTAAAGGGAAGTAGGGAAAACTCAACTAATTCTAAAATCTCCTTTTCCATATCAAACAAACGTTCCTCCCGTGATATTTTTCCATTTCTTTTTTCTTGAAAAATCTAAACTTCTCTTTTTTGAATATGTACATGCGCTCCATTGTAGCACTGCTCCGTTTTAAGTATTATTTGGCTGTTGATATATTTATATTTATCGCGCCTAATTCTGATAATATGTTTTTTATTTTTTTAATAATAAGTTTTTAAGTTGTATCGAATTTTCTTAATATTTAATTTGATTGTGTATTTTTTTTATAATAATGTCTGATATTTGGATATACTACCACGGGTATATCGATGTGGAGTATATGGTGTATTTAAGTTTGTCTCACTATTGTTTACTTCTAAGTTATTGCACGGTATTGAATTTCTTCCGTTACTTCATCATCTCTAATACTTATTGTAGTAGGAATATTTATTTGTGCTCCATATCTACACGTACTACTGATTCCTTCAATACAATTATTAATTGCAAGCAGTTCCGCAACTTTTTGCTCTACTGGTGAAAGGAAACAATAATATCTTGGTCCACCTCCAGTTTCTGAAATATTATTTTTTTACGGCGAGACTTTAACTTTATGTGTTGCTTACAATCTGCAGCACTTTAATCTTGCGATAGTCTCTGTCATAACCCCCTGCATTTGCTTTTGGCATTAGAAACATTTAGGTATCCTTTTGTTAAATTTGTATGCAATGTTATTAATTCCACCATTATTTAATTTTGCCTTAGCTACGTATGTAAACTCCTTTTAAATAATTTTAAAATGAAAGCATTTAATAAACGTTTTTTTTTTTATTAACTACATTTTCAAATGTGTTCTTAATTTCTTTTATGTATGTAAAAAAAATAACTATAAAGTTTCCGCAATCAAAATGGCATTCGAAAAATCTACATACGTTAATAACACATTTGATATTTGCTTTCGTACTACATAATGGCAATTTCGAAATGGATTTTTTTGGTTTCCGAATGGAATTAAAAAATTACCTCAATTTACGAACATTCGGAAATAAATTTCCGAAAATCGTACTACGTAATCGCATTTTCCGATTCGAATAGAAATACATAATAACCCCCCAGTTGTGTTGCGTTACTAGAAAAACATAACTACGTCCGCTTAACGCACACGAACTGGCTTCTCAGTTGCGTACTGTTAACTTACAAACTCAAAACTCAGTCGATGTGTGTTCGTTTTGCTCCTGAAAATAGTAGACTGAATTCAGTTGGTTTTTAGTTTTGTGTGTGCTCAGTTAAGCTATTTTAAGCAGTCAAATAGTTGAAAATGAATACTCAAACTATGTTTAGTTCAGTCGCCAGTCAAAAAAATTTTTGTTGGTGCTGAATATTAAACCCTGACGAATTTCTTTTTCTCAAATGCCATTGTTTAATAAAGAAATAAATCGACTCGTAGAACAAAAAATTATTAAACATATAAAATTTAGCAACTGGGCTTCGCCTGTCGTTTAAGCGAAGAATCCAGATAATTCAGTACGCTTATGTGGCGACTTTAATAGCAGTTAATGCACAAACAGACATCGAGCAGTATCCACTGCCAACCAGGGAGCACCTGTTTCACTTCATACGCCACGAAAAATATTTTTCTAAAATCGATTTAAAGGATGCATATCTTCAAATTGAACTCGACGAAGATTCAAAAAAATTACTTGTCATCAATACGCCACTTGGGTTATTCCAGTACCAGCGTCTGGGTTACGGTATTGCAAGCGCACCAGCAATATTTCAAAAGTACATCGAACAATTGCTTTAAGATCTGGAAGGCGTTGGCAACTATTTTAATGATATTATTATTTCGGCACCAACAGTGAAACAGCATATAGAGCTCTAAGGACTGTGCTTCAAATTTTGCAGGAAAATTAAATTAAATGTAAAAAAGAGATATGTGAACTTTTACAGAAAATTATTATTATTACTTATCTTGGCCGCCAGATTAGTCGCAAGGGTATACTTCTTGACGAGTCAGGAGTTGTCGCCGTTAAAAATTTAAAACAACCTAGAGGCAGAAGCATTTATGGGTAAAGTTAACTATTACCATAATTTTGTGCCAAATTTCCCCCACATTGCTGCCCCCATAAATATGTTACGCCGTAAAAAAATCACATCAAGCGTTTGAGCAACTTAAGTCCTTTATAGTAAATGCGGCACAGCTGTGCCAGTTTCAAGAAGGGTAACCTATCACGCTCGCCACCGATGCATCACCGTTCGGTATAGGCGCCGTGATTTCTCACATTTATCCTAACGAAACCGAAAGCCTATAGCGTTTGCGTCAAGGGCTTTAAACAAACATCAGGTACGTTACAGCCAAATTGAAAAAAGGTCTCGTAATCGTTTTTGGTGTAAAAAGGTTCCACCAGTATCTTTACGGACACTAGTTTACAGTAATTACCGAGCACAAGCCAATTGTCCGCATTTTCAACCCAAACAAGCATTTACCATGCACGACAGCACACCGTCTACAACGCTGAGCGATAACACTTATGACCTATCAATTCCAACAAAACCATGGGAACGAATCCACATTGACTTTGCTAGCCCAATATTCGACACTATGTGGCTTATATGTGTTGATTCCTTTTCCCAGTTTCCTTATGTCTCAGCCATGACAGACATTACAACAGAGAATACAATCTCAACACTTTCAGCAATATTTTATATTAAGTGTATTCCAAATACACTTGTCAGTGATAATAGACCTCAACTTACCGCTAATAAATTTAATAAATTTTGCAACAAGTTTGGCATAAGCTATATCACAACAGCACCCTTTCATTCCGCATGCAATGGGTTGGTGGAACTTTTAAAACCGCCGTCCCAAAAAAATATTGAAGATCAGATGACAAAAAACAAGCCGCCCTAAAGTTCTTTTCAACATATCGTTTTATGCCGCTTAATGAAGGTAAATCTCCAGGTGAACTTATGCGTAGTAGACCTGGTTCACACTTTTTGGTCACAATTAATCGAACCTTCAAAGCAAGTACGAAAGAAAAATGATCGAGTGTTTATACGAAATTATTAAAAAAAAAAAAATGGTTTCCAACCATCATCCAAAATCTTGTTGGTGACACATACATTGCTAAAAGCGAAAATGGGTTTAAGAGACGACATCTCAACCTAATAAAAGCTCGACGTCTACAACAACAAACAACAACAGCCGATACAACACTCTATTGCCCTGACTTAAATAGTGAGAAGCTACGAGTTCATAACAACACTGAGAAATCTCTATCATCATCAACCCAAGTAGACGAACCAGCTGAAATTGTAGTACCCCAAGAAGAAAACATCAGTGAACACAGCTCCAGCGAACAACTTCGAAGAAGCTCTAGACTCCTACGAGAAAAACGTCGAATTAGTTTTTATTACTATTAATTGTTTTATAAAAGAAAAATCTTAACATGTTGAATTTAAGATCGTAAAATAAAATCACTTAAATTTTGAAGATGAAAATAGAAAATCTGTAATTATACGGTTTTCATCGTTTTAATAACAAAAATGGTAAACACAAAGGCATTGTTTGTCAGCTGCTGTTTTTCATAAACTCTATAACTGTTCAACAGTTTAGCCATATCAGATTATATCCACTATTGTAAAACCCTTAATTTTTATATTATAAAATTTTTATACCTCTTTTTGTACCAGACAAAGTGGTGGACATTCTGTCTATTTTCAGGTGTTTGTATAATATAACGCTTCAAAAAACACGGCCATATAGGTTAAATTACATTAATTTTGGGAACACCCTTTATATTCTTAATTCTAAATTATAAGCTTCTTGTTATAGCGGATTTAGCAAAACAGGTCCCTTGTAAGTTTCAGCTGTCTGTCTATAACGGTTCAAAAGTCCGGCCACATACACCAAATTACATCAACTATTGGGACACCCGCTTATTTCCAAATCCAAATTTTGTACTTGTTGCTATAGCGGAGTTAGTAATATAGGTTCTTTGTAAATTTAATCGTCTGACTACAGCTGTAAAAGGTGTGGCCATATACATCAAATTAAAGGAACTATTGGCACACCCTTTAATTTTATTTTTTAATATTAATACTTGTTACTATAACGGCCATAGCAATCGACATTCTGTCCAATTTGCAAGCATTTGTCTATAACTGTTCAAAAGATAGGCCCATATTAGTCAATTTACGTCACTATGGGGGCATCCTTTAGTTTTTAGATTTATTAATTTTTTTTTTTTATTTTATTAATTTTTGCTATTGGGAGCTATAGTAATACACAGTCATTTTAAATTTTAAAGTAGTGGCCTTTACAGTTCATAATACACTTCAAATACATGAATGTTGTATGGGGACACCTTTTAATTCTTAAGATTATGAACTGTTTTTTAAACGGGACCAATCTGTAAGCCTAATCTATCAAATTACAAAAAAATTTCAAAATCAGTTCAGAAATTACTGAGTCCTTCTTTTTTTTTTGATATCGGTCAAAAGAAACATATATTGAGGTGACAGAGAATTAAAAAAGTAAGAAAAAATAAAGCTTTTAATTGATACTTATATTGATATCTTAAAAAATATGGGGACAATCGTACTTTTCTATGATCATAACTATATGCCCATAACTCGGAAAATATGGGCGAGCGCCATTTTTTTTTTTTTCGTATATATATTTATTTTTTTATTGGAGTGACTTCACTAAACTAGACTTGTTCCAAATGATATGGAAAAATTGGAGGCAGGCGTGGTGTTGTGCCCGCTGCTTCAAAGGACATGGACCGATCTTGCTGATTTTTCATAATTATATCTGATCGATTGGCGTATTTAGATTTTCTCCACCAAGGCACTAGATGATTTCAACCCTAACGTGGAGGGAAATACTTTATGAGGTCGGAAATGAATATTGTAGAAATTACAAAAGGAATGACAAACATAGATACATATACCCTTTTTCCACTTTTTGTGGTAAAGGGCATAAAAAAAAACAAAACAAACTTTGACGTTAATTTGAAAAAGTTAAGTTAAGTTAAATTATTTTGCAATGGATAAAATATTTTGTGTTTGTTTTTTTTAATTATGCCTGATGATAGTATATGCGATAAAGAAATCTAGAAAATAATAAACTAAAATGCGACCACAAGTTTGAATTATCAATTCAAAACTAAAACATTTTTTGTTAATCATCAAATGTAAGTTCCTGAGTGGTTCTTTGATTTAAATACGAAATTAAAAGCATCTATATCTGTATATCTGTCTATAGTATAAGTAGGTATAAGTACTATTGGAAACTATAATATTTTAATTATTTTACTCTTAATTTTAAATGTATTTGTTAAAAGTTTACAACAACTAAAATTTTTAGTGGATAATAACATGACTTAATTCTTTACGGTAATATTTTTGGTTATCATAGTTTTTGTTTCTGGTTTGCCACTTAGTTCTCACAATTGAAAATGTTCTTCTTAATCACTGGCACTGACTAAAATGATTGCACTTTTCCTTACCATGCAAAGAATGGCAAAATTGTTTTGTTATGCTCCAATCTTCTTTTAATGATAAATTGAACATGGAGTAGTCAGGATCACCGGTAACCTCTTTGACAATATTAAGGAACTTTGGCAAACAATTCATTAAAACCTCCCCAGTCAATGAAGAATATGTCTCTAGTAGTATCAGACCTTTGCATCTAAAAGTTAAATAATATTATCTGATTTTATATTTTATTATATTATGTAAATAGAATTGCTTGTACTCAAATTGTTAAAATGTTAATAAATTTATAAGGTTAATTTACCTTGGATGACTAGGTTCCTTATAAATATCCAGCTGGAAATATTGATTATTTACTAAAAAGCATCTACGTTTTTTATAAATAGTAAAATGAGCGTCATCACGCTGAGCCAAAAGATTTATGTAATCACGTTGAGTTAATTGAGTCTTTACTTCAATACGGGACTGACCGTGTACATTAGGACGGCGAATAGTGTGTATATAGCTGTAATGATTATTTTGACCTCGTTTTCGTAAACGTGCTTGGACTTTCGGTCCTGACGACTGCAGATAATGGTGCTCAACTTCAAAATCTTGAAAAGGCGGAAATTCGGAGTCTGCCGGTAATGAAGCAACTATTGAAGTAAAAATATTTTATGGATATATTATCTGGAATATAGAACTTTTTGTTCAGAAAGTGCTTACCCAAAAACTTTAGTTTTCTTGAAGTTGCTAACAAACGATCACCAATATCAATACCAAGTTTTTGGCAAACAGACTCAATCATTCGATTCATTTTTGTCTCGAAATTTGTAGAATTATCAATTACATCAAAATACGGATGTCCTACCCAAGCAGCAGCAGACTTGTAGTCAAGTTCACGAGCCAACTCGACGCCTTCAGAACGACATGCATGTTCCTAAAATAAAAATTAAAACTATATTATCGTCCTTTTAAATATTTTTCAAAGTTTAGCATATACACATGTTTTAATGTAGCAATAATCGAATAAATTATGAATAAAAAGAAATAGTTTTAGTTATTACCTCGAAATATTTTTTCAATCTCTTCAAAAAAAAAAAAAACAATAAATTAAAACTTTATATTAAAATAGATTTTCGAATAGAACTTATTATTTCAAACAAGTATGGTATAATAAAGCAGGCAATTTCGTTAAATTTTTTCCGATGTAATACTATTTGACCAGAATAGAGGACTGACATATGAAAATGATCGTGCTAGTGTAACTGTAAAAAAGTCACTTTCTTAATTATGATCAATTCTAAAACATTTAAATTTTTTAGTGCAATACGACAAAAAAAAGAATTTAATTATAGATTGCGGTCTTACGTTTTACGTAGATGAATAACTGCAATGTGACAACCGAAGTTCTATAAGAACAATATTAAAATTATTGATATTTTAACTTATACCTATATGAACTTAAACCAAATAGGTTTTACAGGGGCGTAATTTAAACGAAAATTATATGTAATTATTATTAAATATTTCTTAATTAACAAAGTTTTTTGCTTTTTTAATACGATTTTTTATTGATCAAATATATGAATTTAGTGAAATTGTTTCTTACAAACTACATACGCTTTTTTAAATCTTAGGAAAATAATTTTCTTCTTCCATCTCCATTCTTGTCAAACATATTTTAATAAAACTACCTGTTTTTGTATCATGATTAAAAAGTTATGTTGTACATTATTATATTTATAAAAAGACAATATTACAAAAAATTATGATAAAAGTTGTATATATTTTTGTACTTTTAAAGTAATTAAAATTATTATTTATTATCTGTATGTAAGTATTTTTAATCTGAGATTCCTGTGAGCACATTTTATAAAAATTCCATTTTGTATGGGAGCCCCTTAATAAATGAAGATAGGGGGCATAGGTATCTTTGGAGGAAGTATTGAAGATGGAAAATTACTGTAGGTCGGTCTAACATTTTACCCCTGGGAGGCGCCATCAAATTAGAATGAAAAAAAAATTATCCAAAAATTCGTTTTTTGTATGAGGAAAACCTAAATGGTTGACGACGATAAGTATGTTTAGTGAAAATCTGTGTATTGAAAAAATATTGGGGGTCGGTCATACATTTGACTTTAAAAGGTACGCCCTAGGGACAGATAAAGCCCTGCGAGTAAATTTTATAAAAATTTCCTCCTTGTAAGGGAGCACCCTTAAGGAGAGGAGTTATGTGGTCTGTGAGCTTACAAAAGATGTTGTTGACCGCCACCAGTGTTGTCAGTTAGTTATGCCGATTTCTAGCCAAACATGGCGATAAAAATTTTTTTTGGCGATAAATGCACGAAAAATGAAATTCACTACAGAATTGAACAAAATTTTGAAAATATTCGATTATATATTTAAAAAAAAATTACTCTACTAACCTTTTAACCCTTACAAATCATAAAAACTGATTTTTCTTTTATTTTTGAAGTCCAACTGCTACCTTACCATCAATCTCTTAGTAGCAGCATTTTGTGCAGTAAATTTACTCATGCACAAATTAAAATAAATACCCATTTGTTCGTGCATTATCCCATCAAACCAAATGTTCCAATTTTTTATAGAATTCGTGTCGAATGTTCGACAAACCGAAATATATTCAAAATTGCAACGATTTTAATAAGAAGCGATTGACATGGCTTCGCAACGACATGTAGGTACGAAATCGCAAAGATATTTATTTACGAATTCGCAATGATATGTAGCTACGATTTCAATAAGATATTTTTTAACGACTTAGTTTAACATTTTCTTCAACTTTTTTTTTATTGCTTATAAAAAAATTATTTTCCATAATTTGATTTATTCATTTCAATATGATTTACCATGAGCTGCATACTATACAAACATATGATATCCTTTAAGAGATATTCCCTATCTTTTCCTTAAAACTGTTAGATACTAATATAAATACTATATATAAAATATCAATAAATTAAGTAGTCTATTTATTGCAATACTTAAAATAAATTCTTAAACTATGTAGATCTAATAGTTATAATTTATATATTTTATGTGTAATGATATTAGTAGAAATAAATAAATTTATTAGAAAAATTATAAAAAAAAACACATATAATATGTGCTTTGATAACTTAGTATGACATGCAAAACAATAATTATAACTTTAATTGACAGATTAGAGTTGTCAGTAGTACTAAAATATTTTTCTATGTTTTCCTCTATATTTTCTAAATGTCAGTCATCATGACAAGACTGACTCCAGAAAAAGTAGAACCTTTTGTTAAGAATGAGAATATAGATGACAAATTTCGTTTTTTGTTGAATAAAAAAAAACTATAAAATACAAATTATTATAAACCTGTATTATTAAAGTAAACCGTTAGCTAAAAAAAGCGTAACAAGCAAAAATTAGTTTTACAGGAGAAGCAAAAAACTTTATAAAACGAAACAAATTCAACAAATTTATTTTTGATTAGTTGGCCATGCAATTCTACAAACAATTTTGAAAACAACTCTCTTTTGTTGGAAAGAAATATTTTAAGTGTAGGAACACAACACGTTCAACGACAATGCCGCTGAGATAAAATTTTTTTTATTTATTAATACCATGTACGTACGTACATGTTAAATGTACTTACTATTCTTTACATTTTATCGATTTTTAATGGCATTTTTTTGATTCGTATAAATGTAATAAAATATTTGAAACAAAATATTTTTGAAAACAAACACAAAACTGAAATGAAAATAAATATTATTAATGCCGTCAGAGAATCGTCGTTGTTTTGGTTACTAACTCACAGTAACGATAAATCGTTCCGTTACCGTCATCTGTTGTGTTCATACACTAAGTTAGTCCCTTTGTTTTTTTGTTCATAAAAGCATCAGTTTTGATCGCAGGAGTGTAAAACTTTGTCAAGACATGTAGTTTATTCACATTCATAATAATCAATTAAAAACTCGATTTTGAATTTTTTGTTAGTAACGCTTTTTTGCATTTTAGCTAACGATATTTCAGTTACTACTTAATTACTTAAAAATAAATGTAAAAAAATTTAATTAATTATCTTGTTTTTACCTCAGTAGAATAAAAATCTTCTGCGCCGTTGGCAGCTGATACCAAGTGTAATATTTGATTGTATCGATTATCACGCATCTCAATTGGATTCCAATTATTTGAAGCCATCATTTTTTCCCACTTCTCCTTGGAAATGTCTTAAAAAATATAAAGTATAAAATCAAATCTAAAGTTACATAATTTTTATATAACATACAAGCACTTGCGTCCATTACACCGCGATCGCAGATAATTAAACAATTACGTGTACTTGATTTTCCCAATTCAAAATATGTATTCTCAATTTGAATCATGGTGCGGATCAAATTTTCTTGAAATTTATACGCTGTAAAAATAAGTAAAATTTTGTATACTTTAACAATTGCTAGAAAAGTTTATATGAATAAAACGTAACTTTACTATAAAGTGAGTGCAAGCAAATTAAAAAAAATTAAATGGAACGATAATACTTAAGCAATAAAATAAAAATAATAAAACATTTATACTGTTTGACATTAAGCGAACATTTTCAACCCATGCTTAATACTTCAACTTTAACTTAAATTACTTTCCTTTAAGCTACTTGTGGTTTAACGTCGTTGGTCATTTTGGAAAGATTATTTTTAAGCCAAAAATATTGGACTCGAAGACTTTCATCGCAACTAGATATTTACTTGGTTTATTACCCCACTTTTAAAGCACCATGCGATTACCGAAAATATTAATTATGTGGGTCACGACTTATTGCTACGAGAAGTCGTGCCTTGTTTGCAGCTATTTAATTTTATTAATTTGAGGGCGAAATGATGAAAGCTGAAGCTTAATTGGCAAAGAATTAAGAGTACCGACACGGGCATAAGCGACAGAAGTTCCTTCTGTGATTGTTGATTTTGAAAGAAATTTGAATCTTGCGTCTAACATGCTACATTAGGGTGGTTCTTAAAATTAAAAGTCGGATTTTATCAAGTCTTAAATCCCAAATCGGTGGTTATTAGTAAAAAAACAAAATTTTAGGTCCATCAGAAAAGATTAAGGCGTCTTGCACGCCCACTGAAGTTTGAGAAAATCTTTAATTTTTTGCTTAAAATTAAAAAATTGAATTATACTTTGATAAAGAATTACTTAATTCTTTACTCATAACAAGTATTTTTGGTTTGCTAACGGCTTTTTGACATAACCTGCATAAACATACTGTCACACAAAAAGCAAAACGCCCTAACTATCAAAAAAATCATAATTGATTTTTTTACTTATTCATTAAGAAAACTAGTTATTATCACATTTCACATAAATTTAAATTCAACTTGTTTATTTTTATTTCACTAAATATTATAATTTCGTTTCACTTTTGAGAGAGTTTTCATATTACATCCGGGATATTTGTGTCTATAATCTTGGAACACTTGTAACACATATACACCCTTATCGTGTTTGGCGTTTTCGTAGCAAAAACTCAGCGTTTTTTTAAAGTTTTGTAATAGATTAAAGATAGCTCGTAACAGTTATCATTAATCTATCGGGTTTTTGAACAGGGACGCTACAAAAGTAGAGCGACAGGGACAGCAAACGACGCCATATTTCTTCCCGCTCTTTTGACATTTCTCTTCAGTAAGGTTTGCCATTTCGTGATGGAAAGATACGCGAGCCAACAACGAGTCGTAATTATTGAAATTTATTAACGAAATTCGGAGTCAGTGGCCTCAACGTTAAGAGCGCTACGTCCAATTTATGGTCGTTATAATCGTTCTAGCAGATCAACAATTGAGCGTCTAGTGGAAAAATTTGAATCCACAGGCACAGTACAAAATCTTCCCGTGCCAGTGAGAAGTGCCCGTAGTGTCGAAAATATTGCTGCCATTTTTGTTGAAGAAAGCCAGCTGTGTCTCTCACACGTCGTTCTTAATCATTGGGCATCTCTGTGACGTCGTTGTGGCGAAATTTGTGGACAGATCTTGGCCTACATCCTTACAAGATCAAACTGACGCAAGAACTGACACCAGAAGCGTTGTGTGTTGGGCTGAGCAACAACCTGAAAATGATTCGGATTTTCATCGAAAAATCATCTTCAACGATGAATGGCTTCGTCAATAAACAAATATGCGTTATTGGTCAGGCAGCAATCCACAAGTACTCCATGAGTCATAATTGCATTCCGAAAAAATTACGGTTTGCTGTGGTTTATGATGCGGCGGCGTCATTGGGCCGTACTTCTTCCGTGATGATCAAGACCGGCACGTTACTGTGAATGGGAATCGCTACCGTTTAGTGATAACCGAATATTTTTGGCCCCAATTGGAGGACATGTGGTTCTTACAGGACGACGCCACAAGTCACACAGCGAATGTCGCAATCAATTTATTGGAAACCAAGTTTAGAGAACGTGGTATCTCACGAAATGGTCCAGTCGATTAGCCGCCTCGGTCGTGAGATTTGAGGCCGTTAGACTCTTTCCTGTGGGCCTACGTCAAGTCTATGGTCTATGCCCACCAGCCAGCGACGATTGATTAACTTCGTACGAATATCGAACGTGAAATTGCAGCAGTATCGGCCGATTTATGATTGAAATCCGTCGAAAATTGGGTTCAGCGTCTGGACTTCTGCAAGCATGCCCGTGGTGGCCATGCAAAAGAAGTCGAGTTCATACATAGTGGTATCGAACGTACTTTCACGGGAACCAATAATTTTATTGATATCCAAAATCGTTTTTGTTTTATTTAAAAAAGCTTTTGTAGCGATTTTATTGAAAAGCGCTGTATTACAAAATTGTCGTAGTCGAAATACGCCTACGCCAAATACGATAGGGGTGATCAGTGTTCGAAAAAAAACTGTACACAAACCATAGCGTACGGCACTGATAAAATACTTTAAAATTCCATTTTAGTGTTTGTGAACTTGTATGTGTACCCATTACGTACACAACGTCTACAAAAAGAAGAACGCAAACTCTAACAAAACGTACTGAACAAAGTTCACAAACACTATTTTTTAGTGTTTGTGTACAAAGTACGCTAAAATGATCAGTACAAAACGAAAAAATTGGGTTTTAGTGAACTTTTTTGCGTACACTAACATTTTTTTAGTGTACGCGAGATTTTTAATTTGTTTTTGTTTGTAATAATAGAAATATTTCGCCTAAAAGGATAGCAATTTAAGCTTAGTAATATATAGTATAGTATTTACTTATCCATATATATGTATACATATATTAGTGTATATATGTATGTATATACTTTAATATATTATTTATAACTTTTTTGATATAATAAATTGCAAGCATATTTATTTTGATTGAAAATTAAAAACTTTTTTTATTGGGAAATAAATTGATATACAAAAGCCAAATATACTGTTTTTAATGTTTAATAGTATATAATTGGAAAATACAGGGTCTTTCTTTTCGCTCTTTTTTGCTGCTTGCGCAAAAAAAGAACGAATTAATCCCTTTAATTCTTAATTAACCCTTAATACTCATCATAAAAAATTGAAATTGACTTCCTAAATGTCTCTTTTTTTAATCTTTATTTAAAAATACTACAAATAAAAAAAATTAATTTTTAGAATATATAGGACATTTATTTGCATTTCACTAAACGACATTTGTTATTATTCATAATAGGCGAAATATTTCTATTATTACAAACAACAATAAATAAAAAACCTCGCGTACACTAAAAAAATGTTAGTGTACGCGAAAAAGTTCACTAAAACGCAATTTTTTCGTTTTGTACTGATCATTTTAGCGTACTTTGTACACAAACACTAAGAAATAGTGTTTGTGAACTTTGTTCAGTACGTTTTGTTAGAGTTTATGTACATGTTCGTAAACACTTAAAGAGAAACGAAGTGTTTTGTTCTTGTTGTAGTGAATGTGTTTGCGTTCTTTGTATATGACGATCAGTACAGTATATAAACGTTGCGTACTTTAGAGTTTTTTTTCGAACACTGGGGGTGATTGTTTTTGCTCTTAATTTTTTTGTCAGTAACTGCCATCCCTAAATTAGCGCGTAAGACGCAAAGCAATATAATTTATAGCTTTTGCGCTGGAATGTCATCCCTAAATAACAGCGTCAACTTTGTGCGTTAACAGTATTCGTTAACTCATTTAATTTCGTAAAACTCGCTGTATAAGAATAAAGAAGAGATAAAACCGCTAGATTGACTTGAAAATAACTAAATTGTCATTACTTTTCAACCATAACAAAACAAAACAAACCAACAAGCGGCCAACTTCACTTCCTAACGCACTGTCAAAATTGGATTTTCCAATTGCTAAGCGTTGACGCCGTGCTATTTAGGGATGCTAAATACATTTTGTATGTACATGAGAAATTTTGACAGTTATCTTGCGCTTTACGCGCTAATTTAGGGATGGCAGTAATGAACTATATTCTTCCATTAGCTTGACTCCCCTTTCCGCAGTGTCGTTGACAAGCCTTAATTGCCCAATAATTTCTTTGGCTTTAACAAAAGAAGCAATTCTGTCCCAATCTTCAGAATTTGATTTTAAGAACTTTTGATCTATAAAGAATCTTTTGAAAAAAAGTTTTGCTTCCATGTTCACAAATTGTTCAATTCCAATAAGCAGTTGTTACTACATGGTACCTAGTACTAGCACTAGCTTAAACTTTTCAGTAGTAGCAAGGCTGAAAAGTATAAACTACTACTAGGTAGCTAGTACTGAAAAGTGATAGCTTGTACTGGAAAATTAAAACATATGCAGCTGATAATATATATATATAAGAATTCTCCAAAAAAAATTATGCTGTTATCCCTAAAGTAATTTAATTTTTTAATCATTATTAATGGATCAATTATTCATAAATTAATGATAATTTATATCAAAAGTTTATTAAATTTTAATATCACCCCAATAAAATATTATTAATTATTATAATAAAATTAATCTATAAAATTTTAATAATTTAAATATAAAGATTTATAGGGTCTTCTCGTCTTTTAAATAAATTTTAGCTTTTTTACTAAAAAAATAAAATTTTAATAAAAACTTTTATGAAACAGTTAATATCTCGTCCAACCATTCATACCAGCCTTCAATTAAAAGACTAATGATTATGGTACCTTTGCACAGTTAAAATACTGCGGCCATTTAATAATTCAGTAGACAGGTTAGACTTTTTATAAAAACAAAAAGACATGTTTTTGTTAAACAGGCGAACATTATTTTTGCCGAATTCTATATATACGAGGGCTGCCCTATATATTTCTGGCCTAATAGTGAAAATGCGTATATTTATAATCAAAAATGGGTTTATTGTTTTTCAAAGCATTTTCCAGCATGATTTATACACTTTTGCATGCGCTCAAACCAGTTGTCGAAGCACTTTTTCCACTCCGATTGAGACACCTCTAAAACATGGTTTTTGAACACTTCAACAGCTTCTTCTGGCGACGAAAATCGTTGACCACGCATTTTTTTCTTGATGTGCGGAAACAAGAAGAAGTCATTAGGTGCCAAGTCAGGGCTGTACGGCGGATGACCCATTAATTCGACGTTTTGGCCGGTCGAAAACGCTCTGGTTTGAGCCGATGTGTGGGAGCTCGCATTGTCATGGTGAACAATGATTCGTCTTTTCTTGTTGGTTTTTCAAATTTCTCCGATGACTTCAGGCAAACAAATTGTAGTGTACCACTCAGAAGTGACCTTCCTACGTTGCTCAAGCGGAACAGTCACCACATGACCAGTTTTGCCGAAGAAACAGGCGACCATTTGCTTCGAAGTGCTTTTTCCACGAACAACTTTCGTTGGGTTTTGCTCGTCTTTGAAGACCCACACGGTCGACTGTTGTTTCGTTTCGGGCTCATACGCATAGATCCATGATTCGTCACCTGTAACGATCTTATAAACGTCTTTTGAAGCACCGCAATCGTATTTTTGCAACATTTCTTTGCACCAATCAACACGAGCCTTTTTTTGAGCGACTTTCAAATTGTGCGGGATCCAACGAGAACAAACCTTTTTTACGGCCAGGTGTTCATGCAGTATCGAATGTATGCTGGTGGAAGAAATTGCCAAGGATGTCTCTATCTCTCGGTATGTCGCATGTCGATCTTGCATTATGAGTTCACGCACGGCATCAATGTTCTCTGGCACAACAGCCGTTTTTGGATGACCTTCACGGAATTCGTCTTTGAGCGAGCTTCGGCAATGATTAAATTCATTATACCAATTTTTCACAGTGCTATAGGATGGTGCTTCATCGCCATACAAAGATTTAAGTTCATCAATGCACTCTTGTCGTGATAATCCACGACGAAAGTTGTGAAAAATGATTGCACGAAAATGTTCACGATTTAATTCCATTTTTTTCTATATTAATTTTTTCAAGTCACTGTAAACAACACAAATAATGGTCCTACGTCAAAACGTTTTGAGTACGATTATGCTTAAAAATGACAAACTTTCCAATGGAAATGTCAGCTTGTATAAATATTATTTATGTCAGAAATATAAATAGCAGCCCTCGTAAACTTATCAATAACAAATATTTTTACAAAATATTATACTAATTTTATCATAATTTTTTCATTAATAAAATTAAAATGAATACTTTAATAAATAGTTAAAATTATAATAAATATATATATATATATATATATATATATATATATATATATATATATATATATATACAGGCATGTTCTGAAAATCACTTTTTGTGAAAGTGATTTAAAATCACAAGAAAGCTGTTCTGCATACAAAACTTTTAAAATTTTTGTGATTTTAAACCAGTCAGCTAAATGCTTGCCGATTTAGTATCACTTGGTTATTTTTTCAACCACTTTATTTGAACTTCGCAGTAAATTAATAATATGAATACCTTAAAATGTTTTTTATTGATTTTTATAGCAAAATTAGCAATTGGCACCAAAGAATTTATAAAATTATGAAAAAATTGAAGACACTTTCTATTGCAAGAAATATTGTTATTTGCTTTGTGATTTTGCATTTACTTTTTTGTTATCAGTTTTTTTTTAGTTTTTTATAAAAACAATACTTTTAATTTATTTTCACTTTATATTTCAAGAAAAACACTAATAATTTTCAATACATAAAAAATTTCGTCAAACTAAAACAAAATACCAGCTGTTTTCTTGTGTTTTCGAATAGGTGAAATCACAACGAAAAGTTAAAACTTTTGTGGTTTTCAGAACACCATCAAACCACAATTGTGATTTTAAAATCACAAGTGATTTGAAATGTTGTGATTTTCAGAACATGCCTGATATATATATATATACACTTATGCATAGCGAACTCGATTGACTGACGTCCGTCTGGCCGTCCGTGTTAGTGTTGAAATTAACTTTGCACTAGATGCGCTAGAGAAAATTAAAATACGCCAATCGATCAAACATAGTTTCGAAAATTTTACTATTACAAATCAGCAAGATCGGTCCATGTCCTTCGAGGCAGCGGGTAAAACACCACTCCTACATCTAATTTTTTCATATCAATTTATACAATGCAGTAACTCCAATTAAAAAAATGGTCGCTCGTCCATATTTTCCGAGTTACGGGCCTCCGTATCATTTAAAAGTTTTTAATGAGATCGTTTAGGATATACTAATAATTTTAAAATAAAATAAATTTTCTTACCATAAAAAGCGGAAAAAGGGTATATCTAAGTTAGTTATTCCATGTCTAATTTCTACAATATCCATTTCCGACCCCATAAAGCATATATATTCTGACTTCTTATGCATAGCGAAGTCGATTTAAAGATGTCCGTCTTTCTGTCCGTGTTAGTGTTGAAATCAATTTTCGAGACAAACTTGATTTAAAAATTAAAAAAAAAATTGGAAATCAGCATGATCGGTCCATATCCTTCGAGGCAGCAGAAAAAACACCACACCTACCTCTAATTTTTTCATGTTATTTGGAACAATAAAGTAACTCCAATCAAAAAATAAATATATAGGGCGAAAGAGAATTAAAAAATAAGAAAAAAAAACATCAAGTGAAAAAATTGGCGCTTGTCCATATTTTCCAAGTTACGGAACTCTAAAATTTTAAAATTTTTTAAAATATCATTTTAAAGCTTTTAAAGATATCTTAAAGAAAAGACTAAAATTTTTTAAAACGTTTTACCCATTAAGGGCTGATATTATTTTTATGTAAAATTATTTATATGCAGTACCAAAATTTATTTTATTTTTGAATTCTCTGGCACCCGAATATATGCTTTTTTGATTGGACTTACTCTATTAAACTAGATTTACACATATGGTGAAGGGTATATAAGATTCGGCATAGCCGAATATTGCACTTTTACTTGTTTAATTTTTATTATTTATTACATTAAACTAAACATGAAGTATTATTAAGTTTAATTTTTATATTGAAAAAGTAAAAGTTAGTTTTTAATATCAAGGCTTCATTAGTCTTTGCATTATGTAGCCGTTCTGTGAACTTCTGTGCTGTTAAAAATTTTTTCAAAATATTTGTTTATAAAGTCTGCAAATAACCGCTTTCTTACATTCAATCATCTTTGTTCCTTTTTATTATTTCCACAAAACAAATTCAATTTTCACAATTAAAAAGGCAAAGATAGGTAAATGGTCAATTATCTACAGCCTACTATTGGGAAGAAATCTAATTGTTCTAAATCTGCAACCAATACACTCTCTGAAGACAATGGCCGGCTTGAAAATAAAATAAAACATTGGGAAAAACTTATAGTTATATAGAAATTATAACTATAAATTTTTACTGACACAAGTCGTACATGGCGTCCCTGCAACACAAGTTACTGTGGAAAGAGCATTTAAACCAATTCCAATACTCTTTTTGCAGCCGTCTGGTATTTGATATTTGTACAAGTTTAAAAAATTTATTTTGAATCTACACCCATATTTATTGAATCGAATACTTGTTTCTACTTTATTGTTCGCAATGGAGAGTGCGAGAAGTAGTTATACAGCTCCTTCACAAAATACTAGACAGAATTGGGGATTGATTTTGCTGCTTCCGCGCTGCATAAGTTTAGTGAATGACAAACGCATTTAACTAATTGAATAGAACTATTTTCTTTTTAAGCAAAACATAAGAGCACTTTTTTGCATCACACATATTGCTTGACTTTATCTTTCAATGGTTGTTAAATTATTAAGACTGAAACCCGTACAACGTACGAAAATATCCAAACCACTATCTGGTGTCTACACATACAAATTTATATCATGCTTTTAATATGTTAATTCGATTAGACAGTAGAGCAGATAGAAGAAACAATTAAGATATAAAATTCAATGTCATTAAATCAAAGTGCTAATAATAAAAAAGTTAAAAATGAAAGGTTCCCAAATCCCTCCCCACGAATTCTGTGTTGAAGTCCCAAATTTGGGGAAATTTCCTTATCTGGCTACACTGCAGCGTATGCCATGCAGCAATACAAATCTTTGCGCCGACTATACAGGTAATCTATAGTAAGCTTAGCCGTTGTTGTTTTAAGTGCGGACATTATGACATATTCATAAGTGACCCACACTAATTCCATACTAAAAGCGGCACAATGTCCATGGACATTATGATGTTTTTCAAAGCCTTGGTCACTATGACATGCCGCCATAATAAAATATACAAACAATAGAACTTTTAAATGTAGAAGTTGTCGACTTGCAAAAATTGAAATATTTCTTTTTAATTTCCGCTTCTCTTTCTCTTTTTTTTTAATATCGAACTTGAGCTACTTTCGCTTAAGTAAGCTTTCTAATAGCTTTCGACTTATCACTCACCTAGCTTTATTAACCTATAGTCAAATTACTTCGTTGCCAAGACAAATACATAAATATTTCACAAGTTTTTCAAAGTTTCACAAAAATAAATTTATTTGTAGCATGACATGTATAACAATAAAAGCAAAGATCAAGTGTAAACAAAAGAATATTATATAAATGTGTTTTGCTTTTAAACACATTCTTTAAATAAATTTGTAACGAATACAAAAACATTATTCGTATTTATAATATGATGCTTCACATAAGTGGCTGTTAGACTTCAATAGTGTGAGCCATCATTTTCTTTCAAGTATCAAAAAAGTGAACTCGTTCGTTCAATTCGTTCGTGTTGTTTGTGAAATTCACTTAAAAACAAAACTATATGACTGCTCTTTTTATTGTAGGGTATATGTATATATTTATTTGTATATTTTTAAAAATATGCATAATCGCACCGAACTTATAAAGCCCTAAGTTACGTAGTAATTTTTTAAGCATTTATTCTTGTGGATACTTAATATGTTTTTTAAGAAATTTCTAACAATGCTTATAAAGTAAGGCACTTATTTATGTATATTTATTATTACATTTTTTGTTAAGTTTATTTAATCTTTGTGCATTCATATGTATGTATATAAACCTCAATATGAATTTGATAGCTACATTTATAAATTAAAATTGCCACACAAAGTAAATTCCTGGCGCTTTAAAATTCTTACTTTTCCATGAGCAATGCTTTCTTAGCAACATAAGTATAAGCAAATTCGGAATTTCCAACCTGTTCTTGTGACAAGCGTTATTTAGTCAAACCAGACATAATAATTTAGTACACTATGCACATGCTCCGTAATATATTATTTATGTTCTTTACAAAATAGTATTTATAAAACTTTTATCCGTGTTTTTATAGTTCTTGAAATGGATTTACATTTCTGATGGATATGTAAAAATTTGTGAAGGTTTAATTATATCTATTATTCTGCATTAATAGCAAGATAATCGTAGCGCTATGCAACCAATGAAATATCGACTTGAAGCAAGTTTAATTGGCACATTCGTAGAGTTGAAACAGTCGGCACTTTCATCAAAAATTCTTAGTTTTCTTGGTACATATGCACTATATGTATCATAGTGTTAGAAGCACTATACCAGTCATTTACTTCTGAAATATGTATATTGAAATTCCAACGGCAATTTTATTACACCGCCTGTTGCACAATTTGTAAGTGTGCTAAATTGGTTAATTTTTAAATATAATATATTTAACTCAGGGACTGAAATGTTTTTAAAATGTGCACCTTCGGCGCACACATATGAAAACGCATTTTCTAATGGATCCTGATTGAATCGACTAGTTAAAAGGAAAATTAAGTTCGAACTTTCCTGTAGCATATCACTAGCTAAGGATAATATACCCCTAGTTGTTTGTATAAGACCGCTGCTCTGTGGTCAATATTTTGAGATAGCGGCCAAAACTCCTTTTATTTTTTGTTCTCCGATTTTAAAGTTATTAGACTCATATGAAAGTAGACAGTAGTAAACCTCGGGAGCCAAAAAATTAGAACTCTATTTCAACTATTTATTTGAGAACAGGGTTGTCCAAAATGGGCTTTTTCAGAATTTAGTAAATTTATATTTTTAGTTAATTTTTAAAGTTTAAATGATCATAACGTTTTTGTTTTTCAAGATTTTTGGACGAAATAAATTTGTTGTTGTTGTTGTAAATTAACTTATTTCCTATTACTGGTAAAAATATTGAAGCTCTACTGTTTTCAGAACAATTTAAATATTTTTTAAAAAAGGTCAAATTTCTCGGAAATTTCCTACTTCATAGAGCACAACTCCTGTGAGTCAAGCTGAGTCAAAACACAAATTTACTATTTTGCAGTCCTAACGCTCCCCTACATTCCTATATATACATGTTTATGCATCGGGACTGCACTTTTTGAGCTACAGCAATTTTTCTGACCCAAGGTAAGATATTCGCACGTCATATTTTTTGAGAAGTATTTGTATGTGAAAGTGGCTATTATACATATATTTTGACGAAATTTTGTACAAGAGTTCTTATTGACCCAAAAAACCCCTATTGAAATTAGGAGAAGTTGGTCCATATTTGGACCTAGTCCACATAGAAGGGTTTATAAAAATTTTGACAAAAATGACAATAGAACTCTCAAATTATGTGGTATCTGGCAATTCATTTGGAAAAGGTAAAAAATGATTTTATTGGCATCTAATATTACATAAATACCTGAAAATTGCAAATAAATTTAAAACCAATGGAAATAACTGGTAAAACCAAGCACCTGTTATATTATGTTTCAAAGAGGAAAAAAAAGATCATGTTGAAACTTCGAGCAATAGTATATTAATCCATGCATTAATTTTTTTTCTTCATTATTGTTTAAACAATAGCTAAATTCTGATATAGTGTTCTATCTGAACGGAAAGATGAAAACGACATTATTTTACATATAATGAATAATCCATTCTTCAAAATATGCGACAAACAAGAAATTAAAATTCATAACTTAAAAATAAAAAACTTTTTAAATACTTTAAGAAAACGGTACAATCAATGTTCCAGAAACAAGAAATTGTTTTACTCACGCAACCAAGAATGGCTAAAAAATACACTTATTTTTAAAAAGCCATCAGTAACTACCACGAAAACTAGAAAAGGTGGTCGACCAGCAAAGCCAATTGATAGTTGTAGTGAAAGATCACGAAGACGCAAGCTTAAAGATATCAATGAAGAAGTTTCTTGTTGCATCATTAAGGATTCAATTCTGCATCAAATTCAACCATCGAAAACTAAAAAGAGTAAAATTGGTATCATTAAAAAAATAGTGGAAGCAAGCCCCAGACGCACAAAAAAGATTTTAGAAAGTATGCCGGCACCAACTGAAGAAAATAAATTTACTTCAGAAGAAGCATTTGCACTAAAATTTTGTAGACCAATAAAGTTTGCTTACAAAAAAGAAACTAAAGATGTCATAACTGAAGAAGTTGGCAAAATAAGAGATGAAATTAAAGAACTTCAACCAGTGATATTTGAATTTAATGACCAATGCATCGAAGTTAACTTTAAAATGTCACTTACAATGGTGGAAAAGTTACACAAGCTTTAACCGAAACAAAGTCTTCGTCAAGCTGCACCATATGCCAAAAAACATCAAGTCAATTGAGCCAACCACCAACACAAGACGATAGTTTCAATGAAGCATATGAATTTGGAATGTCACCTCTTCATGCTAGAATTCGTTTAATGGAGCCTATTCTTAAATTGGGATACGATTTGGAATTTGGCCCGTTAGGCGAAACAGTGAGAAACAACAAAGAAAATTTGAAAAAAGAAAGCAAAAAAAAAAAAAAAGATATTCAAGAAAAATACCGTGAGATAGGCCTTATAATTGACCAGCCAAAGCAACGAGAAGGAAATTCTAATGATGGAAACACAGCAAGGAGATTTTTTTCCGATCCAGAAACTGCAGCTTCTATAACTGGAGTAGATTATCAGGCATGTTCTGACAATCGCAAATCGCTTAAAACTGGCGATGCGAGTTGAAATCGCATGAAAGGTGTTCTGTAGTTCACAATCGCAAGAAATTTGGCGACTTCAAATCGCAAGCACATACTGAAGTGAAGTTGCGAATTTTACTTAAAATAAACTTTAAAGCAACAATAAAATTATACACAAATGAAAATTAATATGTTCTCTTTAATTTTTAACAGAAATTATTTCAATTTTTACACAATTAAAGTCGCAAATAATTAATTTAAAATATATTATTTGTTCTATCAATTGTTTGTTTTGATTGTTTTCTTGAGTACTGGCGATTTCATAGAAACAGCTGTTTTAATTGATGTTCCAAAATATACTTGTATTAGTGCGGTTGAACGTATAGTCAGTAGTCAAAAAAATATGTGGTTATTTTAATTTTCAATTCTTATAAAATATTCGATGCTTATTAAATGTGCGATTCAAGTGTTAAGGAACCTTAAAAAATTATTTAAATCGCCTTTTGGACGATATGAGTTCCAAACGTGCATGTTATAATTAACAATATAAACAAAAATACTTATTAAGTACTGATTACTTACAACGTAAGTAACCTTTTACATCAAAGATGCTAAATGCAATATCACTAATAGAAAATTCATTTGTCGCCAAAATATTTCTTGGCTTGGGTTAGTTTTTAAATAATTAAATATACATTGGATTGAAGTATCCAATGAATTGTTACAATCTCCAAGCGTCCGTTTTTTAATTCGTTCTTTTTTTAATTGCATGTTTTTTTTAAGAAATGAAACTAAGCTAGGCAGCTGCAGGCATTTTGTTGTAATTTTCTTTTGTTTATTTATGTTTTGCACCATAAAAACATATGTTTTTCTTTTCTAACATAAGTTTGAAAAAGAGCAAATCGCAAGCAAAACGCGTGAGTTTCAGAACATGTAAAACAAAAGTTGGCGTTTTTGAAATCACATGCGACTTCAAAAACATGCGAATGTCAGAACATGCCTGTATGATTTAATACGACGATTCCAAATCATATTAGAAGTAATAGCATGTAGCAAAAAGATAGATGCAAAAAAATTTGGTCAGTATGCTAATGAGACAGCAACCCTTTATAACCAAAAATATTCTTGTAGACATATGCCAACCACAGTTCACAAAATTTTGTTCCATGGGGAACAAATAATTTGGCACAATATGCTTCTAATTCGAGATCTGTCAGAAGAAGCGCAAGAAAAAAGGAACAAGGGCTACAGATTCTTTCGCGAGAACAATACAAGAAAAATTTCCAGATATTGAACTAATGAAGATCTTATTAATATTTTGTTGTGTACATCAGACCCATATATGTCCAGTATTCGACAAAAATGGAAATCAACCTCATTAGAGTTAGATGAAGAAGCTAAACAACTACTGTAAAATGAAAATCAAAGCTATTTGGAAGAAATTTTTACTAATATTGTTTAATTAATACTAGTTTAAAGATTATAATTTGTTTCTAATTTTAGTATAATTTTTATTAATACATTTAAATAAAATATATGCGTACTTTAAATCAATAGTAAAAGTTTACTTAAAATTTTATCGATGTTGTGTTCTGTATATAATATATCCAAATGGTATTGATATTGTTGGGAATTTCAGTGTTATTTTTCAGTTTAATCCTCACAAGAATTAGCTTTCTTCCAAAAAAACCAACCTTTGGCCCCTGTGAATATTGAGACTAAATAAATGTCAGGGGCCAAATGTTGGCATTTTCTGACCAAAATTAAGTTTAGCAATAATAAATAAGTATTGGTTGTAAAATACGATTGAAGAAAATAAGAAATTATAAAAAAATACATATTTAAAATGTCAAAATATTCAACTTTTACATAGAAACTCAACAAAAAATTAAAATGCATTTTTAACTCCACATTACTTACGTTCCTATCAGTCGATTTTTACGTTTGAACACGCAAATTGAAGCTTAAAGTCCCTCCTATTGAACGAAACAAATTGCGTAAAAGAATACCAATCCGGTCAAAAGTTATAGAGTTTTGACCGCTATCTCGCGAAATTTACCGCAAAATATTTTATTATTGATATATTTAATTTGTTTCATCTATATAGCCGCTTCTTAAGTTTTGTTGCGAAGATCGCATACATACAAAGTGCGTGATCTTTAAAAAAATATTCGTCGAAGTTACACTTTCTTAACCACGCTTTATGCAATATGGTATCAAAATATGGAAAACGAAAGATTTTTAAATTTGGAAACTTTTTTTCGATGTGGCGCAATGCGGCAAACAACACTTACTACCTGATAACGACGACAATTTGTTTTTGTTACCGGTATTAACTTCGACTCTTGTTTCACTAATTTCATTTATTATGAATTTATTAAGATAATAATTTTAATTTTTTTCTATTTATATTATATATATTATCAGGGTTTAATATTCAGCACCAACAAAATTTTTTTTGACTGGCGACTGAACTGAAAATAGTTTGAGTATTCATTTTCAACTATTTGACTGCTTAAAATAGTTAAACTGAGCACACACACAACTAAAAACAAACTGAATTCAGTCTACTATTTTTAGGAGCAAAATGAACACACAGCGACTGAGTTTCGAGTTTGTAAGTTAAAGGCTGGTTCACCGGCAAAAATTTTGTTCCGAAACATTTTTTTTTTATATGTAGTTTCTCTCTCTCTCAAAAAATAAAATGTCAAACTACATATAAAAAAAAAAATGTTTCGGAACAAAATTTTTGCCGGTGAACCAGCCTTAACAGTACGCAACTGAGAAGCCAGTTCGTGTGTGTTAAGCGGACGTAGTTATGTTTTTCTAGTTACGTAACACAACTGAAAATGTGTGTGGATGATATGACTGAATAGTTTGATTGTTTGTTTTTACGCAGCTTTTTAACAAATAAATATGTATATTATCATTGTTGGTACAAATAGAAAATAATTTCATTTCATACTATTTGTATGAAAGTTTGATTGCAAATATCTTGCTACATGCATGTGTAAATAATTTTGATAGAATAGATTTTCTGCTTATTTCTTTTTTAATTGTTTAAAAATTAAAATGGTTCTACACAATTAGAATAATTTTACTTTATTAATGTACTTCCATGCGGTTGTCCGAATTGAACTTAAAATTAATTTTTGGTTTACATGATTTTGTTTTCAACTTTGAACTTTATTAATAGTCTAGTATCCTATTAAATACAAAAGTCTCAGTTAGTTAAGGATTTGTCCCTGTTACAAAGTAACCGTCGCTGATCCGCAATTTTACTACCTAGCTTAATGGTCAAGCAAATAAATATTCCTTGCAGTTTTTTTTCATAATTCATTTTTTAGTATACTTACATACATACAAATAAAAGCAGAAAATAATAAGTGCCATATTCATTAAAAATAAAATAACTTTAAAATTTTTTTTATCACAAATTTTCAATACAAATTTGTCCTAAAGTACATTTCAAATCTATTTTAGTATTTCATGAATACGGCAGTTTGAATTTAAAGTGACTTTATTACTGAAAAAAGTTTTGTGCAAAATTAAAATGAATTACTTAAGATAAATATAAAGAAAAAATTTAATGTCTTCTAATTAATAAATGAGATTATTACCAACTGGTGTTTTCGAGAAAACTTGCACGGAATGGATGTATCTCTTTAATATTTATTTAATGCAAAGGCAGTACAATGTTTTTTCTTCGCTTTATCTAAAATTAGTAACATACAGTGTGAGCTCTTGGTCCCTTTAAGTAAATCAATTTTACCAAAGAAAAAGAAAGAACACTCCAAAAAAAGAAGAACGCACTACCTAATATAAAAAAACCCATATGCAACAAATGTAAAAAAAAACTAAGGGAAACCTCTTAAGTGTGGGATTTTGTTAACACCAGGTAGATTGATTTTGTATTGTTGTTGTTCTAATATATTAATGATTTTTAAAACGATGCAGTTTCTTTAAAAAGGACACAGGATTTATACATACAACAGCAAGAACGTTATTTTTAAAATAGCTAAAGGCCTCTAAAAATAATGAAGCATTCACATTATAATTCCATTCATAATTTACACAAATTAATTAACAGTTAATTAAAACCCAAATGTGAATATTTCTTTTAAAGCACTGCTCTACAATACTATTCAAAAACTATTAATATTGTTAGATACAAAATTTATAATTTTCCTACAAATTTTTTTCGATCAAAATAAATTTTCATTTTATATTTCAAATATTCCAAAAATTTAAATTAAAGCATTTTCGAGTAACAGCACAAAGTAGTAATGCATATATATATTTTCTTTAATTTGTTGAACGAAAAAATGTATACGAACGCTCACTTTTCTACTTTGTTTAACCACCCCATTCACATTATCCAGTCATATTTTTAGTTTTGTTACGAAACTAGAAAAGCATAACTACGTCCGCTTAACACACACGAACTGGCTCCTCAGTTGCGTACTGTTAACTTACAAACTCGAAACTCAGTCGCTGTGTGTTCGTTTTGCTCCTGAAAATAGTAGACTGAATGCAGTTGGTTTTTAGTTTTGTGTGTGCTCAGTTCAACTATTTTCAGTTGGCGTAAAATAGAAAACTGAATTCAGTTGCTAATTTTCAGTGTGTAACTGAAAAAAGATGAACTGGTTAGTAAAATGTGACTGCTAATAGCAGTTTTTCGAAACACTGTATATTATATTCAAGCACTATATTCAGTATAACTGAGACACTAAACTAGTATTTATCTTAGAACAGTGATAAAAGTTGAAAAAATAAATGTTAACGTATATTTAAACAAATTAATTAATGTTAATAATTATCGTATTTCATTTATATGAATGTAGTAATTAAATTTAGATATCCCAATATACCAAATGACTTGCGAAATATATTTTAAAAAGCTTAAAAATATGTATAAGCCTTAATCTGGAGAAAGTATTTAGAATGTATTGAAAAATTCTATCGTAACAATTGTAGAAAAATCAAAACGGAACCCTATGAAAACATTATATGTACATAATTAATATAAGCATAATTAATATAATACATAATTAATATAAGAATATTAATTAATATAATTATTAAATTATTATTATTGAATTAAAATTAATTAATTAATTAATATAATATAATTAATTAATATAAGAATATTAACATAATTAATGTAAGAATAAGCTTACATAAACAATATTTTATTAATTTTGGTATAGAACAGCTTTTTTCTCTCAATATTTTTATAATCTTGTTTACATAATGTAGAATTAGCTTCTTAAATAACGCACACATACATAATTTTTAATATTAAATATTTTTGTTTTTCTTTTTTTGCAAAATATTTATTAATTATTTTTGCAATTTATAAACTACATACATACATACATAATTATAACGTTGTATAGAAACAAATTAAAAATTTTTTCAGAAAAATAATTTTGTAATTTGTAAACACAATTTGTTAAGAAACACAACAAATTGAGAAATATTTGTGTATAATAATACGAGGCTGCTCTATATATTTCTGGCCTAAGAGTGAAATGGCGAATATTTATAATCAAAAATGGTTTTATTGGTTTTCAAAGTATTCTCCAGCATGATTTATACACTTTTGCATGCGCTCAAACCAGTTGTCGAAGCTTTTTTTCCACTCCGATTGAGACACCTCTAAAACATGGTTTTTGAACACTTCAACAGCTTCTTCTGGCGACGAACATCGTTGACCACGCATTTTTTTCTTGATGTGCGGAAACAAGAAGAAGTCATTAGGTGCCAAGTCAGGGCTGTACGGCGGATGACCCATTAATTCGACGTTTTGGCCGGTCAAAAACGCTCTGGTTTGAACCAATGTGTGAGAGCTCGCATTGTCATGGTGAACAATGATTCGTCTTCTCTTGTTGGTTTTTCGAATTTCTCTAATGACTTCAGGCAATCAAATTGTAGTGTACCACTCAGAAGTGACCGTCCTACGTTGCTCAAGCGGAACAGACGCCACATGACCAGTTTTGCCGAAGAAACAGGCGACCATTTGCTTCGAAGTGCTTCTTCCACGAACAACTTGTGTTGGATTTTGCTCGTCTTTGAAGACCCACACGGTCGATTGTTGTTTCGTTTCGGGCTCATACGCATAGATCCATGATTCGTCACCTGTGACGATCTTATCAACGTCTTTTGAAGCACAGCAATCGTATTTTTGCAACATTTCTTTGCACCAATCGACACGAGCCTTTTTTTAAGCGACTTTCAAATTGTGCGGGATCCAACGAGAACAAACCTTTTTTACGGCCAGGTGTTCATGCAGTATCGAATTTATGCTGGTGGAAGAAATGTCCAAGGATGTCTCTATCTCTCGGTATGTCGCATGTCGATCTTGCATTATGAGTTCACGCACGGCATCAATGTTCTCTTGCACAACAGCCGTTTTTGGACGACCTTCACGGAATTCGTCTTTGAGCGAGCTTCGGCCACGATTAAATTCATTATACCAATTTTTCACAGTGTTATAGGATGGTGCTTCATCGCCATACAAAGATTTAAGTTCATCAATGCACTCTTGTCGTGATAATCCACGTCGAAAGTTGTGAAAAATGATGGCAAGAAAATGTTCACGAGTTAATTCCATTTTTTTCTATATTAATTTTTTCAAGTCACTGTAAACAACACAAATAATGGTCGTACGTCAAAACGTTTTGAGTACGATTATGCTTAAAAATGACAAACTTTCCAATGGAAATGTTAGATTGCACTTGGCAGCACTCAGTGTTGCCAGGCCAGAAATATATATAGCAGCCCTCGTATTTTATTAAGCATTGTTAAAAAATTCTTGTGATTTTAAATTTTATAAATATTAATATAAGCGAAATTAAGAAAGGATTGAAAAAACTATTTTATATAAGCTCATTCACAATCGGTAACATTGGATATTTGGTAATGTAAATATATACACACTCGTATGCACGCATATACAAATGAATTTATGTGAGATGAGAATAACAAGTTTGCTGAGAATAAAAATCTCTCTTTATGATTTTACTCTTAAAGTGGCGGTAGCTGTACGTCCATTGACAAATTATGCACTGGCTGTAAAATGTACGGCAGTGAAACATCTTAGTATATTAATGGTCTTTGGTTTTAGTCTTGCTTGAAAGGTTTATAAGACGTTTTGAAAATCACGAAAAAATATTTATGCGGGAAGTTTTTAATTCTCAATCTGAATTTTAGTCTTTGAATTAGGGATGAGCGATCCCATAATTTTTGAGAAACGTCATTACCAGTTAACGTGATTTTCAAATCACCGTTCTTTTAAATAGTTACATCGATCATCGTTTGCAGTTCTTTGTTTTATTTAAGCATACATATTTATATGGAAAGTATATCTATACATATAATAAAACTGTAAAGGGGTCATTTGTCTACATGAAATATTTTTTAAAATTTTAATTTTGGTGTAGATAGTAATCGATATGGAATACAAAACACTTTTTTTTTTTGAAATTTTTGTCTGTCCGCCTGTCTGTCTGTGTTCGCATAACGTAAATGCTACTAGATGGATTTTAACAAAATTTCGCGAGGAGTTTCCTTAGAACCTTGATTCCAATATAGAATACTTTTTTTTCGTAAAAATAAGTCATTTCGTAGAAAAAATAGAGATACAGCTGCAAAGGCACCCAAATTTTAACGGTATAATGGTAATAAAACAGTCTGCCATTTTATTTTTGTAAATGGAAAATTTTTAACACTGTATACAGAATAAAGACGTGCACAGATATATCTGTTTATATCAGTTTTTGTGTGTCTACTCTTATGAGTGCGTATAGATGAGTACTTTTGTGTTTCTGATATAAGTTGATATTGTTACTTTTGGATGCGAATGAGTAAAGAGAGAATGAGAGTAACATATCTGTTCTCCTATGTTTCACACAAACGGATGTAATCTGTTTACGTTTATTGATAGTTGTACCATAAGTACTTATTGTATGCTGCGAATCAATATTCATTCATACGTACATATTAAATGGCTGCATCAGGACATTCATTTATGCATCTCCGCATTTGTTTTATTTCATTGCACTCTATTACGTAGTACTTTTTGCAATGACTAATAAGAGAATGAGTATTCTAAAAAGAAAACTAAGCACAATACTCCACTTGATATATAGCAAACCAACACAATACTCTACCTGCTATTTCGCAATGAGTTATAAACACTGTTTGCTTTCTGAAAATGTTTTGAAGTACACCAAGCCATATATATTTTTTTTATTTCATTGCGTCGTCACTGCATTGTTCAAACGGCAACCATAATACATCGTAACTTTTTTTTTTTTTGTGAGATAAAAAAAAACTTTAATTGAGCACAAAAATTGCGTTACCTTGCATATGTATAATATGTATTTATTTAAACAGGTATCAATAAACGGTTCTACTGACGCAGATGAATCAAATGTATGCTTGTTTAGTAATTCCACTATTAAATCTAGGCTTTTGACTGGGGAGAGTAAATTTAATAACAAAAGAGGGAGGAGCAATGTGTGGAACATTTTTGGGAAAATTGAAAACTAATTAGGAGTTAATTTATATACAGTGACTCAAAAAACCGTCTCAATGTTATGCTAGTGTTAACATATATAAGTACAACAACAAAACTACAGTCTGAATCTTTTTGATATTTTCACCATTTGCTTATTGCTCTTTTGTTTATAATTACAATTCAATATATTTGTTGTAATATTTACCGTTATCTAAAAATAAGCAAAACAAGTTTAATAAGTCATTGGGATGGTTTTTTGAGTTTACTTTATTTAACTAATTTTTTGAATTTATAAAGGCTTAGTATTTTGTATAGCCCCCTTTGGCTTTAATAACAGCATCAATTCGGCGAAGCATACTGTCGACTAAATTTTTGCAAATGTTTGCGTCAATACCAATCCACGCTTCTCGCACATGTGCCCACAATTCTTCCAGATTTCCAGGCGTACCGACAACACCTCTTTTGAGAACACCCCAGAGGTGTTCGATGGGGTTAAGATCGGGTGACTGGGGCGGCCAATCGAGAACATTATAGCGGTTGTCACTGAGCCATTTTTTTGTAAATTTTGCGGTATGTTTCGGGTCATTATCCTGTTGGAAAACGATATCCTCCTTCTGTAATCCGAATTTTTCTGCAGCTGTAGGTAAGTTAGTGCTTAAAATATTTACGTAGGTTTAAGCAGTCATCGTACCAACTATTCTGTGGACTGTTCCAACACCCTTAGCTGTCATGCAACCCCATACCATCACGGATCCACCGCCAAACTTTAAGGTCGGTCTGACATCTTTCGCTTGCAAAGTTTGTCCTGACTTTCGCCAACACCATTCCTTACCATCTGACCCAAGACGATTAATTTTGGTCTCATCTGACCAAATAACATTTTCCCAGTCCTCTGCTGTCCACGAAGCATATTTTTTTCCAAAATCCAAACGGATTTTTTGATGCCTTTTTGTGAGCATTGGCTTTTTCACTTTGGGACGTCCTTTCAAGCCAGCTGCTCGCAAAGAATTTCTAACTGTTTCAACCGATACATGAATATTTTCATTTTCTGCTAGTTGCTTTTGGATTTGAACTGCATTTTCAACTTTTTGCTGCCGAAGATCTCTTAAAATGCGCCGTTCTGTAGTCTCGGATAAAATCTTTTTTCTGCCTCCTCGTGATGGAAGTGGTAAATTTGGCAACGACTTCCGTACTCTACCCACGCTGGATTTGGAAATATTAAGAAGCAACGAAATTTCACTACAACTTTTACCTTGACGTAAAAAATGGTGAATTTCGTTGACTTTTGAGGACAGCAATGGACGAACCATATTAAACTTAAAAATTTGTTAAAAAAGAATAAAGCAATAAATTTAAGTTTGTCTTACTTATTTAATTATACTATTCAGCCAAGAAAAATAAATTCCTAAAATTTTACACTTTTTTTTTAACGAAAAAACACGTGTAGCTTCCTCAAGTAATTAAACTCAAAAAACCATCCCAATGACTTATTAAACTTGTTTTACTTATTTTTAGATAACGGTAAATATTACAACAAATATATTGAATTGTAATTATAAACAAACGAGCAATAAGCAAATGGTGAAAATATCAAAAAGATTGAGACTGTAGTTTTGTTGTTGTACTTATATATGTTAACACTAGCATAACATTGAGACGGTTTTTTGAGTCACTGTAGATCGTATTTAATTCTGTTTTTCTTCATGGATTACGTTTATATAGATGATGTATTGAAAAATAAATATTTTTTTGTTGCAAAAAGTTTAATTAATTTCTTTTGCTTCTGGCCAGTTAATATATTTCATATCAAAAAAAAATTGAAAGGTTTTCTAAAATTTGTGCTGCAGATCCATGCAACTAGCCTATTCAAACACAAACATAACCAAAGAGTTTTTTTCATTTGAAACAGCAATGAGTACTCATTTCAGTATACTCTGAAAGGTAGTACTTTTGTTTTGCTTATAAAATGTTTTGATGTCTTGATGTTTTGTTTGGAAATGAATGATCGTAGAAATACTAGTTTGTTTTATTGGTAGTGAATGTAATATTTTACGCATTCACTATTAAAGTGAATGTCTTGGTATGCAATTTAAGACATTCATTGCAGACATTTAGAACATATGCATTGGTTTATTAAAATTACAAAAATAATATTATTGTTTCTAAACATTATCAATATTTTTAATTGTTTTATTAAGTTTTATTGAAGTTGAATATACAAAACTGAATTTTTTAACAACAAATTATGAATCTGATGCGTATAATTGTATTAAATAACTTTTACCAGCGATTACATTAGTTCTAAGGATACAATAACTAAATAAATAAATCTATGCATGTTTCTTTGTTTAAAAAGACGAAAAGCCTGATAACTTAAAATCCATTAAAATATATTTTTATGTTAAGTTTGTTTTAAAATACCTTTTGATCCAAATTATTTTTAATATACACGGCCGAAAATAATAAAAATTCAATTTAAAAATTAAGTATGAATATTTAAATATTTTTAGCAAAAATAAAAATATATTTTTCATTACCATTAAAATTTTATTGGCTTTAGTTGAAATAATGAAAAAGCGATATCATGCTAATAATTTTATTTTAATTATAATTGTTTTAATAATGGAAAAAATAATTGTTTTTATGAAAAATAAAGTTATAATAGTAAAACCTTAAAAGGAACTATGCATAAAAATAAACCTTAACCCTTTCGTTGATCGATATACGAAAATTTTATTAATTTATTAAATTTAAATGAGAAAGGAATAAAATTTGATGTCTGATAGCTAAATTTAACTCAAACCCCAGCTATCAAGTCTTATTACTTACTCGAAAACAAAAATATATTCTTATAATGCCTAATGTTTAAACGTACATATTTTACCATATTTTTGTGATAAAAACGTCACTTTTCAATTTCGAATTAATTTTACTCTCTATTTATTTAAGCTGTAGGACTTTTTTTAATGCATAAAAGAGGTTTTTTTTTTGTAGATGTTAGAAATTTTGAACGTACAAATAACATAAAGATAATATCCTTCTAAGTACATAAAAAATAAAAATTGCCTTGTTTAATATGTACCTTATAAAAGGGATAAGATTATTACTAGATGTATTTCTAGAAGTGTAAGTGTTTTCCCTATTTTTTTTTTTTAATGAAATTTTTCGGAACTTCTATTTTTATGTACATACATATGCATGTACGGATGTATGTAATAAACCTTTTTTATATATTAATTTTAACTCTGCTAGTTTTTATCAAAAAGGAATTAATTTTTTTTTAAATAAACATAAATTAAAATTCCTTAATTGAATTAAACATTAAACAAATACAAACTCAACGCGCGATTAGACAAAAATTTATTAATTTTAGATTTGTTTTTATATAATAAAATTATCATTAATATTATAAATATTCCTAATTCTACATTTAAAATCATATAAACTAATTACTAAAGCTAAACAATAATAATTACAATTCTGGTTATTACTACGAAGTTAAAATATTGCTTATTAGTTCTCGCCTCTATCATAAACAGCACACAATTATAAAAATATCTATTTCATAAACAGATATATCCAAATAAAAAACTGAATATTTTCTCACTCTATGCAAAACCATATAAAACTGTATGTGTTTATATCCATAGTGTAAGTACGCACAAGCGAAAGCATACGATATCTACTACACTCATTCGTTCTTTTGTATCTGTATATGATATATCTGTTTTTGCCATACTGTTGGATGGAATAAATACCTAAAAACACATTTGTCTAAATTTAAATTTTGAGAAAATTACAAATGACACGCAGGCGAAATCGTGGGCACTGCTATTAGTACATATTTATTGAGTTCTTTATTTTAAAGTTTTATTTAAATTACACTTTACTTAGGTAATTATTTGACGATTATTTACTTATTCGCGATTTATAACACAAAAATATACGATGGAAACTTTACACTAAAAAACTGTTGTTCCACAAGATAGATAGTACATGCTGTGTTGTCATTTTCATCTCAGACACATGATGTGAGCATTGTTATTTGGTTCTAGAACCCTCAATTATTATTTCGAGCTTATTATACATGTTGTGTATTTTAATTTAGTTGTTATACAATGCAGGTATGTGTATGGTTGTGTATTGTGTTTGTTTATTTTTCGCTTTGTGTTAGTTGTTTTTGTTTTGTAATCAAGAAGTTTTGTAGAAACTTCTAGCTTTGAAAACAAACACAATAGGCCATTTAGTTTCAGTTTCTTGGCCTCAATTTTAATCGTTGTTTGAAAACCGGTATTCTCGTTGTCAATATTGCCATTTATCGATGACTGGCAATAAGATTTGGTATTTTATAAGGAAATGTGACGTTGATATTTTCTCCAATTGCCGTTGATATTGTGGTCTGTAATTAAGGTGTCGTGCAAAAACAAAAAAGTCGAATATACTATAAAAATAGCACAAATAAAAAAGAGTTGGGAAAAATCCATCACTTTACAGAGGTTTTCGAAAAGTGAAAAAATATTGTAATTGTTCTAAACACCCATGGCCCACAAAATAGAACGAGTGACGGATGGCAAAAGGTATGCTATATAGTGCTTTACAAATTCATGTTTGATAAAATTCTTTTAACAAATTTAAAGTGACCTAAAACTTAAAGCGAAAAAGGTGGAACATATCTAGTTTGCGGACGCAGCTCAAAAATGAAGAAAAACAGTTGTCCAAGTGGTGTAAAACGAAATTATAAGCAAAAAATTTTCAGTGAAAAATTCGGGGCTAACGCTTAGTTTCGGAGTTACGGACCTCCAAAGTTTGTATGTATAATTTGGTATATATTGAGTATTTCATAGAGCAATGAGGCAAAATAGGCATCATAGGAAAGGTAATTTCAATATCTATGCAACTGAAAAGGAAAAAAAAAACTTCCTGAAGTCAGAGAAAACGCCTGTTTAAACGTGCTTAAATCATTTAAAATGGTAAGCCAAGAATCTTAAATAAATTTTTTTCTTCATCAGTTTGAAATGGATAAATTTGAATTTATTCCTTGCTTTTTATCTGTTTACTAAAATATTCTTGATTTCTTTCTAAGAAATCTTCTTTGCACCAACTATTTGTTCAAACTTTCTTCATCACTGAAGTTGTCGAAAGGAAAGTATATTTTTTTAAAATTTCACAAAATTGTTATTTTTAACACAAATATAAAATATTAAATATGCGTATTATTCTTATTAACATTGTCGTCATTAAACCCTGAAGAAAAACTAAATATGTATTGATGTTGTGTCGAAGTGATGTTGCCTCAAAACTGACGACGATGTTGCCGACGCCAAACAGAATAAGGGTGATTGTAATGATAAATCCAATTTTACTCAACAATACTCAACTACCAAACAATATTCACACAAAATTTTAAATAAATTCCTTATAAGATGAAAATGAAATAAATATATAATTTGCTCTTGTGTGTTTTATTCCACTCTCGTACAGTAAATATATGGTTGAAATGCGGTCTTTACAATTTACCCAAGAAATGTTTTAAGATGCCTTGAAACATCACACAGTTTTCAAATACACACAAGAAAGTATTTTTTTGTGTTTCATTTTTACAGTATTTGACAGTGTTAGTGTTTAATTTTTACGGTATTTAACTGGATTGTGTTTTTAAATGTATTAGTGCAGGCCTCTAGTACAAGTGTTTATACAAGATATTACATAAATATGTATGGTAATCTCTTTATACATTACATCACTGCAATATTTATTAACAAATATAACTTATAAAAATTGTTGTTTAGATGCACGTACTTTTGTATTAAACAAATTTTGAAAATAAGGTCAAATTAAAAGTACTCAACAAAAATACCAAACAATATGCACAAAAAATTTTAAACAAATTCCTAATAAGATAAAAATAGCAAAAAATACAATTTTTCTTGTGTGTTTCTTTCACTCATATTTAACACATTTACTGAAGAAATGTTTTAAGACGTCTTGAAACATCAAGATGAAATAACAAGGCGTCTTAAAACATTTCAAGAGATCTTGTTGTTATAAAGACATATTAAGGCATCAAGACATTTTTCGAATATACACAAGTATTTGTGTTTTATTTCTACAGTATTTGACAGTTTTTGTTTGTCGCAATCTTACTTCAGTAAACTATTTTAAAAATACGCAATGTCTTGATTGTGTTTTCAAAAGCATTTGTGCAGGCCTCTAATGTAAATGATACATCACACTTGGATAAAATAATTAATTTCAATGAACCCACAACTGATTACTTAACTAATAAACTAAAAATGGTAATCCGAAGGAAATAACAGAATTAAGAAAGTGAAATTTAATTTCTATAAATTCCCACAAATTTATAGAGCTGAAGTTAAGAAACAGGTTAATGAGATGCTAGATTCAGGTATTATTACTAAATCTTCCATTCCTTACAATACCCCAATTTGGTTTTTTCCTAAGAAAATGGACAACTCTAAAAAACAAAACAGAGGGTTTCTATTCTAAATATAGATGATTTGTTTAGAAAGTTAGAAATTTACAATATTTTACTACTTTAGATTTGGCAGGGATTTCTTTAAATGCCAATTTCAGCGGAAATATATAAAACAGCGTTTTTAAGAGGACTACGAATTTGCTCGTATGCCTATGAGATTAAAATATGCACCTGCATCTCTTCAAAGAATGATGAAGTAATTCACGATTCTAAAACAATAATTATGTTGTGTATATTGATGATGTTAATTTGTTTTATATAATTTTCCTGCTTTTTTTATTTCGAATTATAAATATGAATGTAGTCCACGGCAGAAAATGGCTAAAAGACTTCTAAGCTTTCTATTATGCATTATCGGTACATACATATTTAAAACAAAAATTATAGCAAACCTTAAATGATTTAACTTTTAGTTAACTTCTGAGCAACTAACTTATAAAAGCATGCATAGTTAAACAATTGACTAGTGCCTAGGACCAGGGCTTAGAAAATACATACATCATACACGAAAGTAACGAACACATATTTTTTACATATTAATTATCTGCCAGTCCCGCGATATCGCAAGCTGTCATTCGTTAGCACAACTACATTCAAAACAAAAATAAATTCTAAACAATTGGTTTTGTTTTAAATGTACGAGGGCTGCTCTATATATTTCTGGCCTAATAGTGAAAATGCGAATATTTGTAACCAAAAATGGTTTTATTGTTTTTCAAAGTATTCTCCAGCATGATTTATACACTTTTGCATGCGCTCAAACCAGTTGTGGAAAACAACTGATCGGCGTGTAGCAAGAGAATTACGCAAAATTCAATTGAAAACCGATCGCATAGGATTTCAAACAGGTGCCTCGATATCCGGAAATGTCTTCGAAATTCCTCTTCGCAGTAATTGGGCACTATTTCTTCCATATACAGCTTTACACAATTTCCTTTTGGCTTCATAAAAAAAGGCTTTAGACTTGAAAATATATCATAGCCTATACATCTATTTTGTAGTATAGGGTGAGTTCCAAAACGTCATTTGCAATGCAACTTAACAAAGTCATGCATTCCTAAGCGCAACCATGTAAACATTTACAATGTTACGCATCCCTAAATGTATAATAAAAGTTATTGATACGCATATAAAAGCAAACTGTGTATCACTAATTTTGATATTTTGTGCAAAATAAATTACAAACACATCAATCATGGAGGATAAAAAGTAAGAAAATTTTCTTTTAAATTTAACTATTATTTAAACAGAATTTATTTATATCTTCAGGGACAAAAATTGGACTTTTGAGTGGAAGCAACATGTTTGCAAAACGATTTTGCCTTAAAAAAAAGTTGTTTTTGGGAGAAGGTGCTCCGGGAAATTTAAACCATTTACTCGGACTTTTTATGTATTTTTGTACAATTTTATAATTGCTTTAAGGTGTTTCGTCCTATGATCCCATCAAGTTTTCAAAGATTATATTTTTTATTGTTGACATCGCCATCTTGAAAAAAACAAATTGTAAATAAGTGTTTCTAAATGTAAAAAATTTGCAAAGTAAACAAGATAGTTGGTTACAGCAACATTTTGTAAGTTCTCTTACTGCCAACTGTCAAAAAATTCTCTCTTTGGCTCTGTCGCTGCAACAGATTTGGAGTACGCAGACAACATTTTGCAGAAAATGATGCACTTATACTTCAAATCTTCAAAGTTATTATACATGATAACAATTATTATACATGTAGGTTTGATTACCCACATTAAAATAAAAAACGTTAGATGTTTCGTTTTATTTTTATAAATTTTATTTTAATTATTTATTTTTAATTATGCATTTAATTGCGGTATGAGTTGTTGCTCATTTGATAATGACTTATGAACTCACTTAAAATTATTCTTTACATACTTAGTTTAAATTTTCTTTTGTCTGTACGTCTGCGTTTGTCCCGTTGTTCTGCTTGTGCGTAAGTAAAACTCTGTCATTAGTCTGCGTTCGCTTAGCTTATTTATTATTAACCCTCTTAGGATCGCTTAGTCTGTCTAGTGTTCATTCCTACATACATGATAACAATTATTATACATGATAACAAAATTAAACTGTGGCTAGCAGAAAAGTTCAGCCCTTCAAATAGAAAACAGTGGTGAATAAAAACATTTTGACTTTAACCACACAGAACTTTATACGTACCCATATGTATGCATTTTGTTATTGACATTTTGTTCGTTTATTTAAATTCTTGATTTATTTCTTTTAATTGCTAACAAATTATTGTGAATTTTTCAAATAAACTTGATTCAAACAATTGTCGTTTTTATTTACAACAGATCAATAAATTATAGAAATTTTTATGCCAGTAGAAAGGTATTTTAGAGAATTTCAAAGTGAGAGCCATGTCATTTATATCTGTAGTTTATTTAAAGAGCTAAAACCATTAATAATTTGAGCTTAGAAGTAAAGATGCAAAATAATCGATAATTTTAATTTTGGCTGACTAGCGATATTTCTTCTGATAGCGATCATCGGATAGGGACCGTTGCCAGAAATAGCACTTAAAAAATTCGATTGTATCTATAAATTTAAAAAAAAACTATACGATAGTTTTTAAGCAAAATGTCCAATTTGCCGGCTTGATAGTTTTGTAGTTTTTGTTAAAACACAGCAACTTCAGCACATTTTTCCTGTGAGTGCATTTTCCAAACGAAAGTTTGACATTTTTGAGATTTTAGAAAATTATAAGAGTTTGCCCTAACGGTTTCCAAGATACAGCGAACTGTCAAACTGTTATACATTAACTGACAGAATGCCATTTAAATTTCAATTGGTGCAGTCTGTATAATAAAAAACTAACTTTGAAAATTTCAAGTATAAGTGTTTATATATTACATTATGGCTAAGATAATATAGCAAAATTTCAAAAATACATAACCTGTTAGAATACCCTTTAAGTTTTTTATTGTTTTTTTAGCATTCGCTACTGTGACGTTTAAAATTTTGCATAATATTTAAAATTTTCAAGAGTTTTTCACTTACGGTTTCCAACATTAACCATTTTATTGTTAAAACTACATCAACTGATAGAATGTCCTTAAATTTTTGTTTTGTATAAATTACAGTAATACTTGGTGAAGTCTGTATAATAATACTGTCATGTATTTGTTGTTGTAGCGCCAAAAATTTAACTGCCAGTCCCACGATGTCGCAATCGTTCGTTCGTTCGCATAGTTACATGTAAAACAAAAACAATTTTTTAGAATTTGTTTTTGTTTTGAATGTAATTGTGCGAACGAACGAACACTTGCGATATCGTGGGACTGGCAGTTAATTTTATATACAATCAATCTTGTGTAGCCTACATCAATCGTGTATTCGATAATCTTGCATGAACTTTAAATATATGGTACATGTATATTTTTTCCGTTATTATACATGTTCTTTTTTTTTTTTTTTTGCCAAACACCAGTGTTGCCAGGGAAAGACAGGAAAAAGTTACGCTTTTCCTTAAAAAAAAATTACATTTATTCATTAAAAGTTACATTTTGAAATATTCCTTAAATAATTTATATAAAATGTAGTAAAAAGTTTTATTCCATATTTTAGGGGAAATAACAAGGCGACAAATTCATTTACTGAAAAAAAAACACAAAACAAAAATAAAAAAGAAGAACGTCTGAAAAAAATTTCGGACTTAATACTAATGTTACGGTATGGCTCGAGACATTCAATAAAATTAGTTAAAATAGGATTTTTTTAATAAATCCGTTTTATCTTTTTCTTTGAAAGATTGAGTTTCCATAGAATCTACTACACTTATTATTTTAAAACTTCGACATAAAACTACTGACAATTTTTCTGTAATATAATCCGGCACTTCCTGAAGAAAATTATAAGACAACTTCCTTCTAAATTGAGATATTGGTACGGTTGTAAAATTTTTTAAAGCGGAATAAATGAAGTTGCTAACGATTGCCGCAAGTTTGAACAGAATGCTTAATTTTCCGCATGAAATGCACCTCATATTATTTTTCGATTAGAAAGAATTGTTGCCAGAAACATTTTGCTGTTTCTAAACATGAAGTAAGAAACATTTCGTAAGTTCTCACGAAAATTTGGCCAAGTACAACAAAATTATACATGTTACGTAGAACCTTCAAAAGTTACAAAAAGCACGTGTTCGTGTAACATCCAAATATAAAAACCAAAACAAACATAGCACAAATTTAGAGACACACATAATTGATTTGTAAAATATATGTGTACGTTTCTTTGTGTGTTTGTTTACATTCAAGTACAAGATTTGCATACAGCGTGTGTAATCTTCAGATAAATAAAATTTGTATTATATTTAATATATTTACTCAATTCACAACCTATTTTTGCTGTGTGTATTTGCTGTCATTCAACTTGAATAGGTGTAGATTTTTATATATTTATTGAATGTTGTAAGATGTTTAAGTAAGAAAAAAAATTCTGTTCTTAAATTCTTTTCAGCAACAAAAACTTATAGAAGACTCCTCATAACTATGAATCTTGAGTGTGTTTCATACAACCCAAAATTTACTATAGGTTGTGAATAAAGTAATTATTTATATGTAGTAGTAGTCTGTCATTATAAATTTGCTTACAAAAAATATTCTCAAATTTTTGAACAAAAAATTATTTTAAAAATAATGATTGTAAAAATTACCTTCTTTCTCTGTTAGATCAGAAAATTTAACTCCGCCACTAAATGAAAAATAACACAATAGAAACGTATTTAAATATCAATTGTCTCAGAAAACTTTTACTTTAATTTTTATAGAGTGAAAAAGCAAGAAATAATACAATTAACCAAGGGAAACTTTCTCCCTTTTTGTTTTTTGTATTAGAGTAAAAAATATGAATGGAAAACCTGTTACCTGAGAAGTACGGTTGCAGTTTCAGGCACTCGGAAAACCTGAAAAATTAAAAAGTTTAATTTTAAAATTAAAAGAACAATTTACCGTAATTATTTTCAACAATAAATAAAAACTAACTAACAAGAATTGCACTTTTTACACAACACTTATATACATTATATATATATATATATATATATATATATATATATATATATATATATATATATATTTACACTGAAATTCTGTGTTTGGAAGCAGTGTACACTAGAACATAGTATATATATAGTATATATATATATATATTTACACTGAAATTCTGTGTTTGGAAGCAGTGTACACTAGAACATAGAACTTTTAAAACATTTTGTGCAGCTCTTTAATATTTACATCACATCGTTGCTGGACTATAATGGTGTGGCTTTTTTGCCACAATTTGTATGGCGATTTCAAAACCGAATATCTACAGCTGAAATTTTTTACGAGGGCTGCTATTTATATTTCTGGCCTTGCAACACTAAATGCTGCCAAGTGCAATCTGACATTTCCATTAGAAAGTTTGTCATTTTTAAGCATAATCGTACTCAACACGTTTTGCCGTACGACCATTATTTGTGTTGTTTATAGTGGCTTGAAAAAATTAATATAGAAAAAAATGGAATTAACTCGTGAACATTTTTGTGCCATCATTTTTCACAACTTTCGACGTGGATTATCACGACAAGAGTGCATTGATGAACTTAAATCTTTGTATATCGATGAAGCACCATCCTATAGCACTGTGAAAAATTGGTATAATGAATTTAATCGTGGCCGAAGCTCGCTCAAAGACGAATTCCGTGCATGAACACCTGGCCGTAAAAAAGGTTTGTTCACGTTGGATCCCGCACAATATGAAAGTCGCTCAAAAAAAGGCTCGTCTCGATTGGTGCAAAGAAATGTTGCAAAAATACGATTGCGGTGCTTCAAAAGACATTTATAAGATCGTCACAGGTGACGAATCATGGATCTATGCGTATGAGCCCGAAACAAAACAACTATCGACCGTGTGGGTCTTCAGAGACGAGCAAAATCCAATGAAAGTTGTTCGTGGAAGAAGCACTTCGAAGCAAATGGTCGCCTGTTTCTTCGGCAAAACTGGTCATGTGGCGACTGTTCCACTTGAGCAACGTAGGACGGTCACTTCTGAGTGGTACACTACAATTTGTTTGCCTGAAGTCATCGGAGAAATTCGAAAAACCAACAAGAGAAGACGAATCATTGTTCACCATGACAATGCGAGCTCTCACACATCGGCTCAAACCAGAGCGTTTTTGACCGGCCAAAACGTCGTATAGCCGTACAGCCCTAACTTGGCAACTAATGACTTCTTCTTGTTTCTGCACATCAAGAAAAAAATGCGTGGTCAACGATTTTCGTCGCCAGAAGAAGCTGTTGAAGTGTTCAAAAACCATGTTTTAGAGGTGTCTCAATCGGAGTGAAAAAAGAGCTTCGACAACTGGTTTGAGCGCATGCAAAAGTATATAAATCATGCTGGAGAATACTTTGAAAAACAATAAAACCATTTTTGATTATAAATATTCGCATTTTCACTATTAGGCCAGAAATATATAAAGCAGCCCTCGTACAACCACACAGCACAAAATATACATAACATTTATAGTTTTCGGTTTTAAATAAAAAATATTTTGATTTGAAGCTAACGTTTGTATAATAGTTAGAAGAAAGCTGAGAAATCTATGTACAAGTAAACGCCAGGATAAGAAAACAATAAACAAAAAAAAAATAGAATAAAATAAACTAAAAGTTTTACAAAGAAGACGGAAGGAACAATTTTGGCAATTTTGCAAAATATTCGAAAAAAACGTGCTCACAATCGATGACAAAGCTCTTGCAAATGCTAACTGTTGCAATATAAAATACTTTACGCATCGAACACCCCTTTTTTCTGTTTTAGATAATTAATTTTATGCTTGTTTGTTATTATGGTCAGTTCGGCTTTACTTTGCTATTTTTTTCCAAAAATGCATTTATTCCTTTTTTTATTTGGAATAGTAATGTTATAAATTTTTATTTTACTCTACCGTTGCTAGTTTCTGTCGAAAATTTATTGAACAGACCTAATTTTTACATTAGAAATTTGTGTTTGTAAATTTAGAAGAATGAAGAGAAGTTCGGCTTTAAAAGAAAGTTTGCTTGTTTTTATTTGAAATATGGAACTCTTCCAGTCAGTACGATCAAGTTCTAACTGCACGCTAGCTTTGAATCTCCATTAAATTTTCAAAAATTTTTCATTTCATTTAATTTGAAAATATTTTATTTTTCATTTTTATGGCATTTAGTCTGGTCATTTTATAAAATTTTCTCTCACTGAATACACTTCACAAGTGTTGTATGAGGAAACTTAATCAATTATCTACTCAATTAAGTACTAATTAAAAAATTTGTTAATTATTTTTTTATATGGTAAATTAAATTCAATTAAGGACTTAATTGCGTTAATTCCTTTATTGCGCAATTAAAACGTATGTCTGAACAGGGTATTAAATTTTTTTATTAATAAGTGAAATCTAATTTCTATTTAAAGTTTTCTTTCTTAGTTGTTCTCTTTCTTGAGAACAAGTATTTGTGCTTCGTTATTGCACAGAATATCAAAAATTTGTATGGTTTTGTTTATTTATAACTTTCATACATGTAAGTTATTCATTATATTTTTCCTTACATTATCATTATGTGTTGTTGTTATTTTGTAGAGCTGTAAATAAATCATTCTTTTTTTGATTTTAATTTGTTATGAATTATCTAAATTTTGAATTAATTCTTTTCACAGCAAAAAAAAGAATTGAATTAAATTTGAATCAAATCAAACAAATTAAGCAAATATAATTTCCAATTCGTTTCCAACTCAAATGAGTTTGTTAAAGTGACTTACGATTCATTTCCAATTCGTTTGAACTGAATTGATTTTGAATTCATTTAAATAAGTAAAGCAATGAATTGCAATTCAAATGAATGAAAAAAAAAATGAGTTGTAATCAATCAAATTCAAGGGCAGATCTAAATTGACTGAAAAATTTAAATTTCTCCTACCAAATTGAAAATATTAAATAATCTAAGATCAGAGAATAGAAGGAGATGCTTAGTACATATTTACTTATAAAGTCAATCAAATTTCAATAAATTCAATTCAATCAATTCAATTCAAATGAATTGGAAATGAATTACAATTCTTTTTGACAAATTCATTTGAATTGACTTAAATTTATTTTACTTCATTTTTTTGTGTAAAAAGAAATAATTCAAAATTTGCTAATTCAGTGCATTAATGATTCGCAAATTAATTCAAAAATGAATGATTTCTTTACAGCTGTTATTTTAATTGTAATCTGTAAGAATGTAAAAAAAAATATCAGCTTTCGTTAATGACCGATTTTTATAGCTTATTGCTATCAGTGGTGGATATATTCTTTTTATATCAAAAACTGGGATTTTACTTCCACAAAGTATAGAAAGAGTATATTATAAGAAATAGAATCAAAACTTTATTTGGAACTTAATTAAGCGCCTAGAGGCAGACAGCCCACATCTGTATATATATGTTTCGATTGCTTTGTTTAGTACTTATATATATATATATATAAGTTTGTTGTGACTTTATAACTCACGATCGGTCAAACCGAAATTGATTAAATTTTTAGGGTTTGTTCGTATGGTCGTGTAGGCGGTTTATGAAATCGGTCGATGCGTTCTTAAGTTATGAGTTTTCATTACATGTAATTTTGTCCATAAAAAAACAACAACAAATACGTAGGCGCCTATGTATTTGGTATGTATTAATATGTACTGACTTCAAACACAAGGTATTTTTGTTTATATTCATGCGTAACGAATTATATTATATTTTTTATTTGGTTCATAAATGTTAAAACGTCTGCAATTGCAATTAGTCATTAATATGTTAATACAAATATTAAATAATGGCAACCATATTATTAAAAAATTAAATCTGGCAACACAATGCTTATATGTCTTATTTGACAAACATTTGCTAAAAGTTTGTTTGCTCTTGTTTGCCCTAAATTGTTTCAAAGCAATACAAAAGTTGTTTTATGGTCACACTATTTGCCTATTTTTGTTTGAATAAAATATAGACAAACATGTTTTATGTGCGGTCTCACTTATATTATATTAAGAAGCAAATTTATTTGCCTAGAAACTGCTGCGCATGGGATGTGTTTATTGACAATCAATATCAATATCTTAATTCCAAGTAATTTTAAAGATAATATTTAAAATATTGTTATTGTTAAAATACTAATTACATTAGATAAATACAATAATAGGAGTATTAAATTAATAATTCCAGTACTAAACAAAGCAATCGGAACATATATATACAGATGTGGGCTGTCTGCCTCTAGGCGCTTAATTAAGTTCCAAATAAAGTTTTGATTCTATTTCTTATAATATACTCTTTCTATACTTTGTGGAAGTAAAATCCCAGTTTTTGATATAAAAAGAATATATCCACCACTGATAGCAATAAGCTATAAAAATCGGTCATTAACGAAAGCTGATATTTTTTTTTTACATTCTTACAGATTACAATTAAAATAACAGCTGTAAAGAAATCATTCATTTTTGAATTAATTTGCGAATCATTAATGCACTGAATTAGCAAATTTTGAATTATTTCTTTTTACACAAAAAAATGAAGTAAAATAAATTTAAGTCAATTCAAATGAATTTGTCAAAAAGAATTGTAATTCATTTCCAATTCATTTGAATTGAATTGATTGAATTGAATTTATTGAAATTTGATTGACTTTATAAGTACTAAGCATCTCCTTCTATTCTCTGATCTTAGATTATTTAATATTTTCAATTTGGTAGGAGAAATTTAAATTTTTCAGTCAATTTAGATCTGCCCTTGAATTTGATTGATTACAACTCATTTTTTTTTTCATTCATTTGAATTGCAATTCATTGCTTTACTCATTTAAATGAATTCAAAATCAATTCAGTTCAAACGAATTGGAAATGAATCGTAAGTCACTTTAACAAACTCATTTGAGTTGGAAACGAATTGGAAATTATATTTGCTTAATTTGTTTGATTTGATTCAAATTTAATTCAATTCTTTTTTTTTGCTGTGAAAAGAATTAATTCAAAATTTAGATAATTCATAACAAATTAAAATCAAAAAAAGAATGATTTATTTACAGCTCTACAAAATAACAACAACACATAATGATAATGTAAGGAAAAATATAATGAATAACTTACATGTATGAAAGTTATAAATAAACAAAACCATACAAATTTTTGATATTCTGTGCAATAACGAAGCACAAATACTTGTTCTCAAGAAAGAGAACAACTAAGAAAGAAAACTTTAAATAGAAATTAGATTTCACTTATTAATAAAAAAATTTAATACCCTGTTCAGACATACGTTTTAATTGCGCAATAAAGGAATTAACGCAATTAAGTCCTTAATTGAATTTAATTTACCATATAAAAAAATAATTAACAAATTTTTTAATTAGTACTTAATTGAGTAGGTAATTGATTAAGTTTCCTCATACAACACTTGTGAAGTGTATTCAGTGAGAGAAAATTTTATAAAATGACCAGACTAAATGCCATAAAAATGAAAAATAAAATATTTTCAAATTAAATGAAATGAAAAATTTTTGAAAATTTAATGGAGATTCAAAGCTAGCGTGCAGTTAGAACTTGATCGTACTGACTGGAAGAGTTCCATATTTCAAATAAAAACAAGCAAACTTTCTTTTAAAGCCGAACTTCTCTTCATTCTTCTAAATTTACAAACACAAATTTCTAATGTAAAAATTAGGTCTGTTCAATAAATTTTCGACAGAAACTAGCAACGGTAGAGTAAAATAAAAATTTATAACATTACTATTCCAAATAAAAAAAGGAATAAATGCATTTTTGGAAAAAAATAGCAAAGTAAAGCCGAACTGACCATAATAACAAACAAGCATAAAATTAATTATCTAAAACAGAAAAAAAGGGGTGTTCGATGCGTAAAGTATTTTATATTGCAACAGTTAGCATTTGCAAGAGCTTTGTCATCGATTGTGAGCACGTTTTTTTCGAATATTTTGCAAAATTGCCAAAATTGTTCCTTCCGTCTTCTTTGTAAAACTTTTAGTTTATTTTATTCTATTTTTTTTTGTTTATTGTTTTCTTATCCTGGCGTTTACTTGTACATAGATTTCTCAGCTTTCTTCTAACTATTATACAAACGTTAGCTTCAAATCAAAATATTTTTTATTTAAAACCGAAAACTATAAATGTTATGTATATTTTGTGCTGTGTGGTTGTACGAGGGCTGCTTTATATATTTCTGGCCTAATAGTGAAAATGCGAATATTTATAATCAAAAATGGTTTTATTGTTTTTCAAAGTATTCTCCAGCATGATTTATATACTTTTGCATGCGCTCAAACCAGTTGTCGAAGCTATTTTTTCACTCCGATTGAGACACCTCTAAAACATGGTTTTTGAACACTTCAACAGCTTCTTCTGGCGACGAAAATCGTTGACAACGCATTTTTTTCTTGATGTGCAGAAACAAGAAGAAGTCATTAGTTGCCAAGTTAGGGCTGTACGGCTATACGACGTTTTGGCCGGTCAAAAACGCTCTGGTTTGAGCCGATGTGTGAGAGCTCGCATTGTCATGGTGAACAATGATTCGTCTTCTCTTGTTGGTTTTTCGAATTTCTCCGATGACTTCAGGCAAACAAATTGTAGTGTACCACTCAGAAGTGACCGTCCTACGTTGCTCAAGTGGAACAGTCGCCACATGACCAGTTTTGCCGAAGAAACAGGCGACCATTTGCTTCGAAGTGCTTCTTCCACGAACAACTTTCATTGGATTTTGCTCGTCTTTGAAGACCCACACGGTCGATAGTTGTTTTGTTTCGGGCTCATACGCATAGATCCATGATTCGTCACCTGTGACGATCTTATAAATGTCTTTTGAAGCACCGCAATCGTATTTTTGCAACATTTCTTTGCACCAATCGAGACGAGCCTTTTTTTGAGCGACTTTCATATTGTGCGGGATCCAACGTGAACAAACCTTTTTTACGGCCAGGTGTTCATGCACGGAATTCGTCTTTGAGCGAGCTTCGGCCACGATTAAATTCATTATACCAATTTTTCACAGTGCTATAGGATGGTGCTTCATCGATATACAAAGATTTAAGTTCATCAATGCACTCTTGTCGTGATAATCCACGTCGAAAGTTGTGAAAAATGATGGCACAAAAATGTTCACGAGTTAATTCCATTTTTTTCTATATTAATTTTTTCAAGCCACTATAAACAACACAAATAATGGTCGTACGGCAAAACGTTTTGAGTACGATTATGCTTAAAAATGACAAACTTTCTAATGGAAATGTCAGATTGCACTTGGCAGCATTTAGTGTTGCAAGGCCAGAAATATAAATAGCAGCCCTCGTAAAAAATTTCAGCTGTAGATATTCGGTTTTGAAATCGCCATACCAGCAACGATGTGATGTAAATATTAAAGAGCTGCACAAAATGTTTTAAAAGTTCTATGTTCTAGTGTACACTGCTTCCAAACACAGAATTTCAGTGTAAATATAAATATCAAAACAAGCATAACAAAACATGGCTCTCATTAAAACAAAACAAGCACCATTCGAACAGTTTCTCTTTACAGCTTTGTTAGTGCTTGTGTTTTAAAACAGAGTAGAACATCAAAACAAAATGCGAAAATGAAGTAAAAAAACGGTAAATCATAGTAGAAACATCGAGGGCACTAGAACATATACAAAGCATGCTCACGAAAATAAAGTAGTGTTGTTAAATAATGCGATTTAAGGCTGTTAAAAGAAAATACTTTTATACAATATAGAAATGATATGCAAACATACAAATATGTTTTTTGATTACAGGCTGTTTTATTGTTATATTTTTAATTTGAAAATATGAAACTTCGGATAAAAAATTAATTTTTAAAAAATATTTTTATAAAAGGATAGATACTGAACCACGTGTTATTAATTTTAATTCCTTACTATCAATTGCTGAACCCTTTTTAAAATTTTTGATAGAAATTATAAAAATATATATTATTTAGTACGATCGAATACAGGCAATTGTTTTATTTTTGTTAAGTTTTATTGCTATTCGTTTTTCTGAAAACCATGAAATGTAAAAGACAATTTTACTATTATATTTTTAATATAAAAATATTAAATTTATTTTGAAAAAGTAACTCAATTAACATTTTAAATAAAACAGATATTATAATGTTTTTTCTCCATTTTTATGCGTTTTCAAATCTTAAAGTTGACGACACCTCATATTGAGAAAAACGAAAATGATTGTAGTTTCTCTTTAGCCTAATTCTGCTACAAAAATTTCAAGCATGTTTTAAATGTTCTACTTCAGTTTTAATATTCTATATCATTTTTGTTCTAGTTCTGTTATGTATTACTTCAATGTTGTTCTAAAACACTTTTGTTCTTTAATCTCTATTTTGGTTGCAAAGCAAAACATTTGTGTTTGGAAGTATGTGTTTGAAAATGAGAGTGTTCTATACACACACTACTTGAAATTTACCTGATTGCTTATAAGACATTTTTCTTATGCTTGTGCAGCCCTTTAGTAAATATTTTCGTGGAAAGTGCTAATAAAAACTTTCAGTTCAAAGTATTTAATATTTATTAACTTATTTTGTAAAACAGAACAAGAACCAGCTGTTCTGTTTTTGCCAGTAACAAAAGTAGTAACAAATTTATTAACATTTATATCTTATACTCTTTTTTACTTTTTCGCTGCATCTTTTGAAGTAAACACTTTCTAATAACAATTAGTAACAACTTCTTGTTATTGAACAGAACTATATTCCACTGTCAAATTTTAATTAAGTAAATTAAATTGGATATGTGTGAACACCAAAATTAATTACTTAATTAAAATTTAAACTGTCTAAATTAAAAAGAATGTCTGAACAGGGTATAATACGCATTCATTATATATCTTTGTAGTTAAAAATATTATTATTATTATTTTACTAGATATAATTCTCAAACTACAGCCTTTTATTTGTGCAGACAAATAATATATTTTAATGTGAAGTTTCTATATTGCAAGCGAGCGACTCGTCTAGAAAATTTGTATAGGAATGCTTTTCATACAAATTTTCTAGTCGAGTCGTTCGTTTCTAATACAGATACCGCACATAAGAAAAATTCGTTTAAATTAAAAGGCCAGTTCGACAAAGAATCAAACTGTAAATATAAAAGATTTTAATTGGGATATAAAGTTCGCAAATTTTTTAAGAAACTTAGTTTACATGTTTCAGATTTCGGAAAGTAGAAGAAAAACACTTGTATCTCACCGAGGTTTTTAAAATTTAATACGTTAACACTTACAGTCAAACGCATTTATACATATGTATTAATGAATAATTCAGTTCAAATTAAAATGAAAAAATAAGTTTTAGCTTAAGACTTACAAGACACATCTCTTTTTATTTAAAATAGAAAGTTATGGATGAATAACTTCCGTGTTTATAATGGATTATCACTAAAGTTTTTATGCACTATTAAAAGTGTCTTGGACGAGGCTACGGATTCTGAGCGCTATTCCGACGCTTCGGGTGGGACGCAAAAATGCTTTTGTTTTTCTTCTGAATATAGCCGACTTTTTCGACTCTTTATGCAGTTTAATACACTTTGAAAATTTTAATTAAAGTTAAATTACGGGAATGTTTAATTTATTTTAGTTTAATTTAAGCTGATAAATTCCCGGTTAAATAATTTAAATCAATCGATATTGCTTATTGAAGTGAAAGGATGTGGCTTGTTGTCATATCTGATCTCATATAAAAATTGTTCATAAGCATTTTGAAACAATATACATCTCACCGTGACAGAGGTTTATGTGCAGAAAAATAACAGTATATAGTATATACAACTTTTAATTTCATAATGCCCGCAATAAAAGCTTTAGGCAGTATTACTTGCCCTATGTAGAATGAATATAGTTTAGCATGTCATATTGCAATAATAAATCCAATTTTACTCAAGAAGAAGTGTTTTCTTCAAGGTTCAGAAAATACTCACATCATACACACAACGTACTGTTTGAAAGCAACGAACACATACTTTTATTTTCATATCAATTATGTGCGTCTATAAATTTTGTACGTTTCATGAATGTGTTTTGTAATATTTGTTTGCGTACACGAACAAGTGTACGGTGTAACTCCAATACTCTAAGTTCGTGTACGGCGAAAATGTGTATGAACGATAGACAGGTTTGATTGCATATGTTCTTTACTTAGTTTAATTTCGTGAAAGTGTATGGTAAAAAATATATTTACGATACATAAAATTGATCGTAACTATGACAAGCAATAAAATAAAAAAGTTTTGTTTTAAAAAATTAGCAAGTTTCAATATTAATATTTCCTTGAAAACTACAAAAAAAAAGAACTGCGTGCAAAAAGTAATGCAAACCTTAAAAGGCATTATAAACTGGTGCATAACGAGATTATTGATGGAATGGAGGCACTGCCAAAGAGCGCTGTGAAAAAAATAAATAAAACACCGCTTTAAACAGAAAAGAGTTCTTAAAATGTTGTATTGGACTTGCGTCTAAAAAACACTTTGAAACTACTTTAAACTTAAAAAATTTTTTAAGTATCTTGGTTTTTTCGCGACTGGTTGGAATGTGAGTTAGATTTACATTACATAAAGTAATGGTAATAAGTAGACTGCAGTTAGTATGACACTGTTCAATTTCTTTGTTTTTATTTAAATTTAAACTTTATTTACAGCTTTAAAGTGTTAAAATAAATTATTACACTTTAACACTTTTTTTTGCGACCATTGATATCACCAATACAAAAGACCATTAATAATAATGCCGGAAACAATATGTTCACGGTATCATGTTGCAAATTGATGGCCCTTATAACACGGTTGTATTTAAAAGGTGTATTCAAAATGGTACATAAGAGGGCAATTATTTGCCGTTGATGACTTTCTTTAACATACTTTCAACAATCAATGAAGAGGGGGAAAACTTCGACACAGGACACCTAACCACAGATGAATAATCAGATAACTCACACGTTTAAAAAAGTGTGTTATCATATTTTCTTCCAACTTTCGTTTAAGCGAATAAAAAAATATTCAAAAACGCTGAAAGCAATGAGTTGGAAGAAACCGCTTCACATACCTATTGCAAACAAATGTTTTCATTTAATCAACCAAAAAATGTATAACAAAATTGGGGTAAAAGTTTAGCTTTTTCAGCTAAATTAAAAAAAATTATAAATAGTAATAAAAGAAATTAATAAAAAAAAAAAAAATTAAAAAATGTTTTTATAATATCATAGTGTACAAGAAAAACTGAAAAAATATTGTTTTGCCTTATAATTTCAGATCGTACTACAATTCCATTGGTGGCTCCGCAAACAAAAACCAAAACAGCTTACATGGTTTTATTGGGGAGTAAAAATAGATTGGCCATTAAATATGTTTACGTCAAATTTATTGTATTTTAGGCCAGCCGTTACAGCGTACACAATAAATTATAATAGCGACTTAATCATGCAAAATGCCATTACTACGGAATGGCATTTTGCAAGGCACCTATACTAATTCCATTTTTCCCCTAGCTCTAGTCTTAATGATTCAAAAGATTCCATTTATAGTTCAGCAATGAATCCAGCTGGCACAGTTATTGTGAGTGGCTCAACATAGAACATTTTGAAACAATCACGTCCATAAAGAAGGCGGAGGATAAAATTAAAAAACGCAATAAGCAAGTGTCAATATTAAGAATATTGACAAACCGCTGTAGTTAATATTTTGCTTAACAATTTTCAAGATAAACTATGGTAATGAAAATTTTCATATTCCATATGTAGGTCAAATGGTAAGAAATATATAAAATGCAAAACAAGTGAGGAAACAGTAGAATCTTTAAATCTCTATAAATGTTGCATTTGCAACAAGATTTACAGTCAAAAGCAAGTAAATAAAAGTGAAAACTTTTAGCAATAATAATAATACTTACTTTTATAGTTCAAAAATCTTATATAAATAAAAAAAAACATACAATTTAATGTTATAATATATTTTAACTTTAATGATAATTCTTGTATAACTTTTACAGTTTTTATTTATATAATAAAAAAAAACAAAAACAATTTATAAAAAGCAAAATTTTATCTTTTATTTCAGCAGTTTTTAAACAATTCCAGCAATTTCCAACTCAAGGCAATTAGCAATGCAATCTGTGTTAAAATATAAAAAGGAAGATTTTAATACACCTTTCAACATTATAATTTTATCGATCTACTTCCATTTAAAAATTTTTTTTTTGTATTTTTAATTAAATTTATACTTTTACTATTTTAATAAAACAACATAAAAATAAATTATTTTTATAAAACTTTTTTTTAGTCATTTTGCACTTTTTTTAACACGTTTGAGATACTTATCACACACGCACTTTTTTTATTTTAAAATCCCTTAAAGTTTTCTGATTGGAATCTAGGAATCGAACTAAATTAAATAAGATTTTGTACATTGAAAAAGAACAAAGTTCCTCTAATGTACAAAACCTGCCGCAAGCATGCCACTAATAAAACTTATGTACAAACTTATTTGGCCGGATTTTTTGGGAACTGGTGCAGCTTCTCTCCTTCGGAACAACCCATTATACAGCGGCAACTCCTGAAAGAAACCAAATTATTTCATTAAAAACTAATTTACATTAAAAACAACTTTGTTCAACTCACATCTTTCCTGTTTGATTTTTTGTTTTGTTGTCATGGTTGATTTTTCAACCCTTATATTATTATTTTAAGAGCACAGAAAAAAAACACATCAACCAAAATTAATCACTTTATCTTTTTATCTGTGACTTAAATATTACACAATAACTGGCGCAAAGAGAATTATATTTTAAAACTTCGCCAAATTTTTGTAAATAAATAAAATATCAAATTCCAGCTATAATCAGAAAGAGGTAGTAATATAAAAAATGCAAGAACTGTTACTATCTTTCTCTAACGAAAGCTGGAATCTGGCCACACTGTGTTTTTCATGTCTTATCTGGTTATTCATCTGCGCCTAACTAGTCCACATTTTGTTTTGACTGTTGCTAGACGATTAACATTAATCTTCATTGAAAATTTAATCTGGCAACGTTATCAGTGGATGAAGAATTAAAAAATGGCCTGGTGTCAATGAATCCGGGTCACCTTTAATTTTGAGATATAACGGGCGTGAATTAAGACAACATTCAATTTGGCATAATAATGTGGTAAGTTCTTCGTATGTTGCGGATGAGTTACTAATGACACTAGTTAATTAAAACTTCATAGACTTGTCACCTGCATCCCAGATGCTACCAAAATTTGCTAAGGGGACAATGAAGGGCCACTGGAGTTGTTCATTCGTTAATTCTCGATGAATAACGCAATGGTTGTTTTGTAGACATTCACACAATTCCTTTAATTTTTGATTGCATTATCAGAATAGATATGACTTGGTTTACTTAATCTGGATGTATATCTACGGAGACATCCCAATGAGTTCAGTCACGGCTTCCCGGTGTATTGCTGTAGTGTTTAAACACATAAATACTACAGTTCAGCATTTATATACTTTAAAGCATTGACCCTTCTATGAGCGGACAAACACTGGTCCAGCAAATCGATACCTACATCTAGAAATGTTGATACTGATTGAACGCGATACAAAGGATGATCACCCATTCGTTGTTGATAAGGCCTTTTTGTGATATCGCATACATGTTGTACATTTGTAAACTATTCGTTTAAACTGATGAGTTATGTGTGGAATCCAGTATTGTTAACCTAGTAATACTGCAACTGTCGAACCGCAGCAAGAAGATATTTTAGGTGACAATGTTTAACTAATAAGAGTGTAAGTTGTCATCTTTGTGTAGTACGTACGGATGTTTTTTATTATAACCTTTGTTTGCGCTTTCTAAAAGACTACCTACTCTAAGCATGCTAGACCTGCCAATTTGTTTGTCGTAGATAGTGTTTTGTTAAAATGTTAATTTCACTGTGAAAGCATTTTCGTTTGAATGTCTTATTAATAACTTTCTTGCTGTCTCAAGTTCTTTAGTTGTGATGGACCCAATATTCATTTTACGATTGGATTTTCTTAATCTACAGTTGTAGATAAAACGCAGTAACACTGCTGTTACACGAAGAAGTTTTGTAAACTCGGAGTATCGATCCGTTAAGTCTACGTTTTTGCAATTAATTACAGTAGCAATAATGTTCCTTTTTTCCTTTAAGCAAACATTACCAGGGACCTTGGGTACTTTTTGACACTGTAAAATTCAGCTTTGTAAGATTTTGAGGCCTATCCACCACAACTGGAATGAAGTACGGTTAGCAATGAACATTTTCCATCAGCGAGCGTTATCACTGATCCAAGCTAACACTACTGTTAAATCCGTCCAGCCATATGTTGTGACTTCTTTCAATTGCAGAGCATCCTTCACCTTATCATTAACTCAACCATGAGTTGTGCAGCGCAGAGCTCTAACCGAGGAAGAGTGATTTGCTTTAAAGGAGCTACCCTTGTCTTAGCTGTTAGTCAAGATATTGAAATTGAACCATTCTGTTTTGCAATGCGTATGTAAATCGCAGCGACATAAGCAAGCTCTGAGGAATCTGAAAAACCGTGGAGTTCCACCAGATCATCTCCTGAAAAACGAATCCACCAAGAAATTTGAAGATTTTTGATGTGCATAACAGTATGCTTGAATCGTAACCATTGTTTCGTTGCATCGTCAGATACAAGCTTTTGTACAAATATCTTGAATTTTATAATCATTGGAGACAGCCATCCAATGGGATCATACATTTGTGAGATAACGGGCAAAATATGGCGTTTATTGATTAAAACAGATGGTTTAATAGATAAGAAACTATACTGAAATCAATGAGATGTTGTATTCCAAACTAGGCCTAAGGTATTTACTATTTCTGAATATTTGTTCATATCGTATCCTGCTTTAACAATATGAAACATAACGACGTACGAAGAGAATTTGCAGATTTTAAATCTAGAGAACTAGACATATAATCGTGTACATAGAAATTGTTCAATATTTCGTGTGATTCTCTTGGATAGTCTAATAAACTATCAATAGCTACCTGCTTTAAATTACGATATACCAAAAATGGTGCTGCTGCTGTTCCTTACCTCACTGTCGTGAGCTGATACTCCTTTACATCGTCGTTTGGAGCTTTTCGCTATAAAATTGTTTTATATGCTCTATCTGATGGGTGTACTATAACCTATCGGTACATTTCCTCAATGTCAGCGCCAAATCCAGTTTCATATTTTCTGAATCTTAGTAATGTTGTATGAAGATAATTCTCTCTTGCACCAAGCGTCGATAATTCCCCAATTTATTTCTTGCTAACAGCTCAAGTTGAAAATTGCTGGAAGGAACAACACCACAGAAGCGTTACTTGTACCGGTGTTGGCTCGACCCTGCGATTGATTCTGGAGAGGAATTGTAAATTCCCTAGATTCACGTCACGTGGCCGAGAGCTCCCAGCAATCCCTGCGCGTAAAAAGTATATTGTTCGCGCTACGTAAGCTACCTGCGCCGCCGCTGGGTGGGTCACCGTCGTCTGTTGGTCATCGCTATTGAAGCGCTACCTGTGCCATCGCTGTTTGCGCTGCTGCCCTGTAGCGTCGCCGTGTGTTCAAGCGGTACCTGTGCCATCGCTGTTGAAGCGCTACCTGCGCCATCGCTGTTTGCGCCGCTGCCCGTGCCATTGCCGCCCGGTAGCGTCGCCTTTTGTTCAAGCGCTACGTGCGCCATCGCTGTTTGCGCCGCTGCCCGTGTCATCGCCGCCCGGTAGCGTCGCCGTGTGTTCAAGCACTACCTGCGCCATCGCTGTTGAAGCGCTATTTGCGCCATCGCTTTTTGCGCTGCTGCCCGGTGCCCGCGCCCTCGCGATTTGCGTCGCTTCACGTGCCATTGCCACCGCTGGTGTGAGCGCTACCTGCGCCATATTTGTCTGAGCGCTACCCACGCCTTCACTATCTGCGCTGCCTGTTTGACCGCTACCCGTGCCACAGCAGCCCGGTATCGCCGCCTTTTCTCCTGTCACCAACTACGTAACGCTGCAGCTATCCCAGCAACCAGCGTAGAACGTGTCGTTACAGTGTTGACTGCTGCAATCCAGTAACATTTCCTATTACTAACCAGCCAAAAATAGTATTTATGGCTATCGGAGATCCTGATGGATGTGAAATTTTACTTCTTTTTGCAGTATCCGGGGTCAGCAAGTTCTATATTTGTAAAAAAGTCTAGACCTGTATCACTAATTGTATGCGATGGTAGATATTGCGTCAGGTTCGACAAACATTACGAATAAGCAGTTATGGTTTTGTTTGGCTTAGGCGTAAAGATTTCAAGCTTCACTTTTCATTTCGTATAATTAGGGTCTCTATTACCGACACCATAAAGTAGGATTTTGTCAAATTCACAAGTTAAATGTAATCATTAGACACATGCCTCCGATATCAGAGTAGACTGTGCGCCTGAAACAAATAAAGCACGGCAAAGTTGTAGAAAAATTTTCTTGTCGCGAGCCATTACAATAGCGGTTGGTAAAAGCGTGATTTGATGTCTAATCTGTTGACTTGAGTTAATACTAACTGAAGCAGCGTTGTCAATCTGCATATTTTTATACCTTTGTTCGGTGATGTGAAGAATGGTATGATGTCTTAAATTGCAAGTTCTGAATGAACTTGTCTTGCAGTCTTTCGTCAAATGCATTTCTTTTAAGCAGTTAAAGCAAAGTTTATTTGCTTGTACTACCTTTTTACATTCATCAATGCTTAAACACTTGAATTGCTGAGATTTGTATAAAAAGTGATTGCTATTACATGGTAGGCAAGACTCTCTGATTGTTGTCATTGCAAAGCATTGTAACTTTTTATTGTATTATTTCTATTGTATTATGTTTTTATATTAAATCTATTGTCTTTCTATTAAATCTGGTCTATTATAATACTCCATAGTTAAATTTCAAGCTACTTTGTAATTTGATGTTTTATGATAGATGAAGCTACACCTTTAAATTTGTAGATATTCTAATTTCTCGACGTCGAACAAGTTTGTCTTTGAATCAACCATAGTGTTTAAAAATCTCTAAATCTTATCCAGTTTTAAACCACTCCATCAAACTCAGGGATTTGTGTAGGTGGTAAACGTAACTCCTGACGATTGTTTCCCGAATAAATATTCGTAACCGCGGATAAGGTAGCTGATACACACTAGAGAATTGTTAATTGTTGTTGAACTAAAGCTTGAGTTGGTGCATTTATTTTAAAAATTTAATTACATAATATAAATTAAGGTAACTAAATACGAAAAGGAGTAATAGCTGCTATGGCTTTTCACTCCGATTTTGGATGAAGTTAGATTTTTAAATTATTTTCAAATATAAATTTGCAAATAAGATTGATGTTATCGTCGGATGTGTTTTTCAGCAGTTCAGAACGTATGTTAGTTTGAAATATTTGGTTTCTAAAAGAATAATAGGCGGAACATTCATTTAAAACGTGGGTAATGTTAAGCTGTGTGTTGCAAGTGGAACATTGGATTTAAATTATTAACAATGATAGATGTGCTAGCTTGAGCCTCAGCTGTTTCATCGTGTGACTTACTAGGCCAAATAGCCTTGACAGCGAAATACATCTCTTCAATCTCTTCTCTGTATATATTTTGAACAACGATTTCCTCTTCAGATTTAGTCCCAGTTTACATTAGACAATTTTTGTCGCTGCAATTCTTAGTTTATGGGCGAGAAGAGAGAGAGGAATTAAAGGTGGTACACATATGCGTGTACTCTTGCAATTCGTTTCGTCTCCTCATTCGTTTTCAAATATGAAGTTAGCACATGTATACATACGTGTGTCTTCTATAAAAATTGCTGCAATAAAAATTGTACAATGTAGAAGCAAATGCGATTTTAAAGAAGAAACGACAAAAATTGCAACGACAAAAATTGTCCAATCTAAACTGGCACTTACAGATCACATTCAATTTGTCTTGTATAGGTTTGTATTTAATATAAATATTATCAAGCTCAGAAGTACGTACCTTTATTTCATCCTTTGTTGCATTTATTGACATAATTGTAAATTTTTGTTACCGAACTTTTAATTTGTGTGCGTTTTCTTTTTAAAGAGACCATTTTGACTATATGCACAAGTTATAGCCTTTTATTCACAAACTTTAAATTTATTCGCTATTGTTTTAATTTTTAATAACATTTTTTCTTCGCTACACACAGGTTATTATTCTTCGAAAACTCTAATTTTAACCCTACAAAGTTCTTGCAAGTTTGGAAAGCACTGTTAATGTTAAACACTCTTAACAAAGACACAGTTTTACTTTTACGTAAGATTAAGAAGCTCTTTCTATATCCCACAAAAAGTAAAAAAAAGTTTGTCATTCCGTGTGTAATTTCTACAATATCCATTTCCGACGCCATAAAGTATATATATATTGTGACTTCTTCTGCATAACGAAGTCGATTGAACTATGTCCATCTGTTTGCCGAGGCAAATTTGATTTTACAAAAAAAAAAAAAATCAATATGTCAGTCGATCAGATATAGTGTCGAGAAAGAGATGATATTGGAAATCAGCATGACCGGTCCATGTTCTTCGAGGCAGCGGGAAAAAACCGCGCCTACCTCTAATTTTTTCATGTCATTTGGAACAATAAAGGAAGGAACAAAAAAAAATAAATATATGGAGAGGTAGAGAATTAAAAAATAAGAAAAAAAATGGCGCTCGCCCATATTTTTCGAAATTTAAAAATTTTTTAAATATCAATATGGGTATCATTTTAAAGCTTTTGAAGAGATCTTTTTGGAAATACTATTTTTTGTTAAATACTTAACCCATTAATAGACGATATCATTTTTATGTAAAATGAATATGCAGTATCAAATTTTCTCGTTTTTTAATGCTCTGTCACCCCAATATTTCTTTTTTGATTGGATTTACCAGACTAAACTAGATGGTGAAGGGTATATACGATTCGGCATAGCCGAATATAGCACTCTTAGTTGTTTATTATAAATAATGAAACAAAAGAGGTTAATTCCACGATTAGAGGAGCTATTAATTTTTAATTGCAATTAGAATCGCTTTAGAAGTTTCTTAAAATTTTATTAAATCACGTAGTCTTTGTTTGCACATAGTAACATGTATGTAATTTTATGAAATGCCTTTTAAATTTTTGTTTTGTCTTGAAAATTTTATTTGTTTACTTTCATTAGCGTTAGTACTAATTGATTATATAGCAATTTTTATACATATGTATGTATTAAAGAATGGCTTTTATTTCACTTGCAATTTCTTTGTAAGTCACTTCGACCGAACAGTGTACTTAATGGCGGTAACCGAATAATATATTGTATTTATGTAATCGACAACGTATTTTGCAAAAATGAACATGTTTATTATGAACAGCAACTATCAACTGGTTGAAAAGTAAAAAAATTTGTCAACTAAGGTTGAAATAGTTATTACGAAAACCAGTTGATAAATTTGTGAATGAGTAAGTAAGTAATCGCTATTGTGGATGTTCATTTAAAAAAAAAATAACAGCTGGCAAAAATAAATAATAATTAATATTAGTAACGTAAATTTAATTTTAAAAATGAGTTCAATAATCAATCGGCTTTTTAAAAAGCCGCTTTCGGTGCATACTGGGTGCTAGATAATTGTACTATGCGCCAGAAAAAGCAACACGAATTGTGAATGTTTGTGCAGCACTCCACAATATTTGCATTAACTAAAGGTAAACACCGACTTGGAAGAAGACTTTAGGGGATATGTTCAATCGCTAGTAGTCTGTGAATAAATGTGTTTATACTAAAGGGCTGCACAAGCATAAGAAAAATGTCTTATAAGCTATCAGGTAAATTTCAAGTAGTGTGTGTATAGAACACTCTCATTTTCAAACACATACTTCCAAACACAAATGTTTTGCTTTGCCACCAAAATAGAGATTTAAAGAACAAAAGTGTTTTAGAACAACATTGAAGTAAAACATAACAGAACTAGAACAAAAATGAAATAGAATATCAAAACTGAAGTAGAACATTCATAACATGCTTGAAATTTTTGATAGCAGAATTAGGCTAAAGAGAAACTACAATCATTTTCGTTTTTCTTAATATGAGGTGTCGTCAACTTTAAGATTTGAAATCGCATAAAAATGGAGAAAAAAACATTATATCTGTTTTATTTGTTAATGTTAATTGAATTACTTTTTCAACAAAATTTAATATTTTTATATTAAAAATATAATAGTAAAATTAATTGTTTTTTACATTTCGGGGTTTTCAGAAAAACGAATAGTAATAAAACTTAACAAAAATAAAAAAACTGCCTGTAATTCGATAGTAATAAATAATATATATTTTTATAAGTTCTATGCAAAAAATTTTAAAAAGGGTTCAGCAATTGATAGTAAGGAATTAAAATTAATAACACGTGATTCAGTATCTATCCTTTTATAAAAATATTTTTTTATCCGAAGTTTCATATTTTCATATTAAAAATATAACAATAAAACAGCCTGTAATAAAAAACATAATTGTATGTTTGCATATCATTTCTTTATATAAAAGCACTTTTCTTTTCTTTCAACAGCACTTTTAACAACACTGCTTTATTTTTGTGAGCATTTTTGTATATGTTCTAGTGCACTCGATGTTTCTACTATGATTTACCGTTTTTTTACTTCATTTTCGCATTTTGTTTTGATGTTCTACTCTGTTTTAAAACACAAGCACTAACAAAGCTGTAAAGAGAAACTTTTCGAATGGTGCTTGTTTTGTTTTAGTGAGAGCCATGTTTCGTTTGATATTACATATGTAAGTAAATTAAAAAGTAAAAATTTAAATAAAAACGAAGAATGGAAAATTAAAAGCTTCCCTCACTAAACATACATTTTTTCAAAAAAGTACTAACTACTTCTAAAAAAATGAAAAAACTCAACGACAAAAAATATTTTTCTGTTTTTATAACGTTAAAAAATTTTAATTTAAGGCAAATATGTAATTCGCAAATGTTGATCATAATACACATATTAAATTTGGCTATACATTTGCTTCTTCAAATCTAATAATTAATTGCTTTTTAATTGCATTTGGGCATGTCTTGCTTCCGCCTTCGCGGTCATTTCGTCTTTAAACCATTTTTCTTTTTGCACTTCGAGCATTTCTTTTTGCACTTCAAGCATTTCTTTTTGCCCTTGATAATTCTTTTTGGTATAATATTCTATATTAAAAGTTGTTTTGTCACATTTTCATAATATTTTTGTTGGGCCTCCGTTTGATTGTTCAACAAATCTAAGCGCTCATTTGTTGGTGTCGTTGGACCCCCTGGCGTTTTACGGTGGACGGATTATACAAATAACGGCTTGTTCCCGGAACAGTATCTATTTTAGAAAACATTTTGTTCCTACCTGCTGTGCCGAATTCGTTACCTGGAGGATCCGTGAGAGCGGTCATATTTAGCATGCTGTCACCGCTTTCTCGGTTTCGTTTAAATTATTTAAGATACAGGAACCACCGCCTGTTGCACATAATTCTCGCCTGTTTTCGGAATTTTTTTTCTTTATCTTGCATTTTATATCCTTCCAAACACGCTGCCATGTTTTGATATTTCTCACTGGTGGACATAGACTATTTAACTCCTCAGTATATTCCTTCCATTTCTTTTCGCCAACCGCTTTTGAGCAGAGTCTATTTGCGATGTTTGGATTTGCTTCCATCAAGCTTTCAAGTCTCGAAATTTTTTTCTTGTTGCTTATAATACGCGCCCTGTGCATAAAACCAATTATTTTGTGTATTTTTAATGCTATTTTTATACATTTCTATTTATTTCTAGTATTTTGTAGTTGAAAAAAAGAGAACTTAATTTCCGTCAACTAGTGATTTTGTAGTTATTCGTTGAAAAGTTAGGGTTGATACCTCTTTTCAACTACTGGCATTTTGTAATACTTATTCATCAACTTTGTTGAAAAAATTTCTTTTATCAACCGCATGTTGCTGTTCATAATAACCCTGGAAATTTGATGATGCACAACAACTAATCTGGATTAAGAGGATTTAAAGTATGTTCACTGTGTTAAGTGTAATTAGTATGATGCTGTTCCATTTCTTTTTTTGTACCCTTCACCAAAAAAGTGGAAAAAGGGAATATCTAAGTTTGTCATTCAGTGTGTAATTTTTACAATATCTATTTCCGACTCCACAAAAATTATATACTTCTTATACATAGCGAAATCGATTGAGCGATGTCTGCCTGTATGTCTGTGTGTCCGTGTTAGTGTTCACAAAAAAAAATATGTCAATCGATCAGATATAGCATCGAAAAAGGTGATATTAGAAATCAGCATGGTCTTCGATGCAGCAGGCAGAGCACAACGGCTACCTCTAATTTTTGCTTTTTTTTAACTCCAATCAAAAAAATAAATATATGGGCCGATAAAAAATTAAAAAATAAGAAAAAATTATCAACTGAAAAAATTGGTGTTCGCTCATATTTTCCAAGTTACGGGGCTCTGAAATTTTCAATTTTTTAAAAGATCAATATGGATATCATTTTAAAGCTTTTGAAGAAATCTTTAAGGAAATATGAAAATTTTTTAAAAATGCTTAACCTATTAAGAGCCGATGGTATTTTTATGTAAAATATTATATATGCAGTACCATTTTTTTTAATTCTCTGTCACCCCAATATTTGCTTTTTTGATTGGAGTTACTTCATTAAACTAGATTTACATAGACTCTTGTTTTTATTTAAATTCAAACTTTATTTACAGCTCTTAATTGCTACAATAAATTATTACACTTTAACACTTTTTTGTGACCATTGATATCACCAAAACAAAAGACCAGTAATAATAATGCGGAAACACGCAAGAGAAAAAAACAAACTCTGAGTAACGGCAAACTTTTTTAACAGAGTTACAAAAAACGGAGCATTTTTGTTGTTCATAACAAAAAGTAAACAAAATTTTACAAAAAATAAGCGTGGTTAAATGCGGACATAATTTGTCAATTTTAAATGCATTGTAAAATAAAAAAAATCATTAAGAAGCTCTGAGCATGTAAAATCAGATTTTCCGGTTGTCACTTTCGCCATTTCAGAAATGAGGGAGCTACACCTAAGACATATAATCATTAAGTGTGATGGTTATTTATAAAATCCGTGCGTCATAATGAGAGAAAACTACAATACGAATCGGTCGCGGTATTGCTCGTTTTTTGGAAGATTGTACGAAATAAGTTATTACGCGGCAAAATTCTCATACAAAAAAAACTTCTACTTTTTCGCTTATATCTCGAAAGCTATTTCGCGTGCACATGTCTGCTATTTACAATCAATAGAGGACAGAAATACGAATTAAGCGTGGTATAAGCAGGAGACTTCTAAACTTTTCAAAAATCGCTAAGAAATAAATTTAGTTTTTGCACATATTTTTTGTATTAAAATTAAACTAACGACTTGTAAATGAGTTAAAAAAATGCTATTTTTTGTCACAGTTTGTTAACATTATTTTTTTATGTAAAACATGAAAGCACGTTGCACCCATACACTCTAAAAAAAAAATAAATAAAACCGTGCTCACACGCATAAGAAGAAATACTCTCCATGCAACCCTGGAAAAAGCTTGCCAAAACCAAAAAAAAGTTTGTTATCTTCTCCTCGACGCTAGAAGCAACAAATCCACCTCATCATGTTGCAAATTGATGACCCTTATAACACGGTTGTCTTTAAAAGGTGTATTCGAGGTGGTACATATAAGGGCAATTATTTGCCGTTGATGACACTCTTTAAAATAAGTTCACTGTGTGGACTGTAGTTATTATGACACTGTTCAATTTCCTTGCTTTATGTAAATTCAAACTTTATTTACAGTTTTAATTGTTACAATAATTTTACACTTTATACACTTTTTAAGCCTATTGATATACCACGAAAAAGAACACAATGCTAATAATCCGAAAACAATATGTCCACTTCATCATGTTGCAATTTGTTGGCCTTTATAACACGGTTGTATTTAAAAGGTGTATTCGAGATTGTACATTAGAGGGCATTTATTTGCCGATGATGACACTTTTTTACAATAAGAAAACCTCACCTTTTTTAACAAGACATATTAGTTGCCGCGTTTTACCAGTGACCAAAAACAAACTGCAGTGGGTTCAAGTGGATTCAACGTTCAAATTTTATTTTTTTCCAAATAAATTGAAAATATACAACATTTTTCAGGATCACTTAAAAAGACACATGAAATTATTATTAATCAGGTATCACATTCAAGATTTCGAAACGAAAATGACAATATTGCGTTTTCCGAGTCTTCCACTTCTTGAGATATTACTCCAAGCACATGCCGCACACTCTATTCTAGCACAGCATATCAACCTACTCGTAAATACATCCCATTAAAAACCAACCAACCAAAGTTATGACATAATAACAGAACTTCTGACTACATGCGAAAAACAAATGGAACAGTTAGAAATTAACGTATTGCAGTATAGAAACAAATATCCCAACGCAATTTAAATTAAGTTAGCTTGCCGAAGTGGTAATTTCTTTAACTGCAACACAAGTTTCCGTAGAACGTGCATTGCTATAGTCTGGACTAAGTTAAGATCTAAGCTGTCAAAGAAGTCTATTTCTTATATTTTAAGCCCTTAAAATAGAAAACAGCGAAAACCGAAAATAGTTTTACTCAACTACAAATATGTATTTCGTTTATAAATTATTTTTGTTTTTTTACTTGAATTTATTCCTTGTAATTGCTAATGAGTTATTCAGGCATGTTCTGAAATCCACACAAAATTTTCACTTTCATATTTTTAAGGCATTGTTTTTGTAAAAAATAATTTAATAGCAACAATGCTTTCAGAACATACCAGATAGTAATTTTTTTTAAATAAATTTGGCTGAATAAATTGTCGTTTTCATTTGGAATTGTTAATGAATTAACTGTTAATTTATTACAGAAACTTGTATACCAGTAGGAAGATATTTTAGAGAACTTCCAATGATAGCCATTACATTTACAGATGTTCTTTATTCTAAAAGCTAAAGCCAATAAAAAATTAAGTTTGGAAGACTGTCACTCCGGAGCCAAGAGAGAATCTTTGCATTGTACCGGTTTTTAATTTTTAACGCTTATTTTCCTTTAAGTGGGTTTTCCATTTTGGAGATTTTTCGTTTAGCATTTTTGGGATTTTTGACAATTTTAACAGTCAAAATCTTATACATTAACTGATAGAATTTCCTTTAAATTTTAAATGGTGTAGTCTGTATAAAGTATATGTATACTTAAGATCTGAATGAATACATTCGTTTTTCATTTATTTTTAAATCATTACACTAACACCAAATACTCTCTTGTTAAAATTTTAAAATTGTCAATCTGCCGTTCAAAATAAGGCCCCATTTGCCTCGTGATGGCTCAAGCAAAGAAAGAACTAGTTGAACTTTTAGATATTGGCGGATTTAAGTTAAGAAAGTGGAGCTCAAACTCACCACAATTTTTAAGCCAAATTCCAGCAGAGGATTGGGAAGAGTCGAAGACTCATACTTCATACTCTTTTCATGTTCAAGAAAGATTGTATGATCACACTGCTGTGACAGAACACAAAATTCTATTTGACGTGGCTTGTATTTTCGATATTTTCGGATTTTTAGCACCATCATACTTATGAAAATTTTGCTACAACGATTATAGTTGCTTAAAATTTCTTAGGACAATCCACTGCCATATCACATCACAAAGGAATGGCTTCAGCAGCAAGATTCAATTATTTATTTTGAATGTATTTCAACTCCACAAAATTTTTTTTTATTTCCAGATGTTGAAATCCATTGTTTTTGTGATGCCTCAAGTTTAGCTTATGTTGCCGTAATTTACTTCGTTGTTCGAGAATTCAACAGTATAGACCATTTTTCAATTCAGGGTGCGCTTTTGCTGGGCCATTATTTCTCAAAATGAAAAATTGTAAGCGTCCGCGAGTGAGTAAAGCCTTTATAGCTTTATTTATTTGCATGTCAACCAAAGCACTTTACTTAGAACTGGTAAGTGATCTCAGTGCTAAAGCATTTAAACGGTTTATATCCCGCCAAGAGAAAGATTGTAATCTTTTTACGGATAATGGAACCAACTTTTATGGCGCCTGCCCAATACTCTCGGAGATGACGCAAAAGTTACGACAGCAATTGCGAGAGACGGCACTGAAAAGGTCTATTACAGTTTCTGGAAATATTACCCCAATTTTGACACCGCCAACATTGGATTTCCTTTAAATTTGCCTTTGGAGACTTCCAAGAAACTCTTTGGTTAAAGAAAAAACGCAAACCCGTAATCTCTTTAATATTCCTACCGAGAATTAATGTAACCAAGAATAAATTAGTATCTATATTGTGCTTTCTGGAAAATTTGAAAACCGTATCGATAGTATTTGGAATCAATGAATCAATTTCAGTTTTGATTTCTGCTAAATCAGTTTTATAAAAAGCGTCACGAAAGACAACACAAGTACGTTTATACTCCTTAGGAGCATGTGAATACGAGTCTATTTTTCTTTCCCTTGGGAAACCCATCATTTCAGAGTGAACTGCAGCATCTTTTAGATAAAGTTTACTTTTATGATTGTTCTTGTTAACGATTTTTAAATCTACTTTTTATCATTAAGTTGATCGACCAATGTTTTAATTCTTACATTTAATAAACAAATAGAGAGGCAAAATACATTATCCTTAGAAGGAGCTCTCTTACTTTATTTCCATGTGTAATGTGTTCTTCTTCAATTTCTAATTCTCCAAGAGTTGAAAATCGATTTGGCGTGTTCACAGTTGGAGACTTGCTATGAGAGAATAATTTTCATAAATCCACCTCGATATCATTTGAACCAGAGAACTGCAAGAGTGTCTGTTTTTAATACTCTAAGTATACTCATCTTAAATGCGGTTGCGGTGTGATCGCCACCGCATTTCTTAAGTGCGAGTATTTACTATACCCATTCCATTTGAGTATAAGTGTCTACCATACTCAAGTAAAATGTTTGCGATGCTGGCTTTACTTTATTCGTACTCATACTCACAACAAACACCAAGAGAGAGATTTTAACGTGTGTAGTGAGAGGAAAACAGAGTTATCAGATCAGAATTATTAAATCAAACACAATATCAAAATTCGCCAATGTCTAAATTAGCTAACATACATACTTCTTTGAAATTTTGAAAGTTTATTAAATATATAACAGAAAATAATTTTAATAGAACCCGTAAAATTCGCCATATTTTCATTTATTAAAAACACAACAAAAGTTTACTAATAACTCAAGAATAGTCCATTGTTTATTATATTACGTTTTTGTTAGGGTTTTTTTAAGTCACACAAGAGAGAAATTAAAAAATTCTATTCGTTAAGCAAATAGATTTTTAAAATTAATAAATATGTATAAAAGCAATAATTATATTTAACAAAATAAAATATGTAAACTAAAAACTTTATTTTATTTATTATTATTTATGAGGTCTAATGACATTCAGTCAATGCAATATTACATCTGCTTATATACAGTTTTGTTAAAACTAAAAAAAGTAAGTAATTTTCCTTTTATTCACGGATTTATTTTATCATTTTGTTTTCCTAAATACCGTTAGTAGTACGTTTATGACAACAAGGCGTATAAACTGAAAATATTAGTACATAAAAAGCAGCAATAAAATAAGTATACCTGCTTTAAATAGTGTACAAAAGCTGTGCCTTTCAGCGGTTTTTATTGCATTTTATTAATTTAATATGTGCTTAGAATGTTTAAGCAATATATTTGATCAAATTTTGTTTTTTTTTATTGTTTATAAATAGATCTGCATACAATGCAGTATTTCACAAAACGGCAGTAAAAAACTTCAATAGGGTAAAAATGTGGCAACGTTGCTTACAAATAAAGAGAATTAAAAAATTCTGGCCTACGAGTATAAAAAATACTTATAATTCTGATTGCGATATTTTGAATACTCGTTTTTACAAGAATGGGTAAAATAAACACCGCAACTTTTTACTGCGGTGTTTATAATACTCGAGTATGAAAAGTATAGAGTATGTATAGAGTAAGTATGCGGTGTACTCATGAGTTGCGGTGTACTCGTGCAGTTCTCTGATTTGAACGTTTTCTTTTATGACGTATCATCGCAAGAGTATTTCTTGAAATATCATTATCTTGAGAAGATCTATTTATTTTTTCACTAATTATCGGCTTCTTCAAAGAAGTGTCCTTAGATTGATCAGGCGGCACTTTTCCACCCACAACCGGATAAGTAAAATCCATATTAAAGGATAAGAACAATAATTGCAAAATTATACAATTAGAAATTTTTTAAATTAAAATAAAGTTAAATTTTAAACATTTTCTTTTTTATAATTTTTCTACACAAAAGCGACCGTTCACTTCGATTCTTCAATTGCTTCTCAATGTATGGTAACGGTGCTAAGAACTGTAATCGAGTCGACGTATGTTTTGTTTGCACATTAAACAAAAGCACTGAAGGTTGCAGTGTTGTGTATAAATGTTATAACTGCACTAACAAAACTTAAAAAATTTAAATTAATTTTTTATATTTGATGACTTAAGCGCCCATCACACCAATTGGAACTGAACAACTCTACTGGTAAAAAGCTCTTTGGACCATGTCTTATTATCAAGCTATTATATATATTACCCAGGCTCATTTACCAAGTTTGGTAAAAATTTGTCACTTTTGAAAAAAATAAAAGTCAACGCTAAAGTAATGGATTTATCTTTGTTGATATTAATAAAAAGGCTTTTGATACTATCTGGCATAATGGTTTCTTGTTTAAACTTATAGTTTATATTTTTCTATTTATTTACAAAAAATATTAACACTCCTTTTTTTTTAAATCGATTATTCTAATGAACTGCAAGAAACTAAAACAAATTTAACTTTTTTAACATAGTCATTTTTGAAAATTTCTTGAGAAGATTGGTGGTCATTATGGAAAAATGGAAAATGGCTGGTATAATGCACCCTATACAAATGGAGGTCCAAGGGCTACTCTATTGATCCATATTAGCCGGATATCTGAAATAATCTTAGCAGAGTTCAGAAAGTACACTCATCGTACACACAATGTTCTGTTCAAAACCAACCCGTACATATTTTTCTTTTCATAATGTGTGTTACTAAATTTTTAAATTTTCTATACATAACCACGAATGTGTTCTATCAAAATATTTTTTTGCGTACGTGTACGCGAATGTTCCACTAAAGCTATTGTTTGCGTACGCGCACTCTACTTTTAGTACGCGTTCCGGAAAAAAAATTAATTGAAAAATTCAAATAACTTCGTGGTTGAAAAAAGAGTACAATGAAAAATAAAAATAACTTCGTGATTGAAAAAAGAGTACAATGAAAAAGTAAAATAAAGTCGTGGTTGAAAAAAGAGTACATTGAAATTAACTTCGAGGTTGAAAGAAGAGTACATTGAAAAATTAAAATAATTTGGTGGTTGAAAAAAAAAGAACACGGTAAAATTAAAATAACTTCGTGGTTGGAAAAAAGAAGCAAAAATAACTGCGTGTACGGACGGCAAAATAGTACATGTTAGGATAGACCAAATATAATAACATTTTTTATTGAAGGTTTTTTTAGTTAAAATTTAAGTATACCATTGCAGATTGTTTTTGAATATTGGTAAGTAGTGAAGTTCCTTGCAAACTCAAGCGAGGGGGTCGTAGGAATGGCTCATTAATAAAAATATGCAATAATTAGTGATTTAAAAAGTAAGGATTAGGGTAATAATTTGTTTATCTTTAACATTATTGCAATTATACCTGAGGAAGGAATTTTTTATGTTTACTATTAGCATAAAATAATTACTTTCATTTGGGTTTTTTGATTGTCCAATTGTTTTCCTGCCTTAAATTTGCATGTGTTATTTGTTGTTGTGGTTTTTTAAGCAGTAGATCTGCTTTGTTTTTAATTTAGGTATGGGATGTTTAGTAGTGCATTTGTTGTTGTTTTATTACTCTCTTCATTGATGCTTGCCTTTTTTTTTGTTGTTAAATGGTAAATGCGTTTTGCTTATGTTTTAGGTATGGAATTTTACTTGTGAATTTGTTATTGTTATCTTGATTACAGCTTGTGTTGTTTTTGTTTTTAAACGGTAGATGTGCTTTGCTTATGTTTTAGGTATGGGATGTTTAGTTGTGAATTTTTATTGTTTTATTACTTCCTAAATAATGGTAAAACACCATATTATTGAGGCTTTTCACACAAGACTAATTTTTAATCCGCACAACTTTTGTTCTTTCGTATTTACACTAGACTAATTATGCTGGCATAAAATTGTGTACGTATACACAGCTTTGTGTGTGTTAGTATTTTCTTTGTTTATTTCACGTTTGCCTTTCGTTCGTTAAACACATGCATAAATTGCGGAACATACTTGGCTAAAATAAGTTATGGTGAATTGCCAATTAATTTTAGGAGGAATTTCTTAACTTATGCCACATTTTCACAAGATTTCAATTAATATTTTATTCATATTTGACAAAAAGTTCGTTTTCAAAGTTTTTCCCTGTAAAATACATATAAAAATCAACTCAATTAACTTTAAACTTAAGTGCTGTTTCTGTACTACAGGCGTTCAACTCGTCTGAAATAAATATATGAAAAGCACTCAGTTTTTTTATTTCCATATAAATTTTTCAGACGAGTTAGTCGCCTGTAATATAGAAACAGCACATTAATTTCCCTTAATAAAATATAAGAAAATTGAATTTAATCATAACAAATCTCAATCATGTACATTATTTATATCATTTTCTTCATATTTATATTTACGCGTCGATGGACAACTAAATACTAAAAATCGCTCTGCAAAAAAAAAACGCAGAACCTATGTTTTCATACGTGTGTATGGGTTAGTTTTGTTCTGCTTGTGCAGGGTTGAAGCTGGTTGAAAAATTGTTCCAGCCAAAAACCACTCTCCTCACCGAAAAAGCCTACAAACTCCGATTTTATGCCAGCACAATTAATCCAGTGTGAAAAGGCTCATTGGTACTAAGAACAAAACTATAGAATTGTTTTAATGAGTTTAAAAAATTTATTTATATTCATATAATAATTTATTTATTTTCTAAACAAAATATGTACATATAGTAATTTATCTCTTTCGGACACAATTATACTCTGCTTACTCACTGTTTTCTATTTTAAGGTTTGAGCATTCGATCAAGTTAAAGTTTAATTTTGTTATTAATATATTAGAAATAGACTTCTTAGATAGTTTAGATCTTAACTTGGTCAAGACTGTAGCAAGTGCACTAAATGCACGTTCTACAGATATTTGTGTTGCGGGTACAGCAAGTACAACTTCGGCTAGCTGGCTTACTTTTGAATTGAGTTGAAAATTTTGTTTCCAATATTCCAATACGTTAGTATCAAAGGGTTCCATTTGTTTTTCATATAAAGCAAGTAGTTCTGTTTTTATGTGATTGTTTTGATTTTGTGTTGTTAAATGCGATGTATTTAGGAGTAGGTTAACATATTGTGCTAGTTTAGAGTGTACAGCAGTTGAGGTAGTTAGAGTATTATCTAACGAAATAGAACATTCGAAAAATGAAATGTTGTCATTTTCTTTTTGAGAAGATGTCGAATGAGATAATTTAATAATAATTGCAAAAGTCTGTATAAAGTGATCCTGAAAATATAATAACATTTGTATAGGGTGCATTATACCAACCATTTCCCATTTTTCCATAATGACCACCAACCTTCTCAAGAGATTTTCAAAAATGACTACGTTAAAAAAGTTAAATTTGTTTTATTTTTTAAGATTTTTCAGATATCCCACTAATATGGATCAATAGAGTAGCCCTTGGACCTCCATTTGTATAGGGTGTGTTATACCAGCCATTTGCCATTTTCCCATAATGACCACCAATCAAGAAATTTTCAAAAATGATGTTAAAAAAGTTAAATTTGTTTAAGTTTTTAAGATTATTTCAGATATCCCACTAATATGGATCAATAGAGTAGCCCTTGGACCTCCATTTGTATAGGGTGTGTTATACCAGCCATTTCCCATTTTTCCATAATGACCACCAATCAAGAAATTTTCAAAAATGATGTTAAAAAAGTTAACTTTGTTTTAGTTTCTAAGATTATTTCAGATATCCCACTAATATGGATCAATAGAGTAGCCCTTGGACCTTCATTTGTATAGGGTGTGCTATACCTGCCATTTCCCATTTTTCCATAATGACCACCAATCTTCTCAAGAAATTTTCAAAAATAACTATGTTAAAAAAGTTAAAAATGTTTTAGTTTCTAAGATTATTTCAGATATCCCACTAATATGGATCAATAGAGTAGACCTTGGACCTCCATTTGTATAGGGTGTGTTATACCAACCATTTCCCATTTTTCCATCAAGAAATTTTCAAAAATGACTATGTTAAAAAAGTTAAATTTGTTTTAGTTTCTAAGATTATTTCAGATATCCCACTAATATGGATCAATAGAGTAGCCCTTGGACCTCCATTTGTATAGGGTGTGTTATACCAGCCATTTTTCCATAATGACCACCAATCAAGAAATTTTCAAAAATGACTATGTTAAAAAAGTTAAATTTGTTTTAGTTTCTAAGATTATTTCAGATATCCCACTAATATGGATCAATAGAGTAGACCTTGGACCTCCATTTGTATAGGGTGTGTTATACCAACCATTTCCCATTTTTCCATAAAGACCACCAATCAAGAAATTTTCAAAAATGACTATGTTAAAAAAGTTAAATTTGTTTTAGTTTCTAAGATTATTTCAGATATCCCACTAATATGGATCAATAGAGTAGCCCTTGGACCTCCATTTGTATAGGGTGTGTTATACCAGCCATTTCCCATTTTTCCATAAGGACCACCAATCTTCTCAAGAAATTTTCAAAGATGACTATGTTAAAAAAGTTAAATTTGTTTTAGTTTCCAAGATAATTTCAGATATCCCACTAATATGGATCAATAGAGTAGCCCTTGGACCTCCATTTGTATAGGGTGTGTTACACCAGCCATTTCTCATTTTTCCATAATGACCTCCAATCAAGAAATTTTCAAAAATGACTATGTTAAAAAAGTTAAATTTGTTTTAGTTTCTAAGATTATTTCACATATCCCACTAATATGGATCAATAGAGTAGCCCTTGGACCTCTATTTGTATAGGGTGTGTTATACCAGCTATTTGCCATTTTCCCATAATGACCACCAATCTTCTCAAGAAAATTTCAAAAATAACTATGTTAAAAAAGTTAAATTTGTTTTAGTTTCTAAGAGTATTTCAGATATCCCAATAATATGGATCAATAGAATAGCCCTTGGACCTCCATTTGTGTAGGGTGTGTTATACCAGCCACTTTTCCATAAATAATGACCAACAATCAAGAAATTTTCAAAAATGACTATGTTAAAAAAGTTAAATTTGTTTTAGTTTCTAAGATTATTTCAGATATTCCACTAATATGGATCAATAGAGTAGCCCTTGGACCTCCATTTGTATAAGGTGTGTTATTCCAGCCATTTCCCATTTTTCCGTAATGACCACCAATCAAGAAATTTTCAAAAATGACTATGTTAAAAAAGTTAAATTTGTTTTAGTTTCTAAGATTATTTCAGATATCCCACTAATATGGATCAATAGAGTAGCCCTTGGACCTTCATTTGTATAGGGTGTGTTATACCAGCCATTTCCCATTTTTCAATAAGGACCACCAATCTTCTCAAGATATTTTCAAAAATGACTATGTTAAAAAAGTTAAATTTGTTTTAGTTTCTAAGATTATTTCAGACATCCCACTAATATGGATCAATAGAGTAGCCCTTGGACCTTCATTTGTATAGGGTGTGTTATACCAGCCATTTCCCATTTTTCCATAAGGACCACCAATCTTCTCAAGAAATTTTCAAAAATGACTATGTTAAAAAAGTTAAATTTGTTTTAGTTTCTAAAATTATTTCAGACATCCCACTAATATGGATCAATAGAGTAGCCCTTGGACCTTCATTTGTATAGGGTGTGTTATACCAGCCATTTCTCATTTTTCCATAATGACCTCCAATCAAGAAATTTTCAAAAATGACTATGTTAAAAAAGTTAAATTTGTTTTAGTTTCTAAGATTATTTCAGATATCCCACTAATATGGATCAATAGAGTAGCCCTTGAACCTCCATTTGTATAGGGTGTATTATACCAGCCATTTCCCATTTTTCCATAATGACCACCAATCTTCTCAAGAAATTTTCGAAAATGACTATGTTAAAAAACTGTATTTGCTGTTCTTTAAGAACTGTTTTGAACATTTAACTTTTATAATCTCACCCAGTACACTCTAGCTCAATTTTTACATATAGCACTAAACATGGACCGGGTCCCAAATTCCGGGGTTAAGCGTTTTAATTTTTAAAGGTCAAAGTTCTAACGACTGTTAAATGATTAACAGTGCTCTGTTAACTGCAAAATGAGCTATGTTAAAAAAATTATTTATGTCTCTACTAGTTAAATTCGAATTTATCTTCACACACATTATATAGTTTTAGGAGGAAAAAACACTATTTCTCTATATTCGTTATAAATAACAGCGCGGCAAGAGAAAACCCAAAAAAAAAACACGTCCGCAACGAATGTCAAAACGAACTGGTCTAATATTGTCCAAAAATTTTCAATGACATATAGATCAGGTGATTGGGCCGGCGGTTGCACCAAGTAGGGACAGTTCCAAATTAGCCAAGTCTGGACAATACCTGATTTGTATTTCGGGTCATTGTCCTGATAGAAGCGAAACTCGTCTATGACGCTTCCTCTACCATGCTTTATTGTAGGTTTTAAGTTTTTATTTTGCAGCTCTGTATTTGGTTTACGCCATACGTAAGTTTGACCATCAGAGCCGAAGACGTGAAATTTAGATGTGTGTGAAGTTAAATTTTAAAATTTATAACCCTAGCCACATTCTGTTACGATAACAGAACTATGTTAATCAGTTAACATGACCAATGTTAATACAAAAAATCTAATATGTATAAAAGTTTCCGGACGATTTTTAAATAAAATAAAAGTGTATATAAAAAAAATTTATTGGAGAACACTTCTAGTAGTGTCTTTATTAAGCCCCAATAGTCAAATATATTAACATTTTGTTTTTTAAGAAATTATAGAGGTTTTTCCAAAAACACCACTTTTGAAATTTGAAAAAGGACTTTGGTCCTTTTCTCGAAAATGAAAGAGAGTGGGCGAAAAAAATTTATTGGAGAACACTTCTAGTAGTGTCTATATTGAACCCCAATAGTCAAATATATTAACATTTTGTTTTTTAAGAAATTATAGAGGTTTTTCCAAAAACACCACTTTTGAAATTTGAAAAAGGCCTTTGGTCCTTTTCTCGAAAATGAAAGAGAGTGGGCGAAAAAAATTTATTGGAGAACACTTCTAGTAGTGTCTTTATTAAACTCCAATAGTCAAATATATTAACATTTTGTTTTTTAAGAAATTATAGAGGTTTTTCCAAAAACACCACTTTTGAAATTTGAAAAAGGACTTTGGTCCTTTTCTCGAAAATGAAAGAGAGTGGGCGAAAAAAATTTATTGGAGAACACTTCTAGTAGTGTCTATATTGAACCCCAATAGTCAAATATATTAACATTTTGTTTTTTAAGAAATTATAGAGGTTTTTCCAAAAACACCACTTTTGAAATTTGAAAAAGGCCTTTGGTCCTTTTCTCGAAAATGAAAGAGAGTGGGCGAAAAAAATTTATTGGAGAACACTTCTAGTAGTGTCTATATTGAACCCCAATAGTCAAATATATTAACATTTTGTTTTTTAAGAAATTATAGAGGTTTTTCCAAAAACACCACTTTTGAAATATGAAAAAGGACTTTGGTCCTTTTCTCGAAAATGAAAGAGAGTGGGCGAAAAAAATTTATTGGAGAACACTTCTAGTAGTGTCTTTATTGAACTCCAATAGTCAAATATATTAACATTTTGTTTTTTAAGAAATTATAGAGGTTTTTCCAAAAACACCACTTTTGAAATTTGAAAAAGAACTTTGGTCCTTTTCTCGAAAATGAAAGAGAGTGGGCGAAAAAAATTTATTGGAGAACACTTCTAGTAGTGTCTTTATTAAACCCCAATAGTCAAATATATTAACATTTTGTTTTTTAAGAAATTATAGAGGTTTTTCCAAAAACACCACTTTTGAAATTTGAAAAAGGCCTTTGGTCCTTTTCTCGAAAATGAAAGAGAGTGGGCGAAAAAAATTCATTGGAGAACACTTCTAGTAGTGTCTTTATTGAACTCCAATAGTCAAATATATTAACATTTTGTTTTTTCAGAAATTATAGAGGTTTACCCAAAAACACCACTTTTGAAATTTGAAAAAGGACTTTGGTCCTTTTCTCGAAAATGAAAGAGAGTGGGCGAAAAAAATTTATTGGAGAACACTTCTAGTAGTGTCTATATTGAACCCCAATAGTCAAATATATTAACATTTTGTTTTTTAAGAAATTATAGAGGTTTTTCCAAAAACACCACTTTTGAAATTTGAAAAAGGACTTTGGTCCTTTTCTCGAAAATGAAAGAGAGTGGGCGAAAAAAATTTATTGGAGAACACTTCTAGTAGTGTCTATATTGAACCCCAATAGTCAAATTTATTAACATTTTGTTTTTTAAGAAATTATAGAGGTTTTTCCAAAAACACCACTTTTGAAATTTGAAAAAGGACTTTGGTCCTTTTCTCGAAAATGAAAGAGAGTGGGCGAAAAAAATTTATTGGAGAACACTTCTAGTAGTGTCTTTATTAAACTCCAATAGTCAAATATATTAACATTTTGTTTTTTAAGAAATTATAGAGGTTTTTCCAAAAACACCACTTTTGAAATTTGAAAAAGGACTTTGGTCCTTTTCTCGAAAATGAAAGAGAGTGGGCGAAAAAAATTTATTGGAGAACACTTCTAGTAGTGTCTATATTGAACCCCAATAGTCAAATATATTAACATTTTGTTTTTTAAGAAATTATAGAGGTTTTTCCAAAAACACCACTTTTGAAATTTGAAAAAGGACTTTGGTCCTTTTCTCGAAAATGAAAGAGAGTGGGCGAAAAAAATTTATTGGAGAACACTTCTAGTAGTGTCTTTATTAAACCCCAATAGTCAAATATATTAACATTTTGTTTTTTAAGAAATTATAGAGGTTTTTCCAAAAACACCACTTTTGAAATTTGAAAAAGGCCTTTGGTCCTTTTCTCGAAAATGAAAGAGAGTGGGCGAAAAAAATTTATTGGAGAACACTTCTAGTAGTGTCTTTATTAAACCCCAATAGTCAAATATATTAACATTTTGTTTTTTAAGAAATTATAGAGGTTTTTCCAAAAACACCACTTTTGAAATTTGAAAAAGGACTTTGGTCCTTTTCTCGAAAATGAAAGAGAGTGGGCGAAAAAAATTTATTGGAGAACACTTCTAGTAGTGTCTTTATTAAACCCCAATAGTCAAATATATTAACATTTTGTTTTTTAAGAAATTATAGAGGTTTTTCCAAAAACACCACTTTTGAAATTTGAAAAAGGACTTTGGTCCTTTTCTCGAAAATGAAAGAGAGTGGGCGAAAAAAATTTATTGGAGAACACTTCTAGTAGTGTCTATATTGAACCCCAATAGTCAAATATATTAACATTTTGTTTTTTAAGAAATTATAGAGGTTTTTCCAAAAACACCACTTTTGAAATTTGAAAAAGGACTTTGGTCCTTTTCTCGAAAATGAAAGAGAGTGGGCGAAAAAAATTTATTGGAGAACACTTCTAGTAGTGTCTATATTGAACCCCAATAGTCAAATATATTAACATTTTGTTTTTTAAGAAATTATAGAGGTTTTTCCAAAAACACCACTTTTGAAATTTGAAAAAGGCCTTTGGTCCTTTTCTCGAAAATGAAAGAGAGTGGGCGAAAAAAATTTATTGGAGAACACTTCTAGTAGTGTCTTTATTAAACTCCAATAGTCAAATATATTAACATTTTGTTTTTTAAGAAATTATAGAGGTTTTTCAAAAACACCACTTTTGAAATTTGAAAAAGGACTTTGGTCCTTTTCTCGAAAATGAAAGAGAGTGGGCGAAAAAAATTTATTGGAGAACACTTCTAGTAGTGTCTATATTGAACCCCAATAGTCAAATATATTAACATTTTGTTTTTTAAGAAATTATAGAGGTTTTTCCAAAAACACCACTTTTGAAATTTGAAAAAGGCCTTTGGTCCTTTTCTCGAAAATGAAAGAGAGTGGGCGAAAAAAATTTATTGGAGAACACTTCTAGTAGTGTCTTTATTAAACTCCAATAGTCAAATATATTAACATTTTGTTTTTTAAGAAATTATAGAGGTTTTTCCAAAAACACCACTTTTGAAATTTGAAAAAGGACTTTGGTCCTTTTCTCGAAAATGAAAGAGAGTGGGCGAAAAAAATTTATTGGAGAACACTTCTAGTAGTGTCTATATTGAACCCCAATAGTCAAATATATTAACATTTTGTTTTTTAAGAAATTATAGAGGTTTTTCCAAAAACACCACTTTTGAAATTTGAAAAAGGCCTTTGGTCCTTTTCTCGAAAATGAAAGAGAGTGGGCGAAAAAAATTTATTGGAGAACACTTCTAGTAGTGTCTTTATTAAACTCCAATAGTCAAATATATTAACATTTTGTTTTTTAAGAAATTATAGAGGTTTTTCCAAAAACACCACTTTTGAAATTTGAAAAAGGACTTTGGTCCTTTTCTCGAAAATGAAAGAGAGTGGGCGAAAAAAATTTATTGGAGAACACTTCTAGTAGTGTCTATATTGAACCCCAATAGTCAAATATATTAACATTTTGTTTTTTAAGAAATTATAGAGGTTTTTCCAAAAACACCACTTTTGAAATTTGAAAAAGGACTTTGGTCCTTTTCTCGAAAATGAAAGAGAGTGGGCGAAAAAAATTTATTGGAGAACACTTCTAGTAGTGTCTATATTGAACCCCAATAGTCAAATATATTAACATTTTGTTTTTTAAGAAATTATAGAGGTTTTTCCAAAAACACCACTTTTGAAATTTGAAAAAGGACTTTGGTCCTTTTCTCGAAAATGAAAGAGAGTGGGCGAAAAAAATTTATTGGAGAACACTTCTAGTAGTATCTTTATTAAACCCCAATAGTCAAATATATTAACATTTTGTTTTTTAAGAAATTATAGAGGTTTTTCCAAAAACACCACTTTTGAAATTTGAAAAAGGCCTTTGGTCCTTTTCTCGAAAATGAAAGAGAGTGGGCGAAAAAAATTTATTGGAGAACACTTCTAGTAGTGTCTTTATTAAACCCCAATAGTCAAATATATTAACATTATCTGCCTGGCCCACGATATCGACTGCTATCGTTCGCATGGATTTTCAACAACAAACAGCTGATTTGCGCCCCACTTAAAGTTTTCAACACGACAAGTCGATCGACAACAAATGCGTACAAAAACGTAATCATTTTCATACAATTTTGCGCCCCAATATGAAATGTCTTGCGATCATAAATGTCAAAATCAGTCACTTGTGTTGTGGTTGTCGACAGACACAAAAGGAAAAAAATTTAACAAAACAAACCAAAAAATAGTTTATTGTTTATGTTAAAAATTTTATAATGGAAAATAAATGGTAAATATAAAATTAGTAATAATATTATACAATTTAACCCATCAAAAATTATTTGTTTAGCATAAAAAAATTAAGTTTGAAACAGCTGCAAGTTCTTGTAGAATATATGGAAACAAATCTAGAGTTCGCAAGAGGATCTGCTGTTTACGGAAGCAACAAACTCTCAATGGAAGAGCAGTGGGTAAAGCTCACCAAGAAACTGAATTCGCATGGGCCACCAATGCGTAGCGTTGTTGAGTGGAAAAAGGTAAGGAACTGTGTAAATTAGCTGCGCCCAATTGTTCGTAGAACACAGCAAAAAATATCTACAACAATTTTTAAAAAAATATAAATGTTTCCATTTTTTATAAAATAAAATTTTACTAGTGCTAAAATTTTGCATTTTTATTGCCTAATTTACTTGTTTTACCGATATTTATTTTCAAACAAGCGTTTAACGTCTGAAATAGTTGATGTGGCAATATCATCAACTGGCAATAAGTAAATTGATTACATTAAAAACGTAAGTCCTAGCGACCGACAAGTCGAAAGATAGTGGGGCCCGTATGAGAAAGATAACGAGTGACTTGTTGTCGCTCGCTTTAGTTATCAATCGACATCGTGGGCCAGGCAGTATGTTTTTTTCGACCACTCTCTTTCATTTTCGAGAAAAGGACCAAAGTCCTTTTTCAAATTTCAAAAGTGGTGTTTTTGGAAAAACCTCTATAATTTCTTAAAAAACAAAATGTTAATATATTTGACTTATGAGGTTCAATAAAGACACTACTAGAAGTGTTCTCCAATAAATTTTTTTCGCCCACTCTCTTTCATTTTCGAGAAAAGGACCAAAGTCCTTTTTTATATTTCAAAAGTGGTGTTTTTGGAAAAACCTCTATAATTTCTTAAAAAACATAATGTTAATATATTTGACTATTGGGGTTCAATAAAGACACTACTAGAAGTGTTCTCCAATAAATTTTTTTCGCCCACTCTCTATCATTTTCGAGAAAAGGACCAAAGTCCTTTTTCAAATTTCAAAAGTGGTGTTTCTGGAAAAACCTCTATAATTTCTTAAAAAACAAAATGTTAATATATTTGACTATTGGAGTTTAATAAAGACACTCCTAGAAGTGTTTTCCAATAATTTTTTTTATATCCACTTTTATTTTATTTAAAAATCGTCCGGAAACTTTTATACCTATTAGATTTTTTGTATTAACATTGGTTATGTTAAGTGATTAACATAGCTCTGTTATCGAAACAGAATGTCGCTAGGGTTATAAATTTTAAAATTTAACTTCACACACATGAAATTTAGATTCATTCGCAAAAATCACACGATCCCAAAATCTTAAGTCTTTGGTAATGTGATCTTTAGCGAATTTTAGTCGTGCTGCTTGATTCTTTTTATTTATAAATGGTTTTTTTCGGGCTACTTTACCATTAAAGTCGTGGTTTCTTAGGACACGGCGAATTGTTTCTGCACTGCACTGTTTCTATAAATAATACTCTGCACTGTCGAATCACTTAAACAAACAATTTCAGCAATTTTTCGACGAGAGTGTCCATCTTTATAATGACGAATAACTAAGACTCTTTCTTCGATTGTAGTACGTCGTCCCATTATTTAAAAATGTGTCTCTGAATCAACCAGCTATAAAAATCACACTAAAATTTTATCTAAAAAAATTGAAAATATAACTACAAGCAATAATTATTGGAAATTTACCGTTACGCGATAAGTGATGTCAACTATAAAGGTTTTACAATGAGCTAGTTGAAATAAGCTGTGAAACAGAAATACATAAGTTTTTATGTTTATATATATGATAGTTTTAGAAAATATATATATTTGTTGTAGAGATAAGAAAGTGTTTTATTAAATCCTACTCCATTTTTCCAATATTTTGATTCATTCAATATATATATCGACTTTTTCGTTTTTAAGAAGTGTGGTTGGAATAAGCTGTGAGACACTGTATATATATTCTGCTTCTTATGCATAGAGGAGTCGATTAAGCAGTGTCCGTCTGTCGATCCGTATTTATATAGATGGTGAAGGTTATATAGCACTCTTACTTGTTTTTAGTTTCAAATGATATGAAACATTAGAGACAAGCGTAGTATTTCGCCCGCTGCCTCGAAGGACATAGACCGATCTTGCTGATTTTCAATAGCACCTCTTTCGACACTGTGTCTGATCGATTGGCGTGTTTTTATTTTCTCTAGCTGATCTAGTGTCTTGGCAACACTAACACGGACGGACAGACGGAAATCACCCAATCGCTATGCATAAGAACTCAGAATATATATATATATATATATATATATAAGGGTGTGAAGATAAATACATCAGATAAATACGTCCTACAAAAATGTTAAATACGTTCCACATAGTGCTAACTGCGCTGTTAAAGTTACATGTACATTAAAAAAAGATCATATAGCTATAAATTACAACAATTTTATAAAAATATTTAAAAATTTTACAAAAACCGTCTTCGTCCCCATTAAAAATTTTAAAACATAATTACATAGAAAAATGTTTTTAGAGTAAAATAATAGGAAAAATGAGTGGAAAAAGTCGATATTTAGAGAAGACATGAATCGGGTCACCGGCATAGTGGGAGTAGCCTAGGACTAGTAGATTCCAGCGGTGTACAATCTACGTCTGGATTCAGCCCGATATCGGAGATATGAATTTTTGAAAATTTTGCTTTTAGCGAAAATCAATATGAAAAAAGGGCATATTTTGAAGTGGAAAAATTCGATATTTAGAGAAGACATGAATCGGGTCACCTTCATAGTGGGAGTAGCTTAGGACTAGTAGATAACAGCGGTGTACAATCTACGTCTGGATTCAGCCCGATATTGGAGATATGAATTTTTGAAAATTTTGCTTTTAGCGAAAATCAATGTGAAAAAAGGGCATATTTTGAAGTGGAAAAATTCGATATTTAGAGAAGCCATGAATCGGGTCACCGGCATAGTGGGAGTAGCCTAGGACTAGTAGATTCCAGCGGTGTACAATCTACGTCTGGATTCAGCCCGATATCGGAGATATGAATTTTTGAAAATTTTGCTTTTAGCGAAAATCAATATGAAAAAAGGGCATATTTTGAAGTGGAAAAATTCGATATTTAGAGAAGACATGAATCGGGTCACCGGCATAGTGGGAGTAGCCTAGGACTAGTAGATTCCAGCGGTGTACAATCTACGTCTGGATTCAGCCCGATATCGGAGATATGAATTTTTGAAAATTTTGCTTTTAGCGAAAATCAATATGAAAAAAGGGCATATTTTGAAGTGGAAAAATTCGATATTTAGAGAAGACATGAATCGGGTCACCGGCATAGTGGGAGTAGCCTAGGACTAGTAGATTCCAGCGGTGTACAATCTACGTCTGGATTCAGCCCGATATCGGAGATATGAATTTTTGAAAATTTTGCTTTTAGCGAAAATCAATATGAAAAAAGGGCATATTTTGAAGTGGAAAAATTCGATATTTAGAGAAGACATGAATCGGGTCACCGGCATAGTGGGAGTAGCCTAGGACTAGTAGATTCCAGCGGTGTACAATCTACGTCTGGATTCAGCCCGATATCGGAGATATGAATTTTTGAAAATTTTGCTTTTAGGGAAAATCAATATGAAAAAAGGGCATATTTTGAAGTGGAAAAATTCGCTATTTAGAGAAGACATGAATCGTGTCACCGGCATGGTGGGAGTAGCCTAGGACTAGTAGATTCCAGCGGTGTACAACCTACGTCTGGATTCAGCCCGATATCGGAGATATGAATTTTTGAAAATTTTGCTTTTAGCGAAAATCAATATGAAAAAAGGGCATATTTTGAAGTGGAAAAATTCGATATTTAGAGAAGACATGAATCGGGTCACCTTCATAGAGGGAGTAGCTTAGGACTAGTAGATTCCAGCGGTGTACAATCTACGTCTGGATTCAGCCCGATATCGGAGATATGAATTTTTGAAAATTTTGCTTTTAGCGAAAATCAATATGAAAAAAGGGCATATTTTGAAGTGGAAAAATTCGATATTTAGAGAAGACATGAATCGGGTCACCGGCATAGTGGGAGTAGCCTAGGACTAGTAGATTCCAGCGGTGTACAATATACGTCTGGATTCAGCCCGATATCGGAGATATGAATTTTTGAAAATTTTGCTTTTAGCGAAAATCAATATGAAAAAAGGGCATATTTTGAAGTGGAAAAATTCGATATTTACAGAAGACATGAATCGGGTCACCGGCATAGTGGGAGTAGCCTAGGACTAGTAGATTCCAGCGGTGTACAATCTACGTCTGGATTCAGCCCGATATCGGAGATATGAATTTTTGAAAATTTTGCTTTTAGCGAAAATCAATATGAAAAAAGGGCATATTTTGAAGTGGAAAAATTCGATATTTAGAGAAGACATGAATCGGGTCACCGGCATAGTGGGAGTAGCCTAGGACTAGTCGATTCCAGCGGTGTACAATCTACGTCTGGATTCAGCCCGATATCGGAGATATGAATTTTTGAAAATTTTGCTTTTAGGGAAATTCAATATGAAAAAAGGGCATATTTTGAAGTGGAAAAATTCGATATTTAGAGAAGACATGAATCGTTTCACCGGCATAGTGGAAGTAGCCTAGGACCAGTAGATTACAGCGGTGTACAATCTACGTCTGGATTCAGCCCGATATTGGAGATATGAATTTTTGAAAATTTTGCTTTTAGCGAAAATCAATATGAAAAAAGGGCATATTTTGAAGTGGAAAAATTCGATATTTAGAGAAGACATGAATCGGGTCACCGGCATAGTGGGAGTAGCCTAGGACTAGTAGATTCCAGCGGTGTACAATCTACGTCTGGATTCAGCCCGATATCGGAGATATGAATTTTTGAAAATTTTGCTTTTAGCGAAAATCAATATGAAAAAAGGGCATATTTTGAAGTGGAAAAATTCGATATTTAGAGAAGACATGAATCGGGTCACCGGCATAGGGGGAGTAGCCTAGGACTAGTCGATTCCAGAGGTGTACAACCTACGTCTGGATTCAGCCCGATATCGGAGATATGAATTTTTGAAAATTTTGCTTTTAGGGAAATTCAATATGAAAAAAGGGCATATTTTGAAGTGGAAAAATTCGATATTTAGAGAAGATATGAATCGGGTCACCGGCATAGTGGGAGTAGCCTAGGACTAGTAGATTACAGCGGTGTACAATCTACGTCTGGATTCAGCTCGATATTGGAGATATGAATTTTTGAAAATTTTGCTTTTAGCGAAAATCAATATGAAAAAAGGGCTTATTTTGAAGTGGAAAAATTCGATATTTAGAGAAGACATGAATCGGGTCACCGGCATAGTGGGAGTAGCCTAGGACTAGTAGATTCCAGCGGTGTACAATCTACGTCTGGATTCAGCCCGATATCGGAGATATGAATTTTTGAAAATTTTGCTTTTAGCGAAAATCAATATGAAAAAAGGGCATATTTTGAAGTGGAAAAATTCGATATTTAGAGAAGACATGAATCGGGTCACCGGCATAGTGGGAGTAGCCTAGGACTAGTAGATTCCAGCGGTGTACAATCTACGTCTAAATTCAGCCCGATATCGGAGATATGAATTTTTGAAAATTTTGCTTTTAGCGAAAATCAATATGAAAAAAGGGCATATTTGGAAGTGGAAAAATTCGATATTTAGAGAAGACATGAATCGGGTCACCTTCATAGTGGGAGTAGCTTAGGACTAGTAGTATCCAGCGGTGTACAATCTACGTCTGTATTAAGCCGGATTCGGAGATATGAATTTTTGAAAATTTTGCTTTTAGCGAAAATCAATATGAAAAAAGGGCATATTTTGAAGTGGAAAAATTCGATATTTAGAGAAGACATGAATCGGGTCACCGGCATAGTGGGAGTAGCCTAGGACTAGTAGATTCCAGCGGTGTACAATCTACGTCTAAATTCAGCCCGATATCGGAGATATGAATTTTTGAAAATTTTGCTTTTAGCGAAAATCAATATGAAAAAAGGGCATATTTTGAAGTGGAAAAATTCGATATTTAGAGAAGACATGAATCGGGTCACCGGCATAGTGGGAGTAGCCTAGGACTAGTAGATTCCAGCGGTGTACAATCTACGTCTGGATTCAGCCCGATATCGGAGATATGAATTTTTGAAAATTTTGCTTTTAGCGAAAATCAATATGAAAAAAGGGCATATTTTGAAGTGGAAAAATTCGATATTTAGAGAAGACATGAATCGGGTCACCTTCATAGTGGGAGTAGCTTAGGACTAGTAGATTACAGCGGTGTACAATCTACGTCTGGATTCAGCCCGATATTGGAGATATGAATTTTTGAAAATTTTGCTTTTAGCGAAAATCAATGTGAAAAAAGGGCATATTTTGAAGTGGAAAAATTCGATATTTAGAGAAGACATGAATCGGGTCACCGGCATAGTGGGAGTAGCCTAGGACTAGTAGATTCCAGCGGTGTACAATCTACGTCTGGATTCAGCCCGATATCGGAGATATGAATTTTTGAAAATTTTGCTTTTAGCGAAAATCAATATGAAAAAAGGGCATATTTTGAAGTGGAAAAATTCGATATTCAGAGAAGACATGAATCGGGTCACCGGCATAGTGGGAGTAGCCTAGGACTAGTAGATTCCAGCGGTGTACAATCTACGTCTGGATTCAGCCCGATATCGGAGATATGAATTTTTGAAAATTTTGCTTTTAGCGAAAATCAATATGAAAAAAGGGCATATTTTGAAGTGGAAAAATTCGATATTTAGAGAAGACATGAATCGGGTCACCGGCATAGTGGGAGTAGCCTAGGACTAGTAGATTCCAGCGGTGTACAATCTACGTCTGGATTCAGCCCGATATCGGAGATATGAATTTTTGAAAATTTTGCTTTTAGCGAAAATCAATATGAAAAAAGGACATATTTTGAAGTGGAAAAATTCGATATTTAGAGAAGACATGAATCGTGTCACCGGCATAGTGGGAGTAGCCTAGGACTAGTAGATTCCAGCGGTGTACAACCTACGTCTGGATTCAGCCCGATATCGGAGATATGAATTTTTGAAAATTTTGCTTTTAGCGAAAATCAATATGAAAAAAGGGCATATTTTGAAGTGGAAAAATTCGATATTTAGAGAAGACATGAATCGGGTCACCGGCATAGTGGGAGTAGCCTAGGACTAGTAGATTCCAGCGGTGTACAATCTACGTCTGGATTCAGCCCGATATCGGAGATATGAATTTTTGAAAATTTTGCTTTTAGCGAAAATCAATATGAAAAAAGGGCATATTTTGAAGTGGAAAAATTCGATATTTAGAGAAGACATGAATCGGGTCACCGGCATAGTGGGAGTAGCCTAGGACTAGTCGATTCCAGCGGTGTACAATCTACGTCTGGATTCAGCCCGATATCGGAGATATGAATTTTTGAAAATTTTGCTTTTAGGGAAATTCAATATGAAAAAAGGGCATATTTTGAAGTGGAAAAATTCGATATTTAGAGAAGACATGAATCGTTTCACCGGCATAGTGGAAGTAGCCTAGGACCAGTAGATTACAGCGGTGTACAATCTACGTCTGGATTCAGCCCGATATTGGAGATATGAATTTTTGAAAATTTTGCTTTTAGCGAAAATCAATATGAAAAAAGGGCATATTTTGAAGTGGAAAAATTCGATATTTAGAGAAGACATGAATCGGGTCACCGGCATAGTGGGAGTAGCCTAGGACTAGTAGATTCCAGCGGTGTACAATCTACGTCTGGATTCAGCCCGATATCGGAGATATGAATTTTTGAAAATTTTGCTTTTAGCGAAAATCAATATGAAAAAAGGGCATATTTTGAAGTGGAAAAATTCGATATTTAGAGAAGACATGAATCGGGTCACCGGCATAGTGGGAGTAGCCTAGGACTAGTAGATTCCAGCGGTATACAATCTACGTCTGGATTCAGCCCGATATCGGAGATATGAATTTTTGAAAATTTTGCTTTTAGCGAAAATCAATATGAAAAAAGGGCATATTTTGAAGTGGAAAAATTCGATATTTAGAGAAGACATGAATCGGGTCACCGGCATAGTGGGAGTAGCCTAGGACTAGTCGATTCCAGAGGTGTACAACCTACGTCTGGATTCAGCCCGATATCGGATATATGAATTTTTGAAAATTTTGCTTTTAGGGAAATTCAATATGAAAAAAGGGCATATTTTGAAGTGGAAAAATTCGATATTTAGAGAAGACATGAATCGGGTCACCGGCATAGTGGGAGTAGCCTAGGACTAGTAGATTACAGCGGTGTACAATCTACGTCTGGATTCAGCTCGATATTGGAGATATGAATTTTTGAAAATTTTGCTTTTAGCGAAAATCAATATGAAAAAAGGGCTTATTTTGAAGTGGAAAAATTCGATATTTAGAGAAGACATGAATCGGGTCACCGGCATAGTGGGAGTAGCCTAGGACTAGTAGATTCCAGCGGTGTACAATCTACGTCTGGATTCAGCCCGATATCGGAGATATGAATTTTTGAAAATTTTGCTTTTAGCGAAAATCAATATGAAAAAAGGGCATATTTTGAAGTGGAAAAATGCGATATTTAGAAAAGACATGAATCGGGTCACCTTCATAGTGGGAGTAGCTTAGGACTAGTAGATTCCAGCGGTGTACAATCTACGTCTGTATTAAGCCGGATTCGGAGATATGAATTTTTGAAAATTTTGCTTTTAGCGAAAATCAATATGAAAAAAGGGCATATTTTGAAGTGGAAAAATTCGATATTTAGAGAAGACATGAATCGGGTCACCGGCATAGTGGGAGTAGCCTAGGACTAGTAGATTCCAGCGGTGTTCAATCTACGTCTAAATTCAGCCCGATATCGGAGATATGAATTTTTGAAAATTTTGCTTTTAGCGAAAATCAATATGAAAAAAGGGCATATTTTGAAGTGGAAAAATTCGATATTTAGAGAAGACATGAATCGGGTCACCGGCATAGTGGGAGTAGCCTAGGACTAGTTGATTCCAGCGGTGTACAATCTACGTCTGGATTCAGCCCGATATCGGAGATATGAATTTTTGAAAATTTTGCTTTTAGCGAAAATCAATATGAAAAAAGGGCATATTTTGAAGTGGAAAAATTCGATATTTAGAGAAGACATGAATCGGGTCACCGGCATAGTGGGAGTAGCCTAGGACTAGTAGATTCCAGCGGTGTACAATCTACGTCTGGATTCAGCCCGATATCGGAGATATGAATTTTTGAAAATTTTGCTTTTAGGGAAAATCAATATGAAAAAAGGGCATATTTTGAAGTGGAAAAATTCGATATTTAGAGAAGACATGAATCGGGTCACCGGCATAGTGGGAGTAGCCTAGGACTAGTAGATTCCAGCGGTGTACAACCTACGTCTGGATTCAGCCCGATATCGGAGATATGAATTTTTGAAAATTTTGCTTTTAGCGAAAATCAATATGAAAAAAGGGCATATTTTGAAGTGGAAAAATTCGATATTTAGAGAAGACATGAATCGGGTCACCGGCATAGTGGGAGTAGCCTAGGACTAGTAGATTCCAGCGGTGTACAATCTACGTCTGGGTTCAGCCCGATATCGGAGATATGAATTTTTGAAAATTTTGCTTTTAGCGAAAATCAATATGAAAAAAGGGCATATTTTGAAGTGGAAAAATTCGATATTTAGAGAAGACATGAATCGGGTCACCGGCATAGTGGGAGTAGCCTAGGACTAGTACATTCCAGCGGTGTACAATCTACGTCTGGATTCAGCCCGATATCGGAGATATGAATTTTTGAAAATTTTGCTTTTAGCGAAAATCAATATGAAAAAAGGGCATATTTTGAAGTGGAAAAATTCGATATTTAGAGAAGACATGAATCGGGTCACCGGCATAGTGGGAGTAGCCTAGGACTAGTAGATTACAGCGGTGTACAATCTACGTCTGGATTCAGCCCGATATTGGAGATATGAATTTTTGAAAATTTTGCTTTTAGCGAAAATCAATATGAAAAAAGGGCATATTTTGAAGTGGAAAAATTCGATATTTAGAGAAAACATGAATCGGGTCACCGGCATAGTGGGAGTAGCCTAGGACTAGTCGATTCCAGAGGTGTACAACCTACGTCTGGATTCAGCCCGATATCGGATATATGAATTTTTGAAAATTTTGCTTTTAGGGAAATTCAATATGAAAAAAGGGCATATTTTGAAGTGGAAAAATTCGATATTTAGAGAAGACATGAATCGGGTCACCGGCATAGTGGGAGTAGCCTAGGACTAGTAGATTACAGCGGTGTACAATCTACGTCTGGATTCAGCTCGATATTGGAGATATGAATTTTTGAAAATTTTGCTTTTAGCGAAAATCAATATGAAAAAAGGGCTTATTTTGAAGTGGAAAAAATCGATATTTAGAGAAGACATGAATCGGGTCACCGGCATAGTGGGAGTAGCCTAGGACTAGTAGATTCCAGCGGTGTACAATCTACGTCTGGATTCAGCCCGATATCGGAGATATGAATTTTTGAAAATTTTGCTTTTAGCGAAAATCAATATGAAAAAAGGGCATATTTTGAAGTGGAAAAATTCGATATTTAGAGAAGACATGAATCGGGTCACCTTCATAGTGGGAGTAGCTTAGGACTAGTAGATTCCAGCGGTGTACAATCTACGTCTGTATTAAGCCGGATTCGGAGATATGAATTTTTGAAAATTTTGCTTTTAGCGAAAATCAATATGAAAAAAGGGCATATTTTGAAGTGGAAAAATTCGATATTTAGAGAAGACATGAATCGGGTCACCGGCATAGTGGGAGTGGCCTAGGACTAGTAGATTCCAGCGGTGTACAATCTACGTCTAAATTCAGCCCGATATCGGAGATATAAATTTTTGAAAATTTTGCTTTTAGCGAAAATCAATATGAAAAAAGGGCATATTTTGAAGTGGAAAAATTCGATATTTAGAGAAGACATGAATCGGGTCACCGGCATAGTGGGAGTAGCCTAGGACTAGTAGATTCCAGCGGTGTACAATCTACGTCTGGATTCAGCCCGATATCGGAGATATGAATTTTTGAAAATTTTGCTTTTAGCGAAAATCAATATGAAAAAAGGGCATATTTTGAAGTGGAAAAATTCGATATTTAGAGAAGACATGAATCGGGTCACCGGCATAGTGGGAGTAGCCTAGGACTAGTAGATTCCAGCGGTGTACAATCTACGTCTGGATTCAGCCCGATATCGGAGATATGAATTTTTGAAAATTTTGCTTTTAGGGAAAATCAATATGAAAAAAGGGCATATTTTGAAGTGGAAAAATTCGATATTTAGAGAAGACATGAATCGGGTCACCGGCATAGTGGGAGTAGCCTAGGACTAGTAGATTCCAGCGGTGTACAACCCACGTCTGGATTCAGCCCGATATCGGAGATATGAATTTTTGAAAATTTTGCTTTTAGCGAAAATCAATATGAAAAAAGGGCATATTTTGAAGTGGAAAAATTCGATATTTAGAGAAGACATGAATCGGGTCACCGGCATAGTGGGAGTAGCCTAGGACTAGTAGATTCCAGCGGTGTACAATCTACGTCTGGATTCAGCCCGATATCGGAGATATGAATTTTTGAAAATTTTGCTTTTAGCGAAAATCAATATGAAAAAAGGGCATATTTTGAAGTGGAAATTTCGATATTTAGAGAAGACATGAATCGGGTCACCGGCATAGTGGGAGTAGCCTAGGACTAGTACATTCCAGCGGTGTACAATCTACGTCTGGATTCAGCCCGATATCGGAGATATGAATTTTTGAAAATTTTGCTTTTAGCGAAAATCAATATGAAAAAAGGGCATATTTTGAAGTGGAAAAATTCGATATTTAGAGAAGACATGAATCGGGTCACCGGCATAGTGGGAGTAGCCTAGGACTAGTAGATTACAGCGGTGTACAATCTACGTCTGGATTCAGCCCGATATTGGAGATATGAATTTTTGAAAATTTTGCTTTTAGCGAAAATCAATATGAAAAAAGGGCATATTTTGAAGTGGAAAAATTCGATATTTAGAGAAAACATGAATCGGGTCACCGGCATAGTGGGAGTAGCCTAGGACTAGTAGATTCCAGCGGTGTATAATCTACGTCTGGATTCAGCCCGATATCGTAGATATGAATTTTTGAAAATTTTGCTTTTAGCGAAAATCAATATGAAAAAAGGGCATATTTTGAAGTGGAAAAATTCGATATTTAGAGAAGACATGAATCGTGTCACCGGCATAGTGGGAGTAGCCTAGGACTAGTAGATTCCAGCGGTGTACAATCTACGTCTGGATTCAGCCCGATATCGGAGATATGAATTTTTGAAAATTTTGCTTTTAGCGAAAATCAATATGAAAAAAGGGCATATTTTGAAGTGGAAAAATTCGATATTTAGAGAAGACATGAATCGGGTCACCGGCATAGTGGGAGTAGCCTAGGACTAGTAGATTCCAGCGGTGTACAATCTACGTCTGGATTCAGCCCGATATCGGAGATATGAATTTTTGAAAATTTTGCTTTTAGCGAAAATCAATATGAAAAAAGGGCATATTTTGAAGTGGAAAAATTCGATATTTAGAGAAGACATGAATCGGGTCACCGGCATAGTGGGAGTAGCCTAGGACTAGTCGATTCCAGAGGTGTACAACCTACGTCTGGATTCAGCCCGATATCGGAGATATGAATTTTTGAAAATTTTGCTTTTAGCGAAAATCAATATGAAAAAAGGGCTTATTTTGAAGTGGAAAAATTCGATATTTAGAGAAGACATGAATCGGGTCACCGGCATAGTGGGAGTAGCCTAGGACTAGTAGATTACAGCGGTGTACAATCTACGTCTGGATTCAGCTCGATATTGGAGATATGAATTTTTGAAAATTTTGCTTTTAGCGAAAATCAATATGAAAAAAGGGCTTATTTTGAAGTGGAAAAATTCGATATTTAGAGAAGACATGAATCGGGTCACCGGCATAGTGGGAGTAGCCTAGGACTAGTAGATTCCAGCGGTGTACAATCTACGTCTGGATTCAGCCCGATATCGGAGATATGAATTTTTGAAAATTTTGCTTTTAGCGAAAATCAATATGAAAAAAGGGCATATTTTGAAGTGGAAAAATTCGATATTTAGAGAAGACATAAATCGGGTCACCTTCATAGTGGGAGTAGCTTAGGACTAGTAGATTCCAGCGGTGTACAATCTACGTCTGTATTAAGCCGGATTCGGAGATATGAATTTTTGAAAATTTTGCTTTTAGCGAAAATCAATATGAAAAAAGGGCATATTTTGAAGTGGAAAAAATTCGATATTTAGAGAAGCCATGAATCGGGTCACCGGCATAGTGGGAGTAGCCTAGGACTAGTAGATTCCAGCGGTGTACAATCTACGTCTAAATTCAGCCCGATATCGGAGATATGAATTTTTGAAAATTTTGCTTTTAGCGAAAATCAATATGAAAAAAGGGCATATTTTGAAGTGGAAAAATTCGATATTTAGAGAAGACATGAATCGGGTCACCGGCATAGTGGGAGTAGCCTAGGACTAGTAGATTCCAGCGGTGTACAATCTACGTCTGGATTCAGCCCGATATCGGAGATATGAATTTTTGAAAATTTTGCTTTTAGCGAAAATCAATATGAAAAAAGGGCATATTTTGAAGTGGAAAAATTCGATATTTAGAGAAGACATGAATCGGGTCACCGGCATAGTGGGAGTAGCCTAGGACTAGTAGATTCCAGCGGTGTACAATCTACGTCTGGATTCAGCCCGATATCGGAGATATGAATTTTTGAAAATTTTGCTTTTAGCGAAAATCAATATGAAAAAAGGGCATATTTTGAAGTGGAAAAATTCGATATTTAGAGAAG